>OY744524.1:157937533-158102533 GCA_963556195.1 Sepiola atlantica
GTTTACTTACAGATCTAGGGTGGTTAGATAGTGGGTTGACATAAAGGGGGTAGGAATTATCCTTAGCATAGGGCTCATAAGTATCTCTATTGAGGTTGAAGGTAATATCGAGGAAATTGACCTGTTTAACATTTGATGTTATTTCAGCCTTTAGGCCTATTCGTTTCATTTCTTTGGATATTATTTTTTTGGTTTGTTCACATTTTTGTCCGTTTGTGTTTTTCACGTACATTAGGCCATCATCTCTGTAGAGGCCGATTGAATCGACTTCAAGATCTTTTGTTAGGTTGTATAGTAAGTACAGGCCAACCAAGTCTGTTACCTCGGCAGAGTCAAGAGAGCCCATAGATACATCGAATGAAGAGAAATGGTCTTTCTTTGTCCATTGTTCTTTGTTATTTATTAGTACTGTGGTTCGACATTTTTTGATTATGTTTATTTCGTCTTCCGAGATATTAGAGAGGAGAGTGGCGAATTCTATGACATTTTCGAAGAGTGCTTTGGTTATTGAGGGGTAGTAATTAACTATATCGAATTGTATGAAAGAGCATTTATCTTTATTTCTAATTCTATTGAACCAGCTTATGGTTTCTGCGGTATTGATCCACTGGTTTAAGTTGTAGGTGTTTTTAATTTGCTTATTTATTTTTTCTAAGATGTTTTTACTGATTTTGCCTATCTCTTGTCGGGTAGGATTAATAAGCCTGGTTTGAGGTTTAGTGTGGAAATTAGTTTTGTGGTCTTTTAATAGTATATATGCTTCTTTTGTTTTTAGTTTACCTACTCTATCACTAATCTTGAGTTTATAAGTTATAGTTTTACTATCTGAGTTGATTTTATCGATTAGGTTAAGATCAGATTTTTTATAATTTTTTGTGATATTTTGTGTAATTAAATTCTGGTATTTTGTTTTAGTAAGTTTGTAAAAGTTATGAGTTTTGTCTGCTTTTACTAGCACAAGTTTGGAGTTATTAATTTCATTCACCATGTTATCCAGTTTTTTCTGGAAATGGGTTTTTTTCTTATAGAAAGTTATATTTTTTATCATGTTATATAAGTCATCTTCAAAATTACCAAGTTGTTCGACCCGGGGGCCGTTACCTTTATTCTTGAATCCGTAGTAATCCGTTGAATTTTTTGTGGATCCTTTGAGGAAGAAATAGGCTTTCCATTTCATCCTTCTTAATAGTTCTTCTGTCTTCATGATCAGAATAGTAAGGTAATCCCGTTTGTTTATGGAAGGGATGTTCTTTAGGGATGTGTTGAGGTTAATTTTGCCTATCAACCCAAGTGGTCTATGAGGCATCTATCTCCTCAACTGAAAACCCATCCCAGACTAACTATTATATTGGTCTGGCAGGCAACAACTTCAAGGAAAGATTATACAACCATAAACTCTCCTTCAACAACCCAGACCATCCTGGCCAAACCGGACTTTCACTACACTACCACAAAATAAAAACCAAAAAAGAAACTCCCATAATAAAGTGGAAAATCTTGAAAAAATCCAGCACCTGCAAATCAATAAACTCTCCATGTAGATTATGCTTAAATGAAAAACTGGAAATTATCCGCTTTAAGGACAAAAACAAACTCTTAAATAGAAAACAAGAGACATCTATCAACTGTAAACATAGTAGACTCTACCTCCTTAGCAACCCACATACCCCACCTTAACTCCACACCAACCCTACTTAACTTCAACATAAAATTAACAGTTTTTTGTTTTTGTTTTTTACAAAAATGAATGATAACATTAAACCCCCACTATACACTACCCCAAAACACACTATAACCCCCTACTCACCCACCCAAATTTACAACCCAACCCCAACAAGTCATGATGAATCTATAAATATATAACCACCCCTCCGAACTACCAATAATATCAAATCTCTACCTATAATGCACAGCCTCAATAACCTCTCAGCCATACTACCAATTCTAACATAAACCCATAACTAGGACAGCTATCAACACTGATATCACTTAGACTAATCTCAATTACTTAACCCCTCGATCACTACCTTGAACACTTAATTATTAACTAGTACTTAGTCCTTGTCATTGGTAGTGGAATTAAAAAAGCCTACCATCACTTGTCGACTTATTTCGCCCAATGACTTCACAAGTAGCAAGATGGTAATTGATGGCGGTATTTATCAGTATTACTATTATTATTATTATTATTATTATTATTATTACTATTTTTATTATTATTATTATTATTATTATTATTATTATTATTATTGTTATTATCATTAATATTCTTACAAACTTGTTATTTCTATTTCTATTTTTATTCTAATTTTATTTATATTTATCTTTATTTATTTTTTTTATTTCATTTTTATTAAGGCTTTTACATCAGGCGGTTATCACTGCGACTACCGTAGGCATGATTGGCAGGCGTTACCATTGGCATAATCGGTTTTGTTATTGATAAGACTGGTAACACCAGAAAACCTCTCTTATAAAATGATTCCACTAGTATTGATCTCGGTATAATATAATCACAATTTAAAAAAAAAATAAAAAATAAAAAATAAAAAATAAAAAAAAATATATATGAAAAAAGTAGAGGGAATAAATAAAAAAATATAATCACAACAAAATTCACTACAAATAGTAAACAAAACATTAAAATAAAATAAATAAAATGCAAAAGTAGCAATTATACCCTAAATTAAAATTATCAAACATTTTTATCCACATGATAATTACTGATTAGAATTAAAATAAAATGAGAATGGCGGTTGTAACCATAATTCTCATTTTAAATTTAACTCACTCCGGCCGTCGCCCCATCCCCCTCCTCCCACCCCGGCCGAGATTGAGATTGACACAGCACTGACACGTGCAAAACCTCCCACGTAATAATTTGAAACACGACTTGTTGGAGTCCCCCCCCTCCCCTCTCATGTCCCATGTCGCCGTTATAGACAAAGCCCCAACTCTATCCCCCTCCCCCTCCAATGTATTTTCAATTTTCAATCTCCCGTTAGAGTGAACTTAAAATTTTATGCCATTTGAATTCCTTTCGCCCGATGAGTTGGTAGCTACTCGCACCAATGAAACAAAACCTGTTTTGTCGCAATTAATGGAATAAAATCAAAAAAAAAAAAAAATATATATATATACGATCTTGTACTTACTTTTCTTGTATTTGCAAACTTAATCATGGTATGACTATCTTCTGAAATGCAGCGAATAAAGTTCCTAGACAACGCACGTCATCCGCAAAGGAAGATATGCTATTTTTTTGTATTAATCATGTGTTCAATTTCTTTTCATAGCTAAGTTAATTTCAGTTCTTATACTTGCGCATATTATTTAAACAAATCAAATGCAGCTCTTATGAGTTTCATCTCTATGTTAAACATTTTCTTTATATTAATGTATTTTTACAAAATATTCAACATAATAGTCTTCAGTTTTGAGTAGAAACAGAGGGACTTTTTTTAATGCCAGGGAACTATAAATTATCCAAGTCCACTATGAAGCCTAGATTGATAGACACATTTGGCATCAACACATGCATGTTAAGTAAAAAAAGATTTATAAAAGAAATCGGGTGCATCATCTACTAAAAATGATGCAACATATATCTGCGACTTTTATCAAGAAATATTTTATCGCGAGAATACAACTGTATTAACATTTCTTGATATGTTATCGAGTTAATCAAGAGTGATGTTACGTTAAATCTCCGGCTAAGTCTTGTTTTTGCTTTTGTTACAGAGTTAGAGGACGTGGACGTCATCAAAGAAAGTGTTGACATAAAATACTATAATTGATAAATGTAACATACAACAAAGGATAGAATGAAAGCTAGTTACTATAAAAATAGCGGAACAACTTGTTTTTATTTGGAGTGATAAACAAATAACACATACCCTATGAAAGTGGGTGACTAAATTACGACACATACTGGGTATTTCAAAGAGAGTAGATTCCCCTTAACTATTGAAAAGTAGATATAAAATTAAAGTGAATATCTCACTCATAGAATGATCCATAATACCGGTGTAATTAGTACTGCTCTATCAGAGGGAGTTCCTGATGTTCTAAACGTATTTGGTCACATGTAAGGTCGTTCCACTCACAATCAGTAATAGAAAAACAGGTTGTAATGTTGAACGTGTTACACTTCTGGCCAAACGATACAGTGAAAGTTACGCTTCATTTGTTTCTCGAATTATCCCAATAAACTTTCCTTGGTGTCGGTGAATTTTGAAGGAAGGCTTTAGTTAATTCCTCTTAAACAAAACGAGGAGAGTTAGCAAAAAAGGACGCTTGTAAATGTTATGAGAGTGGCGAGCAAGCTAAGGTGAGAGATTGTTAAGACTAAAACTAAAACCATGGAGATAATATCAGTCTGTAAATCAATTAATAAAAACAATAATAAAAAGGAAGAATAATAACTAACAACCACATAACTGCAATTACAATCAACGAACGAACAACTCATGTATACATTTTTATAGCAACTAAAAATAGGGAATGATCGCCAAAAACACGAAGAACAAAGGTAACGAACGCGAGGGTCGGAATAACATAAAATACAACGAAGATGGTATGAGAGAAAATTGCCAGAAACTTATCCCGACATAGATAGGAGATAAAAACTAGTGACCGCTTATATTAAGATAAATCATCAGATTGTAAAAAGTGATTGGGTGGCGAAATAACTAATTTGCTCACACATATAACATTTCTGCGAATATTCTTTTAAATTAGGTTTATGCCGGTCTTGCTTTTTGTCAAATGTCACTATCTAACTCTGCTGTTAAAGAAATCTGCGACGCTTCGTATGAGGATGACGGACCTCATGAGCGCATACATATGTCACTTTGTATTTACGTATCAGTTCCACTACAGATTACCAGCGTGGACGCTTCGGCCTATGTCAGCTTAAAAATAAGTACTGAGTGTTAAGATTAAAGAGGAAAAGTGAAGCATTAAATCAACCTTGTAATGTGTGGTTTCTGTACTATATCTTTACGACAAAATGAAAATGGCATACACATTATAAAACTGTATGCTTTATGCTAAATAACATTAGAAAATTGATACTCTAAAGTTAATTTTCCATCATTGCTTTTGGTAAGAATGTGATATTCGAATGATATTTTTGTGACATGTTTATGAAGGGTAAAAAGGTACGACATACGTATAGTATATGCTATTTAGGCTACACTGAAGGTAACACTTGATACCCCTGATCGTTTAAAAAATGGGACACATTTGTTTGAAGAAGTTTTATATATATAAAATATATTTCTTGTTTTAAAGAGTTGAGTAACGAGAGTATATAACCTTGAATCGAAGTGCATTCTAAATGTTACGTATTAAAAATGTATAAATAATTAAATTAGAATTTGTAAATCCATCGTAAAAGCTTATTTCAATTAAAAGCAACACATATTAAGACGGTTTTATATCATGTAAAACACATAATGTGTTGTTTCTAGAATAATATAATACAACACTTATAGTAGTGGTATCAGAACAATGGTTTAAATAGTATTCATCGTCTTTTAAATCTGACTTTTAAAATGCCTGAACATGTTTCGGTGGCAAGTTTAAAAAGCTACAATTAACAAGAAAATAAATCAGTTTTTTTATCATCTAATGGAAAATCAATAAACTATTCGCAACAGTTTACCGTTACTGAATAACAAAACGTGCTTTCCTGTTTAGAATTCAATTACCGACAAACGTTGTTAAATTAGAAAATTGCTTTCACCAAATCAATGATGTGTTTGTAGTTGTTTGCATTTCTTTGTTTCTCTTGTTAAGAAAAAATAATAATTGTAAATTATTGATGAGTTTTGAAGTCAGTAAAATAAAACGTCTGCGCAAGTGATTAACAATGAATCGATATTTTAAAATAAAAGCAAAAGTAAATAATTAGGAAAGAGGTAGATCGATGATTGATGGATCGGTTGATGCATATATTTTAACTGAATGAAATTGATAGTGTCTAATTCCGTATTATTCCAGCTTTTGATTCGCTAAAAAGCGCAACAAAACAAATATAAAAGTCAATTTTGAAGACAAATGTAGAATAAAACAAATTTGTCATGCGAATTATCTGAAAAGAGAAAAATATAAAAATATGTTCACACCGTAGAAAATGTTTAATACATCTATTCCAGCAAGGAGCATGACGTATGCATAGACTGCCAACATTGTTATTGTTATATAAGCAACAAGATGAAATATTTAATAAATTAATGTTGATTTAAGACAAATAATTATTTACTTCTACATTTCAATATATAATTTAAACTGTATTTTAAACAGGAACCATTACTCAATATAAACTATACAATCTTGAATGAGTAAATGTATACAGAAATGCTCCAAAGTGATTTTCCGGGTGTGGAGCGGCAAAATATTTTTCGCGGTGTTAATATAAATATATAAAACGTTTTCAATACATAACCAAACATGTATTCACAAAATGCAACATTCCCTATGTATGGAAATAGGTTCTATGGAAACGGCCAAAGACGACATTATTTGGAAAAGCATGTAATATTGATACCGGTTTAATTTTGTCAAACCATTTTCGGACCAAGTGAATTGCATTTTGTAACAAATATTATGGAGTGATGTAACAATAATTGTACTTTCTAGACATGATCATGTATCGGCGATTTTGCCCATAAAAATGTGAGTATTTCCTTTCAAATTACACACTGATAACATTAACAGATGGAGGCGACTCAATGATGTTTTTAAGTTGTGCTTGGTTAAGGGGGCGGTGCAATTAAGTGCAACAAGACGAATGATTAGATATGAAAACTATATCCAAATTCCGGATAAGGTTCTACAACTCTGCTCTAGTTTCCCCCTCCATGTAAATACCTATGACCAACTCAACAATTAGTTAAATCCAATCAAGTCACTGCTGAGGTTTCGGGATTCTGGAAAGCTTACTACTCTAATAAATTCCTTCCTCGCGCTGCAATAATTTGAAACTTCCTTCATTGCTTCCTGTTTCCTTGACTGTAGCGACATGAAGATATTTAAATGTAATGCAAAAAAACATCTAGCTGCAAAACTATTCACTTGGGAGTCTTCTTTAATGTATGCCCCTTTATCAACAGTAGCCCTTATTCGTGTCAGTGATAATATGCATTGACTAGGGTGAAGTCAAGTTTAAAAAATAAATACATAAAAAGTACGCGCTAATGTTGATTTCGGTCGGTGGTTTGTTTTCCAAAAGCTAATGATCTCAAATATACGTCTAAATCAGTGACTGCACTAAAACATATCCTGTTTCGTCATGGCCTTCTATCAGCTTTGTATTCTGGCAACAATGAAAATAATACATAAATCGTTAGTAACAAATTATATTTCATGAAGTTGACCATTTAAACGTTTTTAATAGAAAAACCTCTAAAAATGGTTATTACCATTTATACACGAACTTAAAAAAATGTAACAAATTACTACGATGAGATACTATGCTATCAACTTTTAATATTCTAGAAGCTGTTTAATTTTTTCCACTGTACCCATGAATTGACCATTTACATTTTTTCTCTTTTACTTTTTATATTGATTAAATATACGCTATTTTTCTCAAAATGTGTGTTATATTAGTGTTGCGTGCATAATAAAATACAAAATATCTTATATCACACAAGTACGAAATTTAAGGAAATGATTAATATGTTCTATTTTAATTGGAGTACGAATACTTTCGTCGTTTATTGTCTATAGCCATATTTATATATATATATATATATATATATATATATATATATATATATATAAATATATATATACATATATATATATACATATATGCACTGATACATAGATACATTTTTACATCGATGCTTAAGTGTGTAAGCATAGTGATGGCCGCATATGTGACATTATTAATGATTTTTAAAATTATCAGAATTAACAGTGCTGCACAGATGATAACCACTGAAGTGATATTAGAAACAAATAGCAAATTATATTGTTATGAAAAGACAGATGGGTGGTTTCTGAATCAATAGATTTTACCAGAATGCAAGTGGTATTTAGTATTTATGTATAAATGTATGCTTATGCCTAGATATATAAAAATATACATATAGATATGACCATGTATATATATATACACCCCCACCCACCCACCCCCACATATATATTTATATATATATATATATATATATATATATATATATATATATATATATATATATATAAATCAATGCTCATTTATATTTCAAAAGCCAAGATTGTATTTTTCTTACGAAACATTTTTAAAACAGAAAAAAACTCTCGTCCACATTATAGTATAGATCTGTTCGCTCAAACTAAACCAACTTTACATTATTGTGTCAATATTCCATCCGTCTAATTCAAGCTTATCAGAAATAACATGGAATAGTTTTAATTTGATTAAAATACAACGTAGTTTTACATGACAGATAAACGTTTAAAAGGAAACTTAAAACTCACATTCAAGCTTATGAAGTTCGCCATCTTGAAACAACAATTCAGAATTAGCAACATGCATCACGTAACCAGCAATTCTTCTATTTCATTCTTCTATTTTAACAAGTGAGGCTTAATGTTTATCTATAAAATACGTAAATCAACTCAAAAATAATTCTCATTACATAATTTACTTCATTAATATCGTGAGTATCTATATACTACATTTGAATAGGAAACTAACTCACATAAATGTTAGAAAATTTACCTGATCTTATATAAAAAAAACATTATGGTACTTTAACCAACTTCAATGTTTAGAAATAAGAAACACACAATTAAATGGAATACATAACTTTCATTAGCTCCGCACTTAATTTAGAAGGATAAAAGTAAATTAAAATTTTGGAATTACTTACGTGATAAAATGTGCTAACTCTGAATTGTTGTTTCAATATGGCGAATTTCAGACGGTCGAATGTAGGTTCAAAGTTTCATTTTTAAAGTTTATCTATCATGTCGCACTAAGTTGTGTAATTTCTCAATCTTAGAAAGTTGTATGTACTTTCTCAAGAGCTTGAGGTGGACAGACCCAATATTGACATAATAATGTAAGTTCGTTTACTTAAGGCGAAACAATTCATACAATAATTTGCACTAAAGGGTATCCGTTTTGAAAATGGTTTGTAAGAAAAATAAAATATTGTTATTTGAATATGAATAAACTTTGCTTACTTATATATAATCTGTGTTTACTGGTTGGCAATCATCGAACTAAAATGGGGAGAGGTTAGTAAAAATAAAGTATTGAAATGATGGGCGAAAATAAATCTGAAAAATCATATATATATATATATATGGGAAGAGAAGGATGAAGGTAATCCGACGTGATGGGAAAATGAAAAAGGAAAACCAAAAAAATGGATGTTTTTATGTGTACATCACCGTTTCGTCTTTATTACTAAGACTTCATCAGGATGATAATATAGAGAAAAATACATGTACGGGTGACATGTTGGGAGGAAAAATAAATAAATAATAATAATGGCCACTACTGGGTGGACGTCCGTACTTGATGGAGAATAAAAATGAATGTTGAAGAAAATGAGTGGGGAAGAAGTGGAAAGATGGGGGTGAGCAAGGACTACTGTGGCTGGTAGTAAGAGAAAGAGGTGGGGGATGAGCAGGGATGAAGTGGATGGTAGAGAGGGGGTGGAGGAGAAGGAGGAAGGAAAGTGTTTGACCAGATGGCTGCGGTCAAGACTGAAGGGGAAAAGTACGTTGGAATGTTTGTGTGTGGGGTGTGTATGCAGAGAAAAGGAGGGTGGGTAGAGAAGGAGGGGGAGCTGTGATCTTGGTGGATGGGCGAAAGTTATGGTCTTAGAGAGCGTTTTGAGAAAAAGAGTGGATTTAAGAAGGGGGTATGAAAGAGTGAGGGTATGAAATAAATAGTTGAGAGGGGGAATGGGTGAGGGGGAGAGGGAGAATTTGTTGTGATAGGGTATGAAATATTTGGAAAATGATAGCAATGAGTGAGGGAGTGGAAGGGTGGAGGAGGGAGGTAATTGAACGGGTGGGTAAGCAATATTTGAAATATTTGGAACATGAGAAAGTTTAATTGGACTGCAGTGTTAAAAATGTGAAAAAAAAAAAAAAAAAACGGAATGAGTAAGAGAAAATAAATATTCATGGAGAAAAAGGAAGGGTGTGAGTAAGTGGGAGAGTGTCATAAAGGTTAGAGATGTAAATAAATGTTATCTATGATCAGGCAAGGGGCTTTGTTCTGTAAGGATGATCTTGCTTATTAAGGATGATAGGTTAAAGAAGCCATTTCGTTGCTTGACCGCCTCCACCACTATCAATCAACGAAATGGCTTCTTTAACCTATCACCCTTAATAAGCAAGATCATCTTTACAGAACAAAGACTCTTGCCTGATCATAGATAACATTTATTTTCATCTCTAACCTTTATGACACTCTCCCACTTACTCACACCCTTTCGTTTTTCTCCATGAATCTTTATTTTCTCTTACTCATTCCGTTTTTTTTTCACATTTTTAACACTGCATTAATAAAAAAACAGATATATAGGCACAGACAGGAGTACAGACATGCCAGTCTAGCAGATTGTGTACATGTTTGAATAAAAAAAACATTTATATATATATATATATATATATATATATATATATATATATATATATATATATATATATATATATATATATATATATATATATATATATATATATATATATGGTCATATAGGGGATTATCAACATACATTTTACAATATTGCAGAAATGGAACGCCAGCGAAGCTGATGAAACCGAATACATTCAAAAGTTTGACGACTTAATTAAAATGGTATTAGTATAAAATATAGGTTGCATCTACCCGCATATTTTGCTAACTTATGAGGACTGAATCATGAAGAATGTACACTTCCAGCAAAAGAGTAATTAATGCTTGCGAGGATGGGATCATTACAAACAAAGATTACCGCACGACTTAAGAAATGAAGAGGTAATGCCCCATATAGTGTTCTAATTAGAACAAAAAATGTACTATATTAATCATTCACATGTAGTAAATTCGTCTGAAATAGTATAGTGAACTAAACCGAGGTTAGTAGAGAGCACAATAGTAAATCATTAGTAGTAATAATAAAGTGTTGGTGCTAGATAGACATACAGCATATCTCTCTCTATATATATATATATATATATATATATATATATATATATATATATATATATTTACGCATGCAGATATACGTATATTATTTTAAAAAGAGCATTCATTAATAAATGCAAATTAATACTTTAATTAAAAGAAAATCAATAGCAGAATAGCCACATTTAAAAACATCCATAAGAATGATTTGTTTTTTTAATTTATGATCACTCTTTAAGCAAAAAAAAGCTAATTCGAGAAGTAACGGGGTAAAAAGAAAATATACCTCCTAATAGTATAGATGTGATAGTAGAATAGTGTTTACACACTTCTTGCCACTATTCTCTAAGGAAATTAAAACGAAATTCAGTAATACTGATTCGTCTGACTTAATAAAAAATAATTTATATTTTAGTATAATTGTAGATTAACATCATCAGCAAATCCCTTAAACTATCTTTTTCAGCCATTAGCTAAGAACACAATGAAATACTTGGTGAAACTAAGAAAATATTATTCATGAATGTAAAGATAGGGTCAGTTTCAGATATGAATTCAATGCAGAAATATCATAATTTCCGGGTAAAATGTAGTGTATTTTTATGGGCGCTAACTCCAGTGCGATTATTGTTCTTCTTTTCTGGTGTAAATGTGTTAATTAATGTTTCAACGAACAATTCGAACCAATAAAGATCCCTCAATAATGGCATGGAAATGTGGTAAGGAAAATGAATGTTTGAATTTTGTGAGGATGTAAACATAATCATTGCCGGTCAATCATAGATATGATAATAAACAAGTAAAAATGTAATTCTTAGCCCCATCTCGCAAATAAAAATAAGAGTATTCTTTTTTTATAAAATTACTTGAGCCCACCATGAACAACTTTGTAGAAAAAAGGGGGGATCAGTTCCGTATATAAATTCAGTCTAAAATGATCCTTCATTTCCGGGCCAGTGTAGCGTTTATTCTATGGTAGATACATCCTGTGCGATTATTGTTTTTCTTGTGTGAATATGTGAATTATAGTTTTAACCAACAATCTGAAAAAAATAATGATCTCTAAATAATCCCTAAATAATGGCTTGTACAAATGTGGCATAGCAAATAGATCGAATATTCAGCGACGAGGAAAAAGAAATGTCGTAGTTTGGTGTGGATGTAGACATGAGTGTTCTCTGTCAATTTTAGAAATGACTAAATAGTGCTGGATTTTTTTAACATACATACATAGGACCCCCTACCCCCTCTAATGAAAATGTAGATTATTCTTTTATTTATGGGATTACGGGAGAAAATTGTGGAAAGCTTTTGTGAGAATAAAACAAGAAGGGGGGCCGTTTTGTATATGAATTCAATGTGAAATCAGCACCGGTGGGAAAATGAACTTTAACTACTTGTACATAATTTACTTTTTTATAAGTTTTATTTATTTAAAAAAAATGAATGATACTATATATTGTGTCTTTATTATCTCCATACGTATACGTTTTCTCCGCATTAAATCATCACTGTAGACGATAACTGTTGATCCGGTCGTACTATTCGAATCCTCATACACAGACGAGTCACTTTTAACCAAAATTAGAGCGCTTTAACTAATTGACCAACGTCTACGTTTCTGCGACAAACAAAGGGAAAATGCTATTCATGTCATATAAAGTAGAAAATATAGTCAGCTGTCTAAACAGTGCTCGAAAGATAACGCAGACAGGTGTTGAATTACAGCTTACCTTCGCGTTTATGTGCCTAGATCTCGTCGTTGCTGGCTTGTGTATCTCGGCCGTTGAAACGATAATACGTGTACGCAAGACATAGGTTTTTAAAGTGTTTTGTTCAAAACAAGACACGACAGAAAGTGGAAATATACGAGGAGGTTATCCAGAAATAATTACTTGGACGGAGATTCACCATAGCCTTAGTCAGGCGATTTTGAGCTACATTGCGATCCACCTTCTCCGGCCTCTGTCGAATGGCAGAGGACTGGCCGTTTCTCACGTCTGATCGGAGGGCTAGTTGCAGGCTGAAGAGACAGAATCAACTCACACGTCACTTCCGACTTCCGATTTTGCTTCCCGACTTTTCTAACACAGCACTTCGCATTTAGCTTAAGGTAAGTGGCTTACAGGGTGATTCAGAAGTTACTTAGATATTTATTTTTGAAATTCTAAAGTTAAACAATATGGTAATACAAAACAGAAAGTGTATTCAAAAAATTCATTTATGGGAGTTTAGAATTACAGCACATTTTCAAAATGTCCACCTTCATTCTGCATGCATAGCTCCATTCTTTTTTGCAAGGTATTTACGACTCTTTGTAGCAAATTTCATTTATTATGGTGTTTTGTGAAGGAGGCTTTCTGTTCACATCACGTTTCCATTGCCGTTCGACAAGTGTGGGAGATTCATCAAATTTGGCCACATGAATAACAATAAAAATTCGCTCATCAATTGTAAATAACATTTTAAATAGCTAAGTGAAGTGACTCATGAATCACCTTGTATATAGGTTAACTTAAAGGTGCCCATCGGAAAGAGGGCTATAAATAATTATTTAATAATAATTCGTATTTAATGAGTATCCACATACGTTTCATCATAATGGAATTATCAGTGGGGAAGATAAATGTTTATATATATATATATATATATATATATATATATATATATATACATATATACCACAAATTGAACTGTGATACAGCACACATATATATGTGTACGCCTCATATATATATATATATATATATATATATATATATATATATATATATATATATATATATATATATATATATAATTAACTTGTTACAAATATCCAGGGCGTATAAATCTGAAGGAAGTATAAACCGGGTTTATGAGAGTGCTCAATGAAAATTCAGAGCAAAATATATATTTTTGTTGGTGATTTTATTATTCCATTATTGCGACAAAATATTTGTTGTATCGTTACCTAACGAAACAACATATATTTTGTCGCAATAATGGGATAATAAAATCACCAACAATATATATATTTATATGATAATGCGTGTAGAATCTCTCTGCGTAGATGGTAGTGTTTGACAGTCATGTCAAATATTATTATGATTTGAGTATATACATGTACTTATATCTATTATTTGATCTGCTATATCGATTAGCTATTTGGAATGTACAATGGATGCTACTTATTCTGAAAAAAGAAATTAAATGAAAGAGGAGTCGATCCAAATATTCAAACATTTTCACCATCTCTTTGACTAATGCAAATTCACATATTTTATGTATAACGACTTAGTAAGTCTGAACTATTACAACCGGAAACATCAATCAAGTAAATACACACGCTTTTACCTTTTTGTTTCTTGATTCAGCTTTCGTTTGATCACGTCTGTCTTACTTTTTTATTATTCGCTTGCTGCTATCAACTATTTCATTATCTCTGCATAAAAAACAGACATTATTATTTACTACGCCGTTTAAATTATCGGTCGATTTTTCACTGATATGATACTATTATCACGTTACGTTAAAATTGTTTGCCTTAGTAAATAAGCACATACAACTACTGCAACGTAGACGTATCGGCTTGTTTTATTTAAAACCTACATTTAATTTAAGAAGACTTCACATAATTTCCCTAAATATAAGATCAAGTGAACGTTATGAGGTAAAAACTATCCTTGCAAATGGTTCGAGTGCATTTATGATGACCCTTCAACTGCTAGCCAACAGCAAATGTATGCTGTTGTTCTTTACTGAATTTGTCAATTGCAGACGGTTGTGTTATCTCCTCTGTAACAAGTATAACTGGCGTATAATTGTTGGTATGTGGTGTTCTTATACATATTATATAATATCAACTAAATCTACATGTATTACTAGGAAATTCACAAAGTAAAAAAATACCATCTAAATAGTTTTGTCGTGATACTGAAGTAAGAGCCCTATTCTTAAAATAAATAGGAATAATAGGACCCTCAGCTGTTTACTACGTAAACGTTCGGAGACTTATAACAAGAACACTTGATATATTTATGGTTATCCTGCAGTACAGATCAAAATACTACCTATTATAAAAAGACTCTAACACAATACAGTTATTATTTCTAGTAAGAGAAACACTTAATTTTACGACCAATAAGATACTTGAAGCATTGAAATGAAATAAAACGTCTTATATGAGAACAGAAAATAGAAATGTTAAACGTCCATGTTCTGTAGAAATTGCAGTAGGTTATTTTTCTTTCCTTTGAAGCAATTATAACTTGCAAAAAATCGCGTGTGTATTTTGTTCTTATACTGTTGATCTCGTCTAACATATAAGCTGTAAAATAACTGTTAAAATCGTGTACCCACCAACATTATTTCCCTTACTTTTCTGCTCTCCTTCTGTCGTATGTCTTGTGTTTTTTATGCAACTCTTCTTCCGCGCATTACCATCTGTGCGTTTGCGCCATCTTTATTGCATGTTATTGTTTAATATAATTTTAGACATTTATTTTTTCCGACGTCATTAAATTAAACCTAATTTACAACATGAATCTGTATATGTCTTATTAAACTATCATGTTACAATTATATAGCTTCTTATAAAAAAAGTTTAAGAAAATTTGATTAAATTAATATAGTATAATCCCAAGTAATTCATTTTACGTTATTTAATTCCATGCTGTTTTCTATGTTTGATGATTTACATGAATTACTCATAGAAAACACTTAATCTATTAATTGTATTACTTGAAGTGTGTTTTATTACTATACTAGCGGGGCTACCCGGCGTTGCTCGGGGTCATAAAAACATATATTTGAAGAAAGATCGTGTGTGTAACATCTTTATATTCAAACTTCTATGTCCGCCCCCTCTCTCTATAGCCGTCTCTTTATCTGCTACCTTTCTCTTCCCTGGTCGCCTCATTTCGCCGCTACTTTCTAATTTTGCCTTTTGCAAAAGCTGTTTCTTCCCCACCATTTCTCCTATTGCCCAGGGTAATAGTATGACATATTTCTATAAAAAGTAACACCTCTATCTGCGCCTTCTATATAGGTACTTATCTCCACCCCGGTGTTCATACTATATACGTATCTATCATCACCCCGGTGCGCATACTATATACGTACCTATCGCCGCCCCAGTGCACATACTATATACGTACCTATCGCCGCCCCGGTGCAGATACTATTTAAGTACCTATCGCCGCCCCGTTGCGAATGCGAAATAGTACCTATCGTTGCCCCGGTGTGAATGCTAAATACATACCTATTGCGCCCCGGTGTGCATGCTACATAAGTACCTATCGCTGCCCTAGTGCGAATACTAAAGACATACCAATTGCGCCCCGGTGTGCATGCTACATAAGTACCTATCGCTGCCCTAGTGCGAATAATTAATATGTACATATTGCCGCTTTGGTGTGAATGCTAAATACGTACCTATCGCCGGCCCAGTGCGAATGCTAAATACGTACCTATAGCCGCCCTGGAGCGAATGCTAAATACGTACCTATAGCCGCCCCGGTGCGAATGCTAAATACGTACCTATCACCACCACGGTGCGAATGCGAAATACATACCTTTCGCCGCACCGGTGCGCGTGCTATATATGTACTGATCGCTGCTGCAGAGCGCATGCTATGTACGTACTTATTGCTGCCCATGTGTACATGCTATATACGTAGCTATCGCCACCCCTGAATTCTGAATACGTACCTATCGCCGCCCTGGAGTGGAAGCTAAATACGTACATATCGCCGCCCCGGTGCGAATGCTAAATACATACCTATCGCCGCCCCTGTGTGAATTCTAAATACGTACCTATCGCCGCCCCAATGTGAATTCTGAATACGTACCTATCGCCGCCCCGGTGCGGAAGCTAAATACGTACATATCGCCACCCCAGTGCGAATGCTAAATACATACCTATCGCTGCCCCGGTGTGAATGCTAAATACATACCTATCGCCGCCCCGGTGTGAATGCTAAATACATACCTCTCGCCGCCCCGGTGTGAATTTTAAATATGTACCTTTCGCCGCCCCTGTGTGGTGCTATATACGTACCTATCGCCGCCCCAGTGCGCGTACTATATATGAACCGATCGCTGCCTCAGTGCGCATGCTAAATACATACCTATCACTGCCCCGGTGTGCATACTATATACGTACTTATTACCGCCCATGTGCACATGCTATATAAGTACCTATCACCACCGCTGAATGCTAAATAAGTACATATCGCCGCCCCGGTGTGAAGCTAAATACGTACATATCGCCGCCCCTAAATTTTGGCAGACCCTAAAAAATTTGGCCTGACCCCTAAAATTTTCACCGTCCCCTAAATCTCTCCAGCCCCCTAAATGTTCACTCTCCCCAACCATGAGAAATATTTTGACTTCAAAACAAAAAAAAACAAAAAAATTTGGCCTGACCCCTAAAAAGTTCCGCCTGACCCCTAAAATTTTCCCGACCCTAAATGTCTCCAGCCCCCTAATTTTTCACTCTCCCCCAACGATGAGAAATATTTTGACTTCAAAACAAAAAAAAACAAAAAAATTTGGCCTGACCCCTAAAAAGTTCGACCTAACACCTAAAATTTTCCCCGACCCCTGAATCTCTCCAGCCCCCTAATTTTTCACTCTCCCCCAACGATGAGAAATATTTTGACTTCAAAACAAAAAAAAAACAAAAAAATTTGGCCTGACCCCTAAAAAGTTCCGCCTGACCCCTAAAATTTTCCCGACCCCTAAATCTCTCCAGCCCCCTAATTTTTCACTCTCCCCCAAACATGAGAAATATTTTGAGTTCAAAACAACAAAAAACAAAAAAATTTGGCCTGACCCCTAAAAAGTTCGGCCTGACCCCTAAAATTTTCCCCGACCCCTCAATCTCTCCAGCCCCTAATATTTCTACTCTCCCCCAACCCTGAGAAATATGTTGAGTTCAAAACAAAAAAAAACAAAAAATTTTTGCCTGACCCCTAAAAAGTTCGGCCTGATCCCTAAAAGTTTCCCCGACCCCTCATTCTCTCCAGCCCCAAATCCCAACTAATTTTTAACTCTCCCCCAACCCTGAGAAATATTTTGAGTTCAAAACAACAAAAAACAAAAAAATTTGGCCTGACCCCTAAAAAGTTCGGCCTGACCCCTAAAATTTTCCCCGACCCCTCAATCTCTCCAGCTCCCTAATTTTTCACTCCCGCAACCCTGAGAAATGTTTTCAGTTCAAAACAAAAAAAAAGAACAAAATCACTGTAAACATGTACTTGTTAAACTCTTCTTCTTTTCTTTTTTTGTACATATATAGAGTGGTTATGACCCAACGGGTCACTGTAAACGTGTACTTGTTTAATTCTTCTTGTTTTCTTTTTTTATACATATATAGAGTGGTTATGACCCAACGGGTCACTGTAAACGTGTACTTGTTAAAGTCTTCTTTTTTTCTTTTTGTATACATATATAGAGTGGTTCTGACTCAACGGGTCACTAGGAAACGTGTACTTGTTAAATTCTTCTTTTTTTATACATATATAGAGTGGTTATGACTCAACGGGTCACTGTAAACGTGTACTTGTTAAATTCTTCTTTTTTCTTTTTTTATACATATATAGAGTGATTATGACCCAACGGGTCACTGAAAACGTGTACTTGGTAAATTCTTTTTTTTTTATACATATATAGAGTGGTTATAGCCCAACGGGTCACTGTAAACGTGTACTTGTTAAAGTATTCTTTTTTTCTTTTTGTATACATATATAGAGTGGTTCTGACTCAACGGGTCACTAGGAAACGTGTACTTGTTATTTTTTTTTTATATATACATATATAGAGTGGTTATGACTCAACGGGTCACTGTAAACGTGTACTTGTTAAATTCTTCTTTTTTTCCTTTTTTATACATATATAGAGTGGTTATGACCCAACGGATCACTGTAAACGTGTACTTGTTAAATTCTTCTTTTTTTCTCTTTTTATACATATATAGAGTGGTTATGACCCAACGGGTAACTGTAAACGTGTACTTGTTAAATTCTTCTTTTTTTCTTTTTTTATACATATATAGAGTGGTTATGACCCAACGGGTCACTGAAAACGTGTACTTGGTAAATTCTTTTTTTCTTTTTTTTTACATATATAAAGTGGTTATGACTCAACGGGTCACTGTAAACGTGTACTTGTTAAATTCTTCTTTTTTCGTTTTTTATACATATATAAAGTGGTTATGACTCAACGGGTCACTGTAAACGTGTACTTGGTAAATTCTTTTTTTCTTTTTTTTTACATATATAGATGGGTTATTACTCAACGGGTCACTGTAAACGTGTTCTTGTTAAATTCCTCTTTTTTTCTTTTTTCTATACATATATAGAGTGGTTATGACTCAACGGGTCACTGTAAACGTTTACTTGTTAAATTCTTCTTTTTTTCTTTTTTTTTACATATATAGATGGGTTATTACTCAACGGGTCACTGTAAACGTGTTCTTGTTAAATTCCTCTTTTTTTCTTTTTTCTATACATATATAGAGTGGTTATGACTCAACGGGTCATTGTAAACGTGTACTTGTTAAATTCTTCTTTTTTCTTTTCTTATACATATGTAGAGTGGTTATGACTCAACGGGTCACTGTAAACGTGTACTTGTTAAATTCTTCTTTTTTCTTTTTTTATACATATATAGAGTGGTTATGACTCAACGGGTCACTGTAAACGTGTTCGTGTTAAATTCCTCTTTTTTTTTTTTTCTATACATATATAGAGTGGTTATGACTCAACGGGTCACTGTAAACGTTTACTTGTTAAATTCTTCTTTTTTTCTTTTTTTATACATATGTAGAGTGGTTATGACTCAACGGGTTATTGTAAACGTGTACTTGTTAAATTCTTCTTTTTTCTTTTTTTATAAATAAATAGAGTGGTTATTACTCAACGGGTCACTGTAAACGTTTACTTGTTAAATTCTTCTTTTTTCTTTTTTTATACATATATAGAGTGATTATGACTCAACGGGTCACTGTAAACGTGTTCGTGTTAAATTCCCCTTTTTTTCTTTTTTCTATACATATATAGAGTGGTTATGACTCAACGGGTCACTGTAAACGTTTACTTGTTAAATTCTTCTTTTTTTCTTTTTTTATACATATATAGAGTGGTTATGACTCAACGGGTCACTGTAAGCGTGTACTTGTTACATTCTTCTTTTTTCTTTTTTTATACATATATAGAGTGGTTATGACTCAACGGGTCACTGTAAACGTTTACTTGTTAAATTCTTCTTTTTTCTTTTTTATACATATATAGAGTGGTTATGACTCAACGGGTCACTGTAAACGTGTTCGTGTTAAATTCCTCTTTTTTTCTTTTTTCTATACATATATAGAGTGGTTATGACTCAACGGGTCACTGTAAACGTTTACTTGTTAAATTCTTCTTTTTTCTTTTTCTATACGTATATAGAGTGGTTATGACTCAACGGGTCACTGTAAACGTTTACTTGTTAAATTCTTCTTTTTTTCTTTTTTTATACATATATAGAGTGGTTATGACTCAACGGGTCACTGTAAGCGTGTACTTGTTACATTCTTCTTTTTTCTTTTTTTATAAATATATAGAGTGGTTATGACTCAACGGGTCACTGTAAACGTGTTCGTGTTTAATTCCTCTTTTTTTCTTTTTTCTATAAATATATAGAGTGGTTATGACTCAACGGGTCACTGTAAACGTTTACTTGTTAAATTCTTCTTTTTTTCTTTTTCTATACGTATATAGAGTGGTTATGACTCAACGAGTCACTGTAAACGTTTACTTGTTAAATTCTTCTTTTTTTCTTTTTTTATACATATATAGAGTGGTTATGACTCAACGGGTCACTGTAAGCGTGTACTTGTTACATTCTTCTTTTTTCTTTTTTTATACATATATAGAGTGGTTATGACTCAACGGGTCACTGTAAACGTTTACTTGTTAAATTCTTCTTTTTTCTTTTTTATACATATATAGAGTGGTTATGACTCAACGGGTCACTGTAAACGTGTTCGTGTTAAATTCCTCTTTTTTTCTTTTTTCTATACATATATAGAGTGGTTATGACTCAACGGGTCACTGTAAACGTTTACTTGTTAAATTCTTCTTTTTTCTTTTTTATACATATATAGAGTGGTTATGACTCAACGGGTCACTGTAAACGTTTACTTGTTAAATTCTTATTTTTTCTTTTTTATACATATATAGAGTGGTTATGACTCAACGGGTCACTGTAAACGTGTTCGTGTTAAATTCCTCTTTTTTTCTTTTTTCTATACATATATAGAGTGGTTATGACTCAACGGGTCACTGTAAACGTTTACTTGTTAAATTCTTCTTTTTTTCTTTTTCTATACATATATAGAGTGGTTATGACTCAACGGGTCACTGTAAACGTTTACTTGTTAAATTCTTCTTTTTTTCTTTTTTTATACATATATAGAGTGGTTATGACTCAACGGGTCACTGTAAACGTGTATATAAAAATATGTTGAAGTAAAATAAGTTTTGAAGAGAAAAAAATTTAAAAACCTATAACGATGACGTCATATACCTATTACTGTGACGTCACGTGCACAAGAATAAGTTGGTTGAAAACAAAATTATTATTACATAATTACATTGGCTGATTTCCAAATTACTACTGAATAACATTAGAAAAGTTTGAAAAAACCAGACCCGCTGCCGAAGACTGGCCCCGTTGACCCCCAGCAACATTTTTTTTTGTTGTAATTTTGAGATATTATGATCCCAGGTGTTGTACGGTGCTGAAGATATAAACTTTTTGACATGTCGTCGCGTAGTTTTTGAGGAGAAGCTTCACATACAGACATACATACATACATACAGACAAGTGCCCTTTATATAAGAGACTAGCGGGGCTACCCAGCGTTGCTCGGGGTCATAAAAACATAATTGAAGAAAAATTGCGTGTGTAACATCTTTATATTAAAACTTCTATTGCTCTCCTTCTCTCTCTATAGCTGTCACTTTATCTTTCTACTTTTCTCTACCATGGTCGCTACTTTTAAATTTTGCCTTTTGCGATAGCTGTTTCTTCCCCACCATTTCATCCTACGTTTCACAGGGCAATAGTATGACTTATTTCTATAAAAAGTACCACCTCTGTCTGCGCCTTCTATATAGGTACTTATAACCGCCCCGGTGTTCATACTATATATTTTGAATCCCCTCATGATATCCTTCATCATTTTAACTCCCCTCGTTGTATTCATCATTTTCGATCTCCTCATACTATTAATCATTTTCAATCCCCTCATAATATTCTTCATCATTTTCAATCTCCTCATACTATTAATCATTTTCAATCCCCTCATAATATTCTTCATCATTTTCAATCCTCTCGTAATATTCCTCATCATTTTCAATCCGCTCATGATATTCTTAATAATGTTCAATCCTCTCATGATATTCTTCATTTTTTCAATCCTCTCATGATATTCTTCATTATTTTCAATCCCCTCATGATATTCTACATCATTTTCAATCCCCTCATGATATTCTTCATCATTTTCAATCCTCTCATGGTATATTTCATCATTTTCGATCCCCTCATGATATTCTTCTCATTTTAAATCCCCTCATGATATTATTCATCATTTTCAATCCTCTCATGGTATTCTTCATCATTTCCAATCCTGTCAGTCTATTCTTCATAATTTTCAATCCTCTCATGACATTCTTCATCATTTTCAATCCTCTCATGACATTCTTCATCATTTTCAATCCCCTCATGATAGTCTTCATCATTTTCAATTCCCTCATGATAGTCTTCATCATTTTCAATCCTCTCATGATATTCTACATCATTTTCAATCCCCTCATTATATTATTCATCATTTTAAATCCCCTCATGGTATTGTTCATCATTTTAAATCCCCTCATGGTATTGTTCATCATTTCCAATCCTGTCAGTCTATTCTTCATCATTTTCAATCCTCTCATGACATTCTTCATCATTTTCAATCCTCTCATCACATTCTTCATCATTTTCAATCCCCTTATGATAGTCTTCATCATTTTCAATCTCCTCATGATAGTCTTCATCATTTTCAATCCCCTCATGATAGTGTACATCATTTTCGATCCCCTCATTATAGTCTTCATCATTTTCAATCCCCTCATGATAGTCTTCATCATTTTCAATCCTCTCATGATAGTCTTCATCATTTTCAATCCTCTCATGATAGTCTTCATCATTTTCAATCCTCTCATGATAGTCTTCATCATTTTCAATCCTCTCATGATAGTCTTTATCATAGCTCTATCTAGGATATTGAGCACTTTTCTCCCGGACAACGCCGAGTACTTTGAAAATCAAGGAGGCCTCATGAGCACTACTCAAATCACTTAGGTATCCTCTCTCCTTCTGATCTGCGAAATTATCCAAAGGGGAACAAAGATGGCGTTAAAATATTTTCCAAACCTATCATTACAGTAGCTCTATCTAGGACATTGAGCACTTTTCTCCCGGACAACGCCAGGTACTTTAATAATAAAGGAGGCCTCCTGAGGACTACTGAAATCACTTAGGTATCCTCTCTCCTACTGATCTGCGAAATAGTCCAAAGGGGAACGAAGATGGCGTTAAAATATTATCCGAACCTATTACTACAGTAGCTCTATATAGGACATTGAGCACTTTTTTTCCCGGACAACGCCGAGTACTTTGAAAATCAAAGAGGCCTCCTGGGGACTACTGAAATCACTTAGGTATCCTACCTTCTTTTTCATCTGCAAAATTGTCCAAACGGGAACGAAGATGGCGTTAAAATATTTTCTAAACCTATCACTACAGTAGCTCTATCTAGGATATTGAGCACTTTTCTCCCGGACAACGCCAAGTACTTTGAAAATCGAGGAGGCTTCATGAGCACTACTGAAATCACTTAGGTATCCTCTCTCCTACTGATTTGCGAAATAGTCCAATAGGGAACGAAGATGGCGTTAAAATATTTTCCAAACCTATCACTACAGTAGCTCTATCTAGGGCATTGACCACTTTTCTCCCGGACAACGCCGAGTACGTTGATAATCAAGGAGGCCTCCTGGGGACTACTGAAATCACTTAGGTATCCTCTCTCCTTCTGATCTGCGAAATAGTCCAGAGGGGAACGAAGATAGCGTAAAAAAATATTTTCCAAACCTATCACTACAGTAGCTCTATCTAGGATATTGAGCACTTTTCTCCCGGACAACGCCGAGTATTTCAAAATCAAAGAGGCCTCCTGAGCACTACTGAAATAACTCTTATCGATTCCCCATCCTTTTCAGCGTAGATGCTGTTAAAATATTATCCAAACCTATCACAACAATAGCTCTATCTAGGACATTGAGCACTATTTTCCCGGACAACGCCGAGTACTTTGAAAATCAAAGAGGCCTCCTGGGGACTACTGAAATCACTTAGATATCCTCCCTACTTTTCATCTGCAAAATTGTCAAAAGGGGAACGAAGATGGCGTTAAAATATGTTCTAAAACTATCACTACAGTAGCTCTATCAAGGATATTAAGCACTTTTCTCCCGGACAACGCCGAGTACTTTGAAACTCGAGGAGGCTTCATTAGCACTCCTGAAATCCCTTAGATATCCTCTCTCCTTCTGATCTGCGAAATAGTCCAAAGGGGAACGAAGATGGCGTTAAAATATTTTCCAAACCTATCACTACAGTAGCTCTATCTAGGACATTGAGCACTTTTCTCCCGGACAACGCCGAGTACTTTGATAATCAAGAAGACCTCCTGGGGACTACTGAAATCACTTAGGTATCCTCTCTCCTTCTGATCTGCGAAATGGTCCAAAGGGGAAAGAAGATGGCGTTAAAATATTTTCCAAACCTATCACTACAGTAGCTCTATCAAGGATATTGAGCACTTTTCTCCCGGACAACGCCGAGTATTTCAAAATCAAAGACGCCTCCTTGGGACTACTGAAATAACTCTTATCCATTCCCCCATCCTTTTCAGCGTAGATGCTGTTAAAATATTATCCAAACCTATCACTACAGTAGCTCTATCTAGGACAATGAGCACTATTTTCCCGGACAACGTCGAGTACTTTGAAAATGAAAGAGGTCTCATGGGGACTACTGAAATCACTTAGGTATCCTCCCTCCTTTTCATCTGCAAAATTGTCCAAAGGGAAACGAAGATGGCGTTAAAATATTTTCTAAACCTATCACTACAGTAGCTTTATCTAGGATATTGAGCACTTTTCTCCCGGACAACGCCGAGTACTTTGAAAATCGAGGATGCTTCATAAGCACTCCTGAAATTCCGTTAGGTATCCTCTCTCCTTCTGATCTGCGAAATAGTCCAAAGGGGAACGAAGATGGCGTAAAAATATTTTCCAAACCTATCACTACAGTAGCTCTATCTAGGATATTGAGCACTTTTCTCCCGGACAACGCCGAGTACTTTGAAAATCGAGGAGGCTTCATGAGCACTCCTGAAATTCCTTAGGTATCCTCGCTCTTTCTGATCTGCGAAATAGTCCAAAGGCGAACGAAGATGGCGTTAAAATATTTTCCAAACCTATCACTACAGTAGCTCTATCTAGGACATTGAGCACTTCTCTCCCGGACAACGCCGAGTACTTTGATAATCAAGGAGACCTCCTGGGGACTACTGAAATCACTTAGGTATCCTCTCTCCTTGTGATCTGCGAAATAGTCCAAAGGGGAACAAAGATGGCGTTAAAATATTTTCCAAACCTATCACTACAGTAGCTCTATCTAGGATATTGAGCACTTTTCTCCCGGACAACGCCGAGTATTTCAAAATCAAAGAGGTCTCCTGAGCACTACTGAAATAACTCTTATCGATTACCCCATCCTTTTCAGCGTACATGCTGGTAAAATATTATCAAAACCTATCACTACAGTAGCTCTATCTAGGACAGTGAGAACTTTTCTCCCGGACAACGCCGTGTACTTTGAAAATCGAGGAGGCTTTATGAGCACTCCTGAAATCCCTTAGGTATCCTCTCTCCTTCTGATCTGCGAAATAGTCCAAAGAGGAACGAAGATGGCGTTAAAATATTTTCCAAACCTATCACTACAGTAGCTCTATCTAGGACATTGAGCACTTTTCTCCCGGACAACGCCGAGTACTTTGATAATCAAGGAGGCCTCCTGGGGACTACTGAAATCACTTAGGTATCCTCTCTCCTTCTGATCTGCGAAATAGTCCAAAGGGGAACGAAGATGGCGTTAAAATATTTTCCAAACCTATCACTACAGTAGGTCTATCTAGGATATTGAGCACTTTTCTCCCGGACAACGCCGAGTACTTTGAAAATCGAGGAGGCTTCATGAACCCACATGAAATCCCTTAGGTATCCTCTCTCCTTCTGATCTGCGAAATAGTCCAAAGGGGAACGAAGATGGCGTTAAAATATTTTCCAAACCTATCACTACAGTAGCTCTATCTAGGATATTGAGCACTTTTCTCCCGGACAACGCCGAGTACTTTGAAAATCGAGGAGGCTTCATGAGCACTCCTGAAATCCCTTAGGTATCCTCTCTCTTTCTGCTCTGCGAAATAGTCCAAAGGGGAACGAAGATGGCGTTAAAATATTTTCCAAACCTATCACTACAGTAGCTCTATCTAGGACATTGAGCACTTTTCTCCCGGACAACGCCGAGTACTTTGATAATCAAGGAGGCCTCCTGGGGACTACTGAAATCACTTAGGTATCCTCTCTCCTTGTGATCTGCGAAATAGTCAAAAGGGGAACGAAGATGGCGTTAAAATATTTTCCAAACCTATTACTACAGTAGCTCTATCTAGGATATTGAGCACTTTTCTCCCGGACAACGCCGAGTACTTTGAAAATCGAGGAGGCTTCATGAACCCACATTAAATCCCTTAGGTATCCTCTCTCCTTCTGATCTGCGAAATAGTCCAAAGGGGAACGAAGATGGCGTTAAAATATTTTCCAAAACCTATCATTACAGTAGCTCTATCTAGGACATTGAGCACTTTTTTCCCGGACAACGCCGAGTACTTTGAAAATCAACGAGGCCTCCTGGGGACTACTGAAATCAGTTAGGTATCCTCCCTCCTTTTCATCTGCAAAATTGTCCAAAGGGGAACGAAGATGGCGTTAAAATATTTTCTTAACCTGTCACTACAGTAGCTCTATCTAGGATATTGAGCACTTTTGTCCCGGACAACGCCGAGTACTTTGAAAATCGAGGAGGCTTCATGAGCACTCCTGAAATCCATTAGGTATACTCTCTCCTACTGATCTGCGAAATAGTACAATTGGAACGAAGATGGCGTTAAAATATTTTCCAAACCTATCACTACAGTAGCGCTATCTAGGACATTGAGCACTTTTCTCCCGGACAACGCCGAGTACTTTGATAATCAAGGAGGCCTCCTGGGGACTACTGACATCACTTAGGTATACTCTCTCCTTCTGATCTGCGAAATAGTCCAAAGGGGAACTAAGATGGCGTTAAAATATTTTCCAAACCTATCACTACAGTAGCTCTATCTAGGATATTGAGCACTTTTCTCCCGGACAACGCCGAGTATTTCAAAATCAAAGAGGCCTCCTGGGGACTACTGAAATAACTCTTATCGATTACCCCATCCTTTTCAGCGTAGATGCTGTTAAAATATTATCCAAACCTATCACTACAGTAGCTCTATCTAGGACATTGAGCACTATTTTCCCGGACAACGCCGAGTACTTTGAAAATCCAAGAGGTCTCATGGGGCCTACTGAAATCGGTTAGGTATCCTCCCTCTTTTTCATCTGCAAAATTGTCCAAAGGGGAACGAAGATGGCGTTAAAATATTTTCTAAACCTATCACTACAGTAGCTCTATCTAGGATATTGAGCACTTTTCTCCCGGACAACGCCGAGTACTTTGAAAATCGAGGATGCTTCATGAGCACTCCTGAAATCCCTTAGGTATCCTCTCTCTTTCTGATCTGCGAAATAGTCCAAAGGGGAACGAAGATGGCGTTAAAATATTTTCTAAACCTATCACTACAGTAGCTCTATCTAGGACATTGAGCACTTGTCTCCTGGACAACGCCGAGTACTTTGATAATCAAGGAGGCCTCCTGGGGACTACGGAAATCACTTAGGTATCCTCTCTCCTTCTGATATGCGAAATAGTCCAAAGAGGAACGAAGATGGCGTTAAAATATTTTCCAAACCTATCACTACAGTAGCTCTATCTAGGATATTGAGCACTTTTCTCCCGGATAACGCCGAGTATTTCAAAATCAAAGAGGCCTCCTGGTGACTACTGAAATAACTCTTATCCATTCCCTCATCCTTTTCAGCGTAGATGCTGTTAAAATATTATCCAAATCTATCACTACAGTAGCTCTATCTAGGACATTGAGCACTATTTTCCCGGACAACGCCGAGTACTTTGAAAATCAAAGAGGTCTCATGGGGCCTACTGAAATCGGTTAGGTATCCTCCCTCCTTTTCATCTGCAAAATTGTCCAAAGGGGAACGAAGATGGCGTTAAAATATTTTCTAAACCTATCACTACAGTAGCTCTATCTAGGATATTGAGCACTTTTCTCCCGGACAACGCCGAGTACTTTGAAAATCGAGGATGCTTCATGAGCACTCCTGAAATCCCTTAGGTATCCTCTCTCCTTCTGATCTGCGAAATAGTCCAAAGGGGAACGAAGATGGCGTAAAAATATTTTCCAAACCTATCACTACAGTAGCCCTATCTAGGACATTGAGCACTTTTCTCCCGGACAACGCCGAGTACTTTGATAATCAAGGAGGCCTCCTGGGGACTACTGAAATCACTTAGGTGTCCTCTCTCCTTGTGATCTGCGAAATAGTCCAAAGGGGAACGAAGATGGCGTTAAAATATTTTCCAAACCTATCACTACAGTAGCTCTATCTAGGATATTGAGCACTTTTCTCCCGGACAACGCCGAGTATTTAAAATCAAAGAGGCCTCCTGAGCACTACTGAAATAACTCTTATCGATTACCCCATCCTTTTCAGCGTAGATGCTGTTAAAATATTATCCAAACCTATCACTACAGTAGCTCTATCTAGGACATTGAGCACTTTTCTCCCGGACAACGCCGAGTACTTTGAAAATCGAGGAGGCTTTATGAGCACTCCTGAAATCTCTTAGGTATCCTCTCTCCTTCTGATCTGCGAAATAGTCAAAAGGGGAACGAAGATGGCGTTAAAATATTTTCTAAACCTATCACTACAGTAGCTCTATCTAGGATATTGAGCACTTTTCTCCCGGACAACGCCGAGTACTTTGAAAATCGAGGATGCTTCATGAGCACTCCTGAAATCCCTTAGGTATCCTCTCTCTTTCTGATCTGCGAAATAGTCCAAAGGGGAACGAAGATGGCGTTAAAATATTTTCCAAACCTATCACTACAGTAGCTCTATCTAGGACATTGAGCACTTTTCTCCCGGACAACGCCGAGTACTTTGATAATCGAGGAGGCCTCCTGGGGTAAACGGAAATCAGTTAGGTATCCTCTCTCCTTCTGATCTGCGAAATAGTCCAAAGGGGAACAAAGATGGCGTTAAAATATTTTCCAAACCTATCACTACAGTAGCTCTATCTAGGATATTGAGCACTTTTCTCCCGGACAACGCCGAGTATTTCAAAATCAAAGAGGTCTCCTGAGCACTACTGAAATAACTCTTATCGATTACCCCATCCTTTTCAGCGTACATGCTGGTAAAATATTATCAAAACCTATCACTACAGTAGCTCTATCTAGGACAGTGAGAACTTTTCTCCCGGACAACGCCGTGTACTTTGAAAATCGAGGAGGCTTTATGAGCACTCCTGAAATCCCTTAGGTATCCTCTCTCCTTCTGATCTGCGAAATAGTCCAAAGAGGAACGAAGATGGCGTTAAAATATTTTCCAAACCTATCACTACAGTAGCTCTATCTAGGACATTGAGCACTTTTCTCCCGGACAACGCCGAGTACTTTGATAATCAAGGAGGCCTCCTGGGGACTACTGAAATCACTTAGGTATCCTCTCTCCTTCTGATCTGGGAAATAGTCCAAAGGGGAACAGAGATGGCGTTAAAATATTTTCCAAACCTATCACTACAGTAGGTCTATCTAGGATATTGAGCACTTTTCTCCCGGACAACGCCGAGTACTTTGAAAATCGAGGAGGCTTCATGAACCCACATGAAATCCCTTAGGTATCCTCTCTCCTTCTGATCTGCGAAATAGTCCAAAGGGGAACGAAGATGGCGTTAAAATATTTTCCAAACCTATCACTACAGTAGCTCTATCTAGGATATTGAGCACTTTTCTCCCGGACAACGCCGAGTACTTTGAAAATCGAGGAGGCTTCATGAGCACTCCTGAAATCCCTTAGGTATCCTCGCTCTTTCTGATCTGCGAAATAGTCCAAAGGGGAACGAAGATGGCGTTAAAATATTTTCCAAACCTATCACTACAGTAGCTCTATCTAGGACATTGAGCACTTTTCTCCCGGACAACGCCGAGTACTTTGATAATCAAGGAGGCCTCCTGGGGACTACTGAAATCACTTAGGTATCCTCTCTCCTTGTGATCTGCGAAATAGTCAAAAGGGGAACGAAGATGGCGTTAAAATATTTTCCAAACCTATCACTACAGTAGCTCTATCTAGGATATTGAGCACTTTTCTCCCGGACAACGCCGAGTACTTTGAAAATCGAGGAGGCTTCATGAACCCACATGAAATCCCTTAGGTATCCTCTCTCCTTCTGATCTGCGAAATAGTCCAAAGGGGAACGAAGATGGCGTTAAAATATTTTCCAAAACCTATCATTACAGTAGCTCTATCTAGGACATTGAGCACTTTTTTCCCGGACAACGCCGAGTACTTTGAAAATCAACGAGACCTCCTGGGGACTACTGAAATCAGTTAGGTATCCTCCCTCCTTTTCATCTGCAAAATTGTCCAAAGGGGAACGAAGATGGCGTTAAAATATTTTCTTAACCTGTCACTACAGTAGCTCTATCTAGGATATTGAGCACTTTTGTCCCGGACAACGCCGAGTACTTTGAAAATCGAGGAGGCTTCATGAGCACTCCTGAAATCCATTAGGTATACTCTCTCCTACTGATCTGCGAAATAGTACAATTGGAACGAAGATGGCGTTTAAATATTTTCCAAACCTATCACTACAGTAGCGCTATCTAGGACATTGAGCACTTTTCTCCCGGACAACGCCGAGTACTTTGATAATCAAGGAGGCCTCCTGGGGACTACTGACATCACTTAGGTATACTCTCTCCTTCTGATCTGCGAAATAGTCCAAAGGGGAACTAAGATGGCGTTAAAATATTTTCCAAACCTATCACTACAGTAGCTCTATCTAGGATATTGAGCACTTTTCTCCCGGACAACGCCGAGTATTTCAAAATCAAAGAGGCCTCCTGGGGACTACTGAAATAACTCTTATCGATTACCCCATCCTTTTCAGCGTAGATGCTGTTAAAATATTATCCAAACCTATCACTACAGTAGCTCTATCTAGGACATTGAGCACTATTTTCCCGGACAACGCCGAGTACTTTGAAAATCCAAGAGGTCTCATGGGGCCTACTGAAATCGGTTAGGTATCCTCCCTCTTTTTCATCTGCAAAATTGTCCAAAGGGGAACGAAGATGGCGTTAAAATATTTTCTAAACCTATCACTACAGTAGCTCTATCTAGGATATTGAGCACTTTTCTCCCGGACAACGCCGAGTACTTTGAAAATCGAGGATGCTTCATGAGCACTCCTGAAATCCCTTAGGTATCCTCTCTCTTTCTGATCTGCGAAATAGTCCAAAGGGGAACGAAGATGGCGTTAAAATATTTTCCAAACCTATCACTACAGTAGCTCTATCTAGGATATTGAGCACTTTTCTCCCGGACAACGCCGATTACTTTGAAAATCGAGGTGGCTTCATGAGCACTCCTGAAATCCCTTAGGTATCCTCTCTCCTTCTGATCTGCGAAATAGTCCAAAGGGGAACGAAGATGGCGTTAAAATATTTTCCAAACCTATCACTACAGTAGCTCTATCTAGGATATTGAGCACTTTTCTCCCGGACAACACCGAGTATTTCAAAATCAAAGAGGCCTCCTGAGCACTACTGAAATAACTCTTATCGATTACCCCATCCTTTTCAGCGTAGATGCTGTTAAAATATTATCCAAACCTATCACTACAGTAGCTCTATCTAGGACATTGAGCACTTTTTTCCCGGACAACGCCGAGTACTTTGAAAATCAAAGAGGCCTCCTGGGGACTACTGAAATCAGTTAGGTATCCTCCCTCCTTTTCATCTGCAAAATTGTCCAAAGGGGAACGAAGATGGCGTTAAAATATTTTCTAAACCTATCACTACAGTAGCTCTATCTAGGATATTGAGCACTTTTCTCCCGGACAACGCCGAGTACTTTGATAATCAAGGAGGCCTCCTGGGGACTACGGAAATCACTTAGGTATCCTCTCTCCTTCTGATCTGCGAAATAGTCCAAAGGGGAACGAAGATGGCGTTAAAATATTTTCCAAACCTATCACTACAGTAGCTCTATCTAGGATATTGAGCACTTTTCTCCCGGACAACGCCGAGTACTTTGATAATCAAGGAGGCCTCCTGGGGACTACGGAAATCACTTAGGTATCCTCTCTCCTTCTGATCTGCGAAATAGTCCAAAGGGGAACGAAGATGGCGTTAAAATATTTTCCAAACCTATCACTACAGTAGCTCTATCTAGGATATTGAGCACTTTTCTCCCGGACAACGCCGAGTATTTCAAAATCAAAGAGGCCTCCTGGGGACTACTGAAATAACTCTTATCCATTCCCCCATCCTTTTCAGCGTAGATGCTGTTAAAATATTATCCAAACCTATCACTACAGTAGCTCTATCTAGGACATTGAGCACTATTTTCCCGGACAACGCCGAGTACCTTGAGTATCCTTTCTCCTTCTGATCTGCCAAATAGTCCTGAGGCGCTCTTACCGGCGAATGCCGACATTCCCCCTCCCCGGATTTCGCCTGAGGCGCTCACACTTCAACACTGCTCAAAAAAGGAGTAGATAATGTATGGGATGAGGGCATCATGACAACGGAACCGATATGACCCTACCTCAATACTTCTCAAAAAAGGAGGAGATAATGCATGGGATTATGGCATCATGACAACGGAACCGATACGACCCTACCTCAACACTTCTCAAAAAAGGAGGAGATAATGCATGGGAATAGTGCATCATGACAACGGAACCGATACGACCCTACCTCAACACTTCTCAAAAAAGGAGGAGATAATGCATGGGATTATGGCATCATGACAACGGAACCGATACGACCCTACCTCAACACTTCTCAAAAAAGGAGGAGATAATGCATGGGAATAGTGCATCATGACAACGGAACCGATACGACCCTACCTCAACACTTCTCAAAAAAGGAGGAGATAATGCATGGGATGAGGGCATCATGACAACGGAACCGATACGACCCTACCTCAACACTTCTCAAAAAAGGAGGTGGTAATTCATGGGATGAGCACATCATGACAACGGAACCGATACTATTCTACATCTACCCTTATCAAAAAAGGAGGAGGTAATGCATGGGATCAGTGCATCATGACAACGGAACCGATACTACCCTACCTCTACACTTCTCAAAAAAGGAGGAGGTAATGCTCACACCGGCGAATACCGTAACCCCCCCCCCCCAATTTGGCCTGAAAGGAGGAGGTAATTCCTATCATGATAACAGAACGGCCACAGGGAGGGAGGGGGGAGGAATATTAGCGTCTATTAATAATTAAGAAAGAAAGTGTGAGAGGGAAAAATGACAGAAAGGAAAACTGCCACTCTCTGACGTCATGATGACCTGATATAACCGGACACAATTTAGGGCAAGACCGGGTACATCCGGCAAGGGATTATGGGACAGGTGCGGAAGTGATTGAGCAACCCTTGTTTCACTACACACTCTTAACGTAGGATTCCTATGTTGTTATTGATGCATCCGGACAGAAGTTATTGGATGATCTGATAGAACCGGACACAATTTAGGGCAAGACCGGGTACATCCGGCAAGGGATTATGGGATGTTTACAATGACGGTGCTGAAGATATACACTTTTTGACATGTCGCCGCTTAGTTTTTGAGGAGAAGCTTCACATACAGACATACATACATACAGACAACTGCCCTTTATATAAGAGATTACTCCGTTTGTAGATGTATACCCGTGTTACCTTATTTTAATTTATTTAGATCAAGGTTTAAAATATTTTTATGCATTTGTGTTTGTCTCTTTACTATTATTCACTCAAAATCAAGCGTATTGCAACCGAAACTTAAGGATCTTAAGTGTGGAATAAGGAGGTTTTATTAGACATTTATTTTATATTTCTACATGTTGGTATAGTCGGGGAACATGGAGAAGGAGTTGAAATTCTAAAGGCAATCGCTCGAGAACAGAAGCTATCCAATTAGAAAGTTTTCCGGCATCTGAAACCTCGACAGCAAAGGGATAAGAGTTTGCCGCTTGTCGGTTTGGTCGGGGTATTTACGTTGCGGGAGTAAAAGTTCGCCAGAAAACATCCCATGGAAGTACTTGTAAAACAAGCACGGAGATGCAACACTGTAGTGATGCGACAGGAGGTTGAGTTTGGAAGATATTGTCGCATCTATTTGGTGAGATACACTTTTCTGCACTCTGTCCAAGAGCGGGAGGCAAATGGTTGGTGTGCTTGTGTAGATGTGGCAACACGACTCCACGCATGGGGGAACGGTGGATTTACATAGATTTAGGATAATGTGAGGTGTTAGAAGTTAACAAGGCTTGTGGAAGGAGTATACCTTCTCATCAGCAGACCTGACAGTATCTTATATTTATTTTGATTCATGGTGTTTATGAATGGCAGGTTGATGATTTAAACGTTGGGCTCTGGGAAGGTTGCTATTAGTACTGACACTCAATGATTGGTAGACATTCTTATGTTATTACGGTATTTCTTTTACTATAATTGCATTCTATTTTATATATTTAACAAAATTTAATCGAGTTATATGAAGTGCAATACATTAAAACACTTTTAATTTTTATATCCGTATTATTTTAATTAATATATTATGAATTCAATCGTAATGATATTGGATTTATTCATCGCCTTGGCAACGTTCTACTCAGTATGTTTAAATGTTTAAACATTTGGCGGCATAAGATTTTTTATATATACTATCAATAAATATATACCAAGAGAGCCGGCAAAAATTGCATTTTTTTAAAATTAAATGTGTATGTATATCTATACACCTTAGGAACATTTGTTTTCTTAGTGTAATCTTTTTTCTGTTTCTGACAAGCTAAACCCATACATTTTTGATCTGTATTAAAATGTGTTCATAAATCCAGCTTACAGTGAAATGGAGTTAGTTATTAAACACATAGTTAGAAATATACATGAGCATATTAGAAACACACACACCTTCGACTTTGAACCAATTCCGCAGCGACCATCCATTGGTTCAAACGCATTCCTAACAAAACACAATGCCGATTAACACAATTCCACATCACAGACTTGTACGCTTCCATAAACAGGGAAGTTATCAACAAAGTCTTATTTTTAGCCAAAACATCAGTAGAAGTCAACAATCTAGAAGTAGACACCGTCCTCTATGTAGGAAACTCCCTAAACATATCAAACAACTCAACAAGTCCACACGACAAAGCCATCGAACAGCTCAGATATGTTAACCCAATCTAATGCCACCCCTCTTATATGTATGCACTTTGCAACCAACATAAGCAAGATTATCTCCCACCCTTTATCCATCCCCGATATTTTCTAACACGCCGCCCCATATTACAACAAACTCCTCCGCGAAAGCGGTTAAAGCGAATAAATCTCTTAAATACCCACCCAATGCCCCACACAGCACATATTACAGACACATAGTTTACACCCTCTCAATGTGACATATAGCATATGCAAGCAATTCCCCCAATTAATATATAAACAGATCCCACCGTAAAATAAGCTCCATACACATTTTACTGGAAATAGTAAAAGCGAGTTAGTCTTGCTTTCCATCCGTAAGATATATTCTAGCCTCAAAAGCAACAACATCAATCAATCTCCTCAACCCCCGTTGATAATGCAAGCTAGGGGGCGATTACCCCTTGGGGGAGAAGGCACAGTCAGTTTACTAGTGTACGAAGCCAAGACCGCATCACTACCCTAGCCGCCACTATATCGGCACTCAAGAGGTCCAACACTCCTTATAAAATAAAATGTAGGATCATCGATAAACCAAAGCCCTTTTACCTTCCTCCACTAATTGCCCACTATTCAGTACGTAAAAGTATAGGATTCTACAGACAACTAATAGCCATTCCATAAACTGCATCGACATTAAAACCGAGGTCTTCAAAAAATTCCCAAATAAAAAAATGTATGCTAGCTCAATGGAGAAGCGATTGAAATACCTAACTCACTAAAACACCTATGAGACCAATTATCTACACATCACACAACATATGTAAAATAGCTATCCACCCACAGACCTTCCAATATTTATACGTGTTCATCTAAAACAGAAGACCTCCCCAGGAGATATTATACATTCCGCAATCACAACCACAAAAACAGCCACATAGCAATAACAAGCCAAATATAACCTACACTCATATCCTCTTTTTATCTGCATCTACCAAAAATATAACAAAAATCAATAGAGACCCGCTCACATTAAAAACATATCTAACATGATAAATACATGAATATTTCTAAGTAACCACCTAGAAATATAACTATCAACGCCCAGTAAATTTAGAGGAATATAGATTACAATGATTTAACCCCCTTCCGTCTCACACGCACCTTATAATAGACTCATAAACATTATTAGATGAAGCCAACAGTTAGAAACAAATACGAACACACAACACGCAACATTGCAATATTAGTTAATACGTTAGATATTCCCTTTCAGCGCTAAAGATACACCTCCTTAAACATCCAGCCACTACATAGCAAATAATCCACTCAAATATTGACCCTCATCAATATACTTTTTAAAATACAAAACTAAATAAAAAAATAAACAATATTTAAAAAATTAATAAACCACATTCAGAGCATAATCAATAAACAACGTACCCTCTGAAATAAACACGCATTTGAAGCAATAAAACATGCAACATACATCATAAATAATTAAATTATATGAAATAAAATTGTATCACGACAAATACTCATATATTTAACTCTGACCCGGTACTTCCTTCAAAATGGACGCTTCAACAATGCACTTTTACCGGTGAATTAGAACGCCATTCCACTTTATTTTAGTTTCGAGACGCTCAAGATTTCTAACGGACTACAGACAAATTTTAAAATATAATTTTTTTAAATATAAACTTTTAGAAAAATACAAACCTATTTATGAATAAATAAATAATAGAATTAAACACCAGATAAAATACGTTAAATTATGTTAATAAAATAAAATAAAACTATGCATGAATTAAAAAATGAATAAAATAATATAATTAATATAACTCACCCAATATATAACTCTTACACCGGTAACTTTTTCAAAAGGTACACTTAAGAAATGAACCGTTCAACGGTGAACTATAACGCCATTTCCCCCCTGTTATTTTGATTTCGGGAGACTGATGATTCTTTTATGAGCTATGTACGATTTTATAAAAATATAAATGGCAGTTCATCTGGATTAAACCGCGACTCTTAAATATGTAACGTATAGGTTTTTTAATAAATTATTTGTACATATATATATATATATATATATATATATATATATATATATATATATATATATACTCCTGATAAAAAATTTAAAATATTTTAAAATGAACCTTTTTTTAAGAATATATTTAAAACCTATCCCAATTAAAGTTACCAATATTGCAATCTATAAGTTTATGGAAACAAAAAGTTACATTCCAACATTTTATTCAGAAATTTACAGTTTTATAAAATAAGGCATTTTACACATGATCAAAATTATAAGACCAGAACGAAATTTACGAAAAGTGTACGAAAACATTCAACAACCAAATGTAATAATGAGTTCTACTTCCGCTGGTTTTGATAGCTTCAAACATTGTGTGGGGCATGCTAGAAATAAGCATTTCCATTAAGGTGCGGGGGATATTGTTTCGTCTTCTTAAGATGGCTTCACGATGTTCATTGTTTGTTGTATATTGTTTGCCATTTACAGAAACATCTCTTGACATCCATTCCCAAACATTTCCAATTTGGTTCAAGTCCGGTGAGCATGCATGATATCTAAAAAGATGGACCCCATTTTCTTGTAGAAAAGTCAAAGTCCGTCGTGCAATGTGGATTGCAACATTATCCTGTTGGAATTACCATCCATCCACATACAAAAGATAGCCCTCCGTCATCAACGATACATTCTGTAGCATGCTAACATAACCAGTCGGTGTCTGACGACCCTGCACCATCTGAAGCTCCATCGTCTCTCTGTAAGAAAAGGCAACCTATACCATTAAAGACTCTCCTCCACTATGACGTGTGGAGAACATTTCAGGAAGCATGTTTTTGTTATGCCAATATCGTTGGAAGCCATCACGATCACCTAGATTGAATTTGTTATCATTAGAAAACAGGACTTTCTTCCACTTCTCAGCGTCCCATGTTTTGTATTCACGACCAAACCTTAAGCGATCCACCCTGTCGTAATTGTCGTCTCATGGTAACTGGACTGCAATCAGCCCTTTACTGCCTTAATTTGACTAGATGATGCCCCACTGTCTTTTACAACAAACCTTCTTATTCTCCTACTCAATGCAGGAGAAATTGTTTGGGGCCTACCAGTGGATTTTGCTTTTCCATAATTCTCACTGTTCTTTATAAAGTTGCCAATCACAGCTTTACTGTGATTTATCTATGCTGCGATCGCCCTCTGTGACAAACCGTGCTTATTGAAAATCTAAAATTCGAGCACGCTCAACTCCGATAAGTTTGCCTGTTTTAAGCATGGTGAAACATTTACGCAGTGATTGCTAATCTCTAACTGAACTAAAAACATTACGATAGATATTACAATTTATACCCACTGGTCTTATAATTTTGATCAAGTGTAAAATGCCTCATTTTATAAAAATGTAATTTTCTCAATAAAATGGTTGGAATGTAGCTTTTTGTTTCCATAACCTTTTAGATTGTAGTATTAGTAAACTTGATTGGGAAGAGTTTAAAATCTATCATTTAAAAAGAAAATTACGAAGATTTTCAAGTGGTCGTACATTTTTTATCAGGAGGGTATATATATATATATATAAATATATATATATATATATGCAGACCTCGTTGAAGACTACGAAGATTCTCTTTTTATGATTCTTTTTTACCTTTTCGAAACGGCGAACGAGTTTTCAGTTTTCAGGTGTAAGTTTTAACATCGTCGCTTTGAGTGTTGTTTTATCAGCCTTCAAGCCTGTTTATCTCTCGATCGTCATCAGGAGGTCGTGTCTTATCGGTTGTGTGTGTGCTGTAAGTTTATTGATAGTGTTTCCCTTCCTGATTACGATCGAGAGATCCAAAGCGCTCAACAGATGGCAGATAACACAGAACTCATAGCCATACTGTTTAAACTAACACTTGTACACCGAAAACTCGCTCGTTGCATCGAGAATCTAACAAGAACATCACAAAATGAGAAAGTTCCGTAGTTTTCAATTAGACTTGCATGAATAATTATTTGCTGTCTATATATATATATATATATATATATATATATATATATATATATATATATATATATATATATATATGTGTAAAAATAAAAATGGAATACAGAATAAGCAATTTAACAACTAACAAAAATAAACTGAAAAACTCTTCCGGCCACCACTTCAATACCCATAAGGCAATTTCTATCAAACATATGCATGATACCAAACTTCGACGTCTCACAGAATCCTGTCTGATGCTATGTCATAAGAACACCATTGCCCAAAGACAAGGTTTCTATAACATTTTCTTGTCCTTCTGCTAGATCGATTCTATACGTGATGAATTTAAATGAGTATGACTCTGGCTAACTTTTAACCCTTATTTCTCTTCTTCCTCCTTCTCCTCCTCCCTTTTTTTCGAACCAAGACGTTAACTGCTTCAAATTACTACTAATCCTAGTAGACTTTTGACGTTCTCAATCCGAATTTGATTTCAATCAGCAGGCAATATCCAAGCACTGATTGTTTCTCTCTCTCTTTTTCTTCTTTAGTAGCTTTCGACAGTCAAATGCCGATTTACCCTTTCTTACGTTTGCTCTTGCTTTTTCTTCTTCTTCTTCTTTTTCTTCTTCTTCAACTGACGTTCTAAAGACACTGGTCGATTGGTCTCTTTTTCTCCTTCTTCCTCTTCTTCATCTTCTTTTTATTTCTCTTTTCATAACATTCCTCGCGTCTCTATTCCCCCTTTTTGTTGTTCTCTGCACGTGACATTTTCTTCCAATCGCGTTCTTTGTATAAATTTGAACACTTTTCCGTTTTGAAATAAAGTTTACTAACCGAACGAAAATGGTCGTATCTTGACGGCCGAAATATCTCGGTAGAACATTACAACATGAGTTTTTGAGTTTATTTTTGTTAGTTGTTGAATTGATTATTCTTTATTCCATTTTTATTTTTGCGTATTGTCTGAAACTTTGTTTCTTTTTTCTCATATATATATATATATATATATATATATATATAAAGAGAGAGAGAGTGAGGGAGAGAGAGAAAGAGAGAGAAAGAGAGAGATAAGTATATATATATATATATATATATATATATATATATATATATATATATATATATATATATATATATGTATATTGGTAGCTGCGAAAGATACGGCCAACCGAGTTAAGCTTTCAAGTAATTTTTTTTTAAATGATTAAATAAATGTTCATTTATTGATATGAATTCACGGGTCTGTTAACTGCTTTCTCAGAAATATTTTCAAATATATCTCCTAACGACGCTTTCAAACATTTAGTAACACTTACATGATTCATCTTAAGCCATCAGGGCATTCACTACAATCACCAGACATATAAAGACACTCTCCAATAACATCGGAGGAGATCGTAAATGTTCTGTCACGCCGTCAGATGTTCACCATGAAAACGAAAAAAAAGAAAATATACAATGTTTGTTTACCATGATTATAGTTTGTTAAACCGAAAATTCGGAATTATATATAAAAAAAATGTTTAAATAAAAGTTCATTCATTGATATGAATTCACGCGTCTGATAACTTGTTTCGCAAAAATATTTTCAAATATATCTCCTAACGACGCTTTCAAAACTGTAGTAACACTTATATATATATATATATATATATATATATATATATATGTATATATATATATGTATATATATGTATATATATTATAATCATATTAATATATATATATTATAACCATATTAATATATATGTATATATATATATATATATATATATATATATATATATATATTATAATCATATTAATACATATCTGTATATATTATAATCATATTTACGTATAGTTGTATGAATATATATTATTATGTACTTATATTACCTCTCTCTCTCTCTCTTTACATATATATATATATATATATATATATATATATATATATATACTAGGACAATAGAGATTTCATAGCTGGTAAAATTAATTAGCAGAATATCACTGTTTGCCATCACTCTTTATATACATACATATTAATTGATACCCCTTATGTCAAGACTTTACCTTATCTATAGACTTCTTATTCAAATTTTGCTTGAAGTCCATTGCAGGAATTCACTAGATATGTCGTAAAATGAAGGCTCCCGAAATGGCTAAAGAAAGACGTAATCGAAAGCAAGGATTCTTAATATATGTGTGCCCTTGGATAAAATAGAATGCACATTGATGTATTTAACTTTTGTAATAGGAAGGCTGCCCATATTTATCCACTTAACATCGCTTTTAATTCTTCAAAACAAGTTAATATTTTTATATTGAATCCGATACTTGTTAACATTTCCATAAAATATGAGTCATGTGAATTCTCACGAAATCCACAATTTGCTCCCTTTGTCTTAAACTTAATAACACCTAACTTAGCCCACAACACCTCATGTATGTCCAGCAGCAGTGTATAAGTTTATAATGCCTAGTTTATTTAATTTCAGAGTAAATACTATACATAGAAATACATACACCTATACACATAGCTAACTTTATATGAGTTTATATGTATTAGTTTGTTTCGTATATACACGAATGAAAGTAGTCATCGGGGATAAAGTGTTTTAAGGTTTACAAGAGATTATGTAAGGTCTACTTGATTGTAAAACTAATATGGGGTCATTTACTGCAACTACGTCTGTGTTTTTAGGGGGAGGAGCTGTTAAAACCCGGCACTTTCATGATAATGCTTGAACTAGAACCCGTTACCTGACTTCAACTCTTACTCTCGAATAACTTACTAACCAATCCTTACTAAATAATAACTCATTCTATTATAAACACTAAAATGATATAAACACACGTTATATGTAATATTACTATTATACACAGCTGAAAGTCTGATATAAATGGTGCGGCGTGTGTATTATCGTGAATGAATTGTATCAAATAAATAGACATATTTCTCTTTGTTTATATGGTAGAACTAAAAACGAGACACATGTAATATTCACATTACTATTATAATTCTCATTTTCAACATTTGTTCAGTATATCATGTTATTTTTTAAAAAATAACGTTTGTCTGTTATTTCTGATAGATTAGTTTCATTTTACTGACAACGGGAATCCGTCTTAGCGGCGACGGCCCGTGTATCATATATATATATACATATATATATATATATATATATATATATATATACATGCATAAATATACATATACATACACACATGTTACAACTTCTGCGCGTGTCATCAGAATAGTTCATTTACGAACAGTTTAGCTGTGGACATTATATTACGCTCCAGTTGTCTTTTGTTTTTTCATAATGAATATATTTACACAATGGCACGAAAGATCACGACACCGTCTATACTTGCTAAGAAACATATCAGACTCCCGACTGTGTAATACTGTTCTCACAGATGTCCAATTAGACTGGTTTCTAATTATTACTCGCAACATTCTAATAACTTTTTTAAATTTTCTTCTGGTTTATATAGCATTAAAACAAAACTCTATTTGAATAATATATTCATAATACACACCCACACGCACTACCCCCCCACACACACATATATATATATATATATATATATATATATATATATATATATATATATATATATATATAATATTAAGGCAAACAGTATTAAATAACACGTATTGTTTTTGCTTAAAAATACTTTTCTTTATTTTTTTTCAACTTTTCGAATAGTTCATTTAGTATTTCGGTCAAATTGGTGTATTTAAGTTCTGTAAGGTACTGGGTCCATTATCTTTCTTTTTTCGCGAGTACTTTCAATTTGATACGTCAAACCATCTTTAATGGTCAAACCATCAAACCGTATATATATTGAACCCATACCACACAGGGCTGTTGAATAAGTGTATATTATTTTGGTAAAATAGGTACTATAGTAATATCTATATTTGAGTTTAACATCTATACAAAAAGTTAAATATGACGTGTTACTATATGTTATTGTATCTTGGAAATTGTGGAAATTTAAGGAAATATAAATATTAATATTAATAGTACTATATGGTTAACGGCTTTTAGCAAACCCCTTCTTTATTTCCCGGAAACACCGAGTGTATATATAAAATGTATATATTTGTTTAGAATTATTTTAATTGCTGCAACTTTGCATATACGTCCTCCTAATTAAGCAATGGCAAGTTCGTGGCCGCCTTGAAAATGAAAAAATATTGGCATTACTGACAAAATGGTAAATATTGTAAGGGAGTTTTTGAAGGATAAAACTATGAAGTTAAAGGTTTGAAACAATTAATCTGCATCACAGTACATACCCTCCGGTGTTCTGCAGGGTTCAGTATCGGGCCCTTTTTTTGTTTTTGATATTCATACATGACTTACCTAATAATATACATTCAGAAATAGAACATTTTGCTGATGATGTTAAACTACTTGTGATACCTTTATCAAAGGAAATAACACAGATGGATCTAAATAAATTATCATATTGGGAGGACATTTGAAAATTGAGATTTAACCTAGACAAATGTAAAGTACTACATGTAGGATCCAGGAATGTTGGAGTTGAATATGAACCAAACAGCAGAGAAATCAATGAAGTAGATGGAGAGTGCGATTTGGGAGTGGGGTTTGATAATACATTTAAGGCAAATAATCATATGTTGACCATTGTATCGAAGGCAAATTGTATAATGGGGTTGATAGTTAGGAATATTATTTCGAGGGAGACATATGTTGTGTTAAGGATATATAAAGCTCTAATAAGACCTCCTATAGAATACTGCATCCAGCGACTAGACATGGAAATTGGAACATAATATTGAAACAGGAATGCGTACAAAAAAGGGTGACAGAACTAATAAGTAAATAAAAGAAGTGCAGTTACAGGGAGAGATTGGACAAATTGGGATTGCCCACTTAGCTGGAGAGAAGAATGAAAGGTGATATAGTTGAGAGTTTTAAGATAATTAATGGCATTTCTAACTATGGTGGGAATTTTTAGTATTTCTCCTGATCAAGGCAGTTTTAAAAAACTAGATCGGTTAACCAGTTAAGTGTTTTTGTTTGTTTTTGGAATAAGTTGCCATATCGGATTAAGAACAGCAACAGCGTGGATCAGTATTAGATGAGGTTAGACGAATTCAGAATAATTACTAGGAGAGTGAAATTAAGGGGGCACTTTTGTGAGTTATAAAATTTAATATTTAACAGAATTTTATCTGGATATCGATACTGTACTAAGAGTTCGATTTTTTTAACAGTTGAATTGAGAAGATAGTTGAAGGAGAGATTCCCAAGGGAACATGGCAAACACATAATAATAATAATAATAATAATAATAATAATAATTTTTATAATAATAATAATTAATAATAAATAATTGATGTAAAACTAATCGATAAGAAAAAGAAGCCAATACTCTCTCGATGTCTTTCTTTTTCTAACTCGATAAAAATGGGAAAACAACACACCTCGATAGGAAGACACAACTAATCGATAAGATGATTTAGAATAAATCATGACCTCCCCCCTTTCGATGTGTCTTCTTACTAATATCACTAATACTACTACTAGTATTTTTACTAATAATAATAATGATAATAATACTGATAATCAAAGAGGAATAATGGTGTGTCTATATTAAAAGTAAAATATATTATTTCATGTTGCATTTTTATTATTATTACAATATATGATGGGTATTAAGTCTCTCCTACTTTGCTCATGATACGTGATTATTTTTATCTTTCTTGTTATTAGTATTTCGTGTTTATTATTACGATTGAGCCTCTCCTGTTTAGTTCATAAATTATCATTTGCATACGTAACTATTGAAGTACACCCACACATGTAAGCTCACGTTTATTATGAAGATGATTTTCATAATTGATGGTGTTAGACGTTGTATAATGGCGGTGTTAGTTTGTTAATGTCTATTTCGCAGCTTTATAATGTTTTCCTGTTGCACGAATTCCATCCGAAGAAGTTTTTATAGGCTTTCAAAGTTCAACAATTAGTGGATTGTTTGTATTTTTAGTTTTCATACAATAAATATTAATGAGGATAGTGTGTTCGTACATTTCACAGACTTGGTGAACATACTGTTTATAATTATGTATTATGCGAATTCAATAGCTTATATCTCGTCAGTGTAAATCCATGCAGTTCTTTGTAATCTGTGCCTTTATTGTTTACTATCACAGATGGTAGTACTTCCTCTTGCTCTTTTATCCTTGGATATAGCTTTATCCACTGAAATGGCAATTATATGTATTGGTGTGTTTGAGAATTTTTCCAAATCAATTAGAATACATAGTGGTGTTAACAGTGTTTTACATGATTGACTACAGCTTGTTTCCATGTAACTCATGTGTTCACAAATGCAGACTCTGAATAGCTTCATAGCATTTATTTTTTCTAAAAACCTGTGTTCACTGTATATTAAATAAACACTCATAGGAATGAATGAAATAAGCGTTGTATAATATGATAAATATTAGAAGAGTTGTGTTTATCTTCTCATTCTTAGAGGAGTTTCAGGTAAATATAAATATATATATATATATATATATATATATATATAGAGAGAGAGAGAGAGAGAGAGAGAGAGGGAGAAATAGCAATATTGAAAAAAATATATTGCATGATTTATTTTTACAAAAGAATATATGTGCGTGAGTCTCTGCACATATCTTGGTTTCAATTTCAGGTTTGGCATATCGATAACATTTGATTGAAATTACTCTTGTCAGAAAGAAAGTAGGAAATAAAAATCGACCGCCGTTAGGAACATAACATGAGTCAGATCAATCAACTTTTTGATTTCGTTTTTTGTGTATTTTTAATTGATAACGTCAAATGTAAGAAACGTATCGATTAATGCTGATATATAAGTAACCATATATTACAATTATACTGAGTGTGTGTAGGGAAGTGGGGAAAGGGAAGTAATCAAATGCGATCAAAAAATAATAATTTCCTTATGCTTAATTCAAGTCGATAGATGGAGTGCCGTCTCAGTGGTTATTAAATATACCACTCCTTATATATATATATATATATATATATATATATATATATATATATGTGTGTGTTTTGGGTGAGTGTGTGTGTGTATTAAGGCAGCATCTTTGCATTTAGAAAAACGTTGGTGTATAGCACGGAATATTTTTTTGTTAAATTAATCATTTTTATCTTCTTTTTGTTCAAATGATCCATCGCGTATTGTCTCGGAGATGTTTTTTGTTCAATTATTTTGTTCAAGTATCTTCGACTGACTCTCTCAATCGTCTTAAGGTGGATTGTTGCGTTCAAGCTGTGCGGCCATTTATAGTGATGAGATTCCGTATTAAATCATTATCACGTGTACGGAGCCTATATATGACACGTTGACAGAAATATTCGATGGAACATATATATATATATATATATATATATATATATATATATATATATATATATATATATATATATATATATATATATATATTGCTTGTTTATCACTCTTCGTCTATCTATCTTTATAATTGTTCTATCTCGTATATTGAGCTTTTACCATTTCACTATAGGTTCTTTCTACTAAAAGTGGACTTTTAGTTTCATATATATTTATTCTTATATATATATATATATATATATATATATATATATATATATATATATGTGTGTGTGTGTGTGTGTATATAATCATCCAGCTTCTAATACTTTCGCTGCATCACAACTATTTAGTTCGGCTAGACGAGCAAGATCTTAAAGCAGAGACCGACATCTTACATCTAGACAGGAGTCGCTGCTTGTCATCTTTTAACTAGCATTCGAACATTGCTGAAAAGTGGGTGTTGGTGATTTTACGTGTCTCTGAGTGTGGTTTAACTGATAAGACCGGGAACATTTTGATGGACATGATAGCTAGACCATGGGTTATCCCGTAGATGTTGAATCACCATCGTTTGAGACAACAACAAAACGTAAAGGAAATATTATATGGACGGGTGTCATTGAAGATCGACTGCTGCCTATTGCCATCTCTTGAGAGATTATCTAGTACTTTGGTTGGATGATATACACCTTTCTCTACTACGGAACTTAGTTTTTATGTACGAACTTCTCGGTCTCACTCTGTCCATGCCATTTGAGCATTGTTAGCATCTTTTGGGCATCAAATCGGTAGAGTTCATGATCTGCCCCCCCATGCTTTCTACGATTTAAACATTAATAGAACAGGTTTACTCTATCATAAAACGAGATATTTATGCCGATTGATGTTAATGTTCATCTTAAACGACCTTATTGGAAGCCACAACTACTGCATCACTATTAAGAACTTGTTTTTTTGCCACTATTAAGATATTTATTGATTCACTCAATACAATGCATTTTGAAGTTATTGAGGTCAATGACGGTTATGTGGGTAAATAAAGTTTGGGTTTATTATATACATTACACTATATATCATTATATACTAGCGGAACCCGTTGCGCGGCGCTGCCCGCGAGTAATATAAACTAATGTATTACACAGTCGACACAACACAAATAGGTCACATCTGGAACATGATAAGAAAGTGTGCCAGTGTTTTTTATATGTCTACTATATGTGTGTGTTCGAGTCTTAATTTCGGGTTTTTGTATTACCCTAATTGTAAACTAAGCATAACCTATGGATTATTTCGGTCAAGGTTGGTTATCTCACGGTGCCGGTTCAAATTCTGTAGAAGCACTGGTTGTTTTTTTTTTTAATCTGGTTTGGGTTTTTGCTGGGTCAAATAATGTAGAAGCACTGTTTTTTGTGAGGTTGGTTCGATAAGTACACATTTTGGGCCACTTTATTTTGAAAAAAATGTAATTGAAAGTGTATCACTGCCTAATTCTGAGAGAAATGCGTTTTAAAGTTATTGTGCTCGACGCTTTATTTATTCTGTCGATGTAAACTAATAAGATTTTTATTTACACCTAACAAAAGATTAAAGTCGGCCGATATACGGAAAATATTAACATATAACACCAAAATAATACACAAAAATAACTGCATAAACAAACTTAAAATACTAAAAGCAATATTCATTAAAACTAAACAGACTAACAAAATATAGTTCAACACGCGTACTAACGTATTTAAAGTATTCCATAATTAAATGAAAATAAAGTAATGAAAAATAAATGAAAAATAAATAATAGTAATAATAAATAATGATAAATAAAAAAATGATAGTAATAATAAGAACACATCATAAATAAATTAATAATAGTAATATAAAGAATAAATAATATTAACTAAATAAACAATAAAACCAAATACACAACCAGATTGAATAAAATTAACTCAACTACACACCCTCTCTTTTCTTTCATTCGCCCTTAACGATACCTATAAAACATTAACTCAAGTCTTCCTATTTAAAAAAAAAACTACTACTGAAAGCGACTACGAAAGTCGAAAACGGTTGAGAAAAATAGCCGAATTAAGAAAAATCGGTGAAATACTCCACGGACTGCCTCCTGAACCACAAGGATACCTCGACCGTTTGAGACCCCAACGAAGAAGATTTACGAGAAAGTTCTGTGACGTTTAACAACGCTTGCTTGGGTATATATATATATATATATATATATATCCCACCGTGAAGGACTACCACCACTATCAACACCAACAATGGTTGTTACGATACTCTGAAGAAGCTAGGTTATCTAGCGAATTGATTAGTAAAAAGTAAAAGAGAAAAACGAAATTTTAAAAAAGTTAGTAATACTAAAAATAAACTGTTCTGATTTGTATTAATAAATATCGCATCTACGCATGCTTTAAAGTGGTTGACCTCATTTATCATTCTTAAATTTAAAAGAAACATGATTGTGAAAAGAATAGAAACTCTCCTAATTTGATACGTATGTTGCGTGCATTTGCGTTACTTTATATTTAAAGCAAACATGAGAAAACACTTAACACCAATGCCCATTGTCCATCCTGAAAGATTACCACTATCTACACCAAAAAAGGGTGTGAAGATACTCTGAAGAAGCTTACTAATCTAGCGAAACGATTAATAGAAAGAAAAAAAGAAAAAGGCAAGTAAAACATTTACTGATACTTAAAAAAGCTATTTTCTTATTTGTATTAATAAATGTCGCATCTACACATGCTTTGAAGCGTTAGACCTAAAAAAAAATGTTTAATTTTTAAAGAGATGCTTGCGAAAAGAATATGAACTCTCCCATTTGGAAACATATATATATATATATATATATATATATATATATATATATATATATTTCTTACATTCAGTCAGTGTCGTATGATAGCGCAGGGGTTGGCAGCGCCGACTGTCAGTCCGATAGTTGAGTTTCAATCTAGCCGCACTTATGGGTTGAGAAACAGAGAAACAGTCTGTATGTCGATGAATATATGAAGCTCCCTCCCTGGGTACAACTTATTTTGTAAGGATATAGCCATCTGCCATTGGCTTTAAGGCATAGCACATTAGGTAAAACTAATTCGAGCTAGTTTCGCCCACACTTAACGAAAGCTGTATCTTGGGATTTCAAAAGGAGAGAATGTAGAGAAAAAATGAAAGTATATATTAAAAACAAAGAGAACGTTATGTTAATTATAAAGATAGGTCCTAGAGACTAAACACACCACATCTCAATAGACACTTCTTCTTTTTACAGGGAGATAGCCGTTTAAGACGTAAGTGGATTGTCTCCAAGATTTTAAGGTTGAAAATGGAGTGAGCACAACTCAAGATGGTAATGCGAACGATAAGTGTTTAATTATATATTGTATTTGTTAGAATGCCCGTTGTTAGAAGGTCCGTTGACTAGTAGGTTCGATTCCTAATTTTACTAGGGATGTGTTGATGTACTCTGTTGTCCAATCTCAAGGTCGTCCTATAAACGTCGTCGGCACTGCAACTACATTGATAATGACGAATCAAATAATTTATGTAGTGGTAGTGTTGGGGGGTAGAACATCTTTTTGAGAGGACGTCAACAGGGATTTCGTACACAACACTACACACGCGTATGAAGCGAAATAGCAATTTTCCACTGCTGATCGAATTTGTGTGGCACTCATTTTACCTACTGTACCTGACCAAGGAAAATGAATATAAATCGGACACTTAGTCACCGTATTAGGTTTGATTTAACAAACATTGGCTACTTTTCGTTTTTTCTATTCTCTCGTACATTTTAATCATGAATTACAAAACATGTCTTCCCTTTGTAATCGTCCTAATACATGTTGTACCCCAAGGAAAACTATGATATATATAAAAAGCCAAGCTGTATTCAACTAAAAAAGAAATACTAATTGGTGGCAGATATGGCCAGTTTTAATACGCGTCAGCTAACGACTTCCGGCTTCGGGAGCACGTATGGAAGCCAATACGAATGTAATATAACATTCTTCCTTGCTAGAAAGAAAAAAAACTAGTGTCTTCAATAATTTAAGTTTTACCTTTTTTTTTAACCTTTGTTTTTTTACTTTTTACTTTTTACTTTTTTACCTTTACGAAAGTAATATTACATTCTTTCAAAATATATATATTTTTACTTGCTACTCAGGCCAATCTCCATATCGATTGGGAGGTTTTGGTACCCGACTGGATCGCCTTAGTTCAGACTGGGCCAATGTATCATCATAGACCCCGTTATGACATGGCTTTGCTACCTGACTGGATCGCCTTAGTCTAGGCTGGACCAACGTGTCATCATAGGCTCCGTTATGGCCTTGTGTATCATCCTGTACAAAGTGGTTCTCTCTCTCTTGTTCCTCAATATGAGACCTTAAAATTGTCTGGGCGTCGGGACAAGGTGCTAAATCACGAACAGACACAGTAGAGTTTCGTCCATCTGGGTACCTAATGTGTGCATAGGTCGGGTTACTGTTAAGGAGCTCAACTTGTTTTACATAGGATTCATTTTTGTTCCTTACAAACCTTCTGAGCAGTACGGGTCCAGGAGTCATTAGCCAAGAGGGAAGTGAGTTTCCATGGGAGGAACGGCGCTGGAATGCGAAGAAACGTTCATGCGGTGTGGCGTCAGTTGCGGTACACAACAACGATCTCTGTGAGTGGAGCACCTCGGAAGGTACAAGTTCCCAATGCTTTTCAGACAGGTTACGCGATCTAAGAGCTAAACGAATCGTCTTCCATATAATGCCATTAATTATCTCTACTTGTACGTTTCCGGTTGGATGATAAGAAGTGCTATTACTAGTGGCAACTCCTTTCTGGGAGAGATAAGATTTCAGCTCCTTGGACATGAAAGATGTCCCTCGATCTGAGTGTATATAACTTGGCATTCCACATAGGCTAAATAGCAAATCTAAACATTTGATAACTGTTGCTGCATGCATATTGGGACATGGAAATGCAAAAGGGAAACGAGAGTATTCATCAACTATAATTAATAAGTAACAATTAGTCGATACACTAGGAAGAGGACCTTTGAAATCAACACTAAGTCGTTCCATAGGTTTTGTTGCTTTTATAAGAGTTCCTTTTGGTAAGCGATATAATTGAGGTTTTAGCTCTGCGCAAATCCTACAGGAAGCACCCATCTTCTTTACCTCTTCTGTAGAAAAGGATAAATTCTTTGCTCTTACAAACTGAAGCAGTCGAGTTATCCCCGGATGACAGTCCATTGTGGAAATCAGCGAGTGTAGATGCATTAAAGGTTGAACAAGTGTATGCTCTGGAAAACGTGTCAGAGACCACATTATCTTAACCAGGACGATACTTTATAGTATAGCTAAATGCGGCAAGTTCCAGTCTCCATTCCTGGATTTTTGCATTCTTAATTCTCGTACGTCTTTTAGTATCGAACATAAAGGCTACTGACCGCTGATCGGTAATCAAAGTAAAGTGACTTCGTGCCAGATAGTGGCTCCATTTACGCACTGCCTCAATAATGGCAGTCGCTTCTTTTTCTACGATATGGTATTTTAGTTCACTGCCCTGTAGTGTTCTAGACATAAACGCCACAAGTTACATTCGTATGGGGTTCCATACAGGCTCCCGAAGCCGGAAGTCGTTAGCTGACGTGTATTAAAACTGGCCATATCTGCCACCATTTTGTATTCCTTTTTTAGTTGAATAAATCTTGGCTTCCAAGTAACACGTGTTTTTTTATTACAATTTATTCAACTAAAAAAGGAATACAAAATGGTGGCAGATATGGCCAGTTTTAATACGCGTCAGCTAACGACTGGGAGCACGTATGGAAGCCCATGCGAATGTAATATAACAGTATATATATATATATATATATATATATATATATATATATATATATATATATATATATATATATCGACTCAGTATCAACCCGCATAGAATTACAATATTAAAAATAAAATATTCATAGGTAAGACGTTCCAATTTTCTGTTCGACGTAATGGATAACTTATAAGGACACACGATAATAACATACAGTCTATAGAGAATTTGTATTCCGGTTAAAGTTCAGACTCTCAATTAGCCAGTACTGACATTAATACCCGCGATGAATGTCCATTGAACAGATCACAAGTGGCGAATTATAATAGCCTATTTGTTAATTACAGTGCACAGTATGATCGATTCTTTGTTGCCTAGTTATGGGTTCTCTTACATTGTTCAAAATAGGAATGGATATTCTGGGGAAACTATTTCTTGTGTTTAATCTTTTACTGCTGATATACTGTATCAAGAAACAAAATGGCTTCCAATTAGATTGTAGTCTTGTAAATCCTTTTTTGACCTAGATTAAACAATGCCAATCTTCGATTCCCAATGTATATCACAGTTACTAACTTCTTTGAATCTGACTAGCTAACGATATTCATGAAACTTTAAAAACTGTATTGTTTCCCAAAACCCGAAAAATAAAACTTGAAATGTTTACACCTTTCTATTGCCATAGACCGAACCACAAAGAAGTAAGTTTTAGAAATCAATATCTTATATTTTATATGTTTTGAATTAAATACAGCGAAGTATAGCTTAAACTAGTTGGCTTAACCGACTCGCTATCGCGTTGCTAAGATCACTACTTCAGACACTTAAAACAATAATTAATGAAATAATCATTTCCTAAATTACTTTGTCGTAAACACGAAACAATTGTCTCAATTTTGAATACACTTAATATTTTAGTTTTTGCAATTTCGATAAAATGTATTCATTTTTAAATGTGAATGTAAAGAAAGGAAAAGATAACGCACTAAACTTGCAATTCACTTGCGATTTATCCATAAATCGCAACTTGTAAAAATCAAGTGGTTACCCGAAAAGAACAAAAATAGTTTGTCCACAAATCTTAAATAGTTATCGAACTATTTGTTATACAAAAATCCGAACAATTATTGAATTAACAACAATAAAACATAATAGTAAATTAATAAAATGTTATTTGTAGCAAACAATGTGACAATAAGTTAATCTTGCAACTGATACCGCATGTACATAAACAGTATATTATAAAATAGTGCGCGTCTCTTCTGTGAAATTGAATTAGCTTGCAAGAAAATGTTACCATAGGTGCTAAAAACGGACACAAGTTTCGCATTTATTTATTAAGAAGGTTAAAAAATGCCCCGGAAAATTTCTTAATATGCAATTTAGATATTAGAATCTACGTTCATAAATAGAATATTGTGTTTCCTGATTTAAAAAGAACATTGAGATCATGTTATACAGACGATTCATATTGTTCAGGGAATAAAATGTATCTTGTTTTGTTAACGAGTGTGGGCATTGTATATGCTGCCCATTCTATGAAATCCACATTTCCTATGACTAGGTAATTCATTTTGCTAGGGTGGTTCACAACTTCTTGTTTCATTAGAAATTCAACCAACTTAATTACATCGCATAGGAGACTTGTCGGACTGTAATGAGATGCAGAGAAAAAATCCCCAGTATTTTAAAATACTGGGCGGACCAGCGAATCTTCCACAGCGATGGAAAACATTTCTGCTTTTAGCAACGATTGAGCAGATATGTGAAGATAAGTCATATTAAGGGTTGCTTTTTCCTGAGTACTATAATAGTAATATTTTCCGGACTCGTTGCATTTTTAGCATCGAGGTTATTGTTAAGTTTAGCCATATGCCGGACTGTAATTCTGGTGTCGCCTAGAGTTTTCTCGGTAATAGGGGTAAATTCTGAGTATAGGTTGCCTCAATTGCACTAGGTATAACTTACTACAAACTTTTTTTGCGAACCGATTTGTTTCATTAAATGCCAAGAGTATCATCTTTTGACAAGTACTGGGGGTTAGAATAGCGACTTTGATTAGTTCAAGAGCATGTTTGTTATTGGCACTCTATATCAGAGCTAAACCTCCGATCTGTTTATGTTGGTGTCAAAAATTTACATAACTTTCACATTTATTTTGAAGATTAAAAAATGCCCCGGATCATTGCTTTATTTGCCATTAATATATTAGAATCTCCGTTCATGAATAGAAATGTATGTTTCCTGATTTAAAAAGACCATTGAAATACATGTTATGAAGACGACTCATGTTTTTAGGATTATTTGTTTGTTGTTGTTTATTTTACCAGTGCGGGCATTTGTATATACTGCCCTTTCTACTGACAACGTCACTTTAAATCAGCGTTTGGAAAAAGCAATCATTAAAATCATGTAAAACAAGTGTTCGCAACACCACAATAAAGTCGTAACAGCGTATGTCCTAAGTATGATCTTTTTTTACTAATAGCTAATCACGTCTCAAGACCCTGATCAAGCTTACACGGATGTTCAGTTGGAGTATAAACGCAAACACAAGACGAGTGTAATCAAATTTGTGATTAGGGCAAAAGATTACATATGAGGCATTTATTTTCTAAAATGACGACTCAACAGGTATGTGTTTACATTAGACATTAATAGGACCATGTTTTAGTCGGTTGGGAAGTAAACTCGTCGTATTTTGTACAACGAATATGATGTTCTAGCAAATGAACTTTGTACATGGAAGTAACGTTTAATTTTGACGGGCGAATGGAAGTTAATTATTGTGTTTTTAGCTAGGCGAATTGTTTTCTGGAAATGTTTTTATTGGGGTGACCAGGTATTGAAGGTCTGTCGAAAACTTACTATAACCATAACCATGTAGTAGAGAGAAACTAGAACCAATTTTATATGCAAAAAAACGTATGGATTAAGAGACATCGCCCCAGTTACTATCTGAAGGCGGTTTTGTACTCTGCCAAGCAACTACGGTGGAAGCATAGAGACACCTCCCCGATTCCTGCCATCTTATTACGTATCATGTTCTAATAATTGTAGAACATTGCGTGCGGAGTGAGGTACATTCTGGAGCGGTAGAATTATCCGACCATTTATCAAGCAACTTTTGAAACATGTTTTTTTAAGGCTTCTATTTAAGGTTCCGACTGAAAGCCCATCATAAGAGCTTCTTGAGAGGGAGAGAGACATATTGAGGTTTAGAAGCGTTCCGGTTTAGAAGCGTAAAAAATAACTAGCAACCCCAACACTATATCACGTGCTCTAAGTCAAAGGAAATATTATAAGAAATATCTTGGTCAGCAATGTTTGTCGAAGTGCTACCGTACATAGTGGTGTCATCATTGTAGATGTCAACGAATGATATTAGAATATGAGTTGGAAGATCATTTATGGGAATTAAAACGAGAGTTTAGCCAAAATTGGTCAGTTGAAGCACGCCGGTATTGATGCAGTGTGATTAGGACTTCTCCCCACTCACATCTACATTAATAGACTTATCAGAGTGAAAGTAGAAGCTGGTGAAAATAATATTTCTAGATATTTATTACCTAACCAGCTTGAGAAAAATAAAATTGTGCAAAACTCTTTAATATATCAATAGCTATCGCACGGAAGATGAAGCCCCCGTCGATAGATTCACTAATCGTGATATCACAGTCAATTATTGATCTTGCAGACTGAACTCAATATTGCTTATCACGAAGTAGTTTATTCTGCTAAAGTGGTTGACAACTTCTTCATTTATTAGACATACAAGCAACTTAATCATAATGCATAGGAGACGTATCGGGAAGTGATGAGATGCAGGGAAACAACCCCTCAGTATTTTAAAATACTGGGCTGACCAACGACTCTTCCACAGCGATGGAAAACATTTCTACTTTTATCAACGATTGAACAAATTTGTGAAGATAGGTCCTATTTAGGGTTGCTGTTTCTTGAGTACTATGACCGTAATATTTCGGGACTCGTTGCATTGTTGGCATCAGGGATATATATGTTTAGCCATATCCCTGACAGTGTGTTTGGTTTCGCCTAGAGATTTCACGGTCATAGCGGTAAATTCTTGGAATAGATTGCCTCGATTACACTGGGTATAAATGGCTACAAACTTATTTGCGAACCGATTTGCTTCATTAAGTCTAAGAATATCATCTCTGAACCATTACTGGTGGTTTGAATTGAAACACTTCATTAATTCAATACCCTGTTCGTTCTAATAAGTATATAACAGAACTACATCTCTGATTGGGCACTCGAGATGTGCCGGATTGGGGATTATTCTCTTTGGTATTTTCCATAACACTTTAGCACTGGCTGCAATCAGTTATAACGAAGGTTTTTGTTCTTGAGCATCTATTGTTCAAGCAACTAATAATGGTTTATGTGAGTAATAGAGCGTCACATTTATGGCTGGACCATGTCTAGCCGTTTTGGTTTCTGTTAGCATGCTTTGACGGGTATAACTCTCTCAATACTAATGGTCAACAACTCATATATATTACTTACGATGCAGGCCACATTTAGTTTTAAAAATAGATTTTAGATAAATTTTTAATGTGACGGGAAAATAAGTTGTTCTAATCAGCCCTTGAATATCAAATATTCTGCAGGGAGGATGCCATAATGCTACTTACTTTATACGGTTCCGATCTTAATTGAGACAACTGAGTGAGCGGATCGACCTATAGGAGACAGGACAGTAAAATGTACATCAGCATCGGGTACGCGTGTGGGCAAAGTCTTCACAGAATATCACGCCATCATCCGTCTTGTCCGAATGGACAACACACTCAACTTTGTAAATATTAAAGTAATTAAAAATACGAATGCTAGAAGAGGATGAACAGCCATGACTGTGGCAATTTTGTCAGAGCTTAGCTTAACGACAGTAACTCCATCGATAAGAGTACGGTAAAGTGCAAATATGAAAGGTATACTGTAAGTACAACAATCATACACATATTGAGGAGAGTATGCTCTTGATTTGAAGTGACATTGCTACATAAAAAACATCCCTAATGTGAGCGAATATTCCATGACCATTGCGATCTTGATAAACGAATTTGAGGTTATATTAGACAAACATAATCATGATGTCGCCTGCATACATAGCAGGAAAGAGCTAGTTACACACAAAAGCATGAGTCATGGTTTAGTCTCATGTAGGCAGCTTTTCAACCTCTGGAAAGTTGGGACGTAGATCCTTAATATTTGTGAAATGCTCTAATTGAAGGAATTAACCTTACAAGTTGGGATTCTGGTTTTAACTCTATGTTTTCCTTTATTACTTATGTTAGAATTAGAACATTTCTAGAAGAGGTCAGCATAGGAGTATAGAGCAGAACGTAGAGCTCATGAGTTAAACACGCTTATCTTTAGAGCCATCAAATAGTAAAGCCGTAGTTGATCCAATTATAATAGCATCGCGAGGCCCCAGCACCCTTATAAATTGCATGTCAACTACAATCGAGATAGTACATTACTGAACCCATCTCAAAATATCGCTCACACTTAACCTCTACCGACCTGAACCCCAGCATTGTTTTCCGCTTATGTAAGAAACATCGCTCATTGAGGATTATAGCTGATAGACAACATAGGGAAGGTGAGAGTTACAAAGCTGCCGAAAGTGCATCCACAGTGCATTTACTATTCTCTAGTGGTATAGTAAACATGAAGTTCGCACTGTTGTGCAAAAATAACCACACTTGCGATCTACCTAGTGTTAGTGTTGTTGTCTCTTACAATAAAAATGAAAATACGTTCCCATCTCATGATTTGTTGGTGCGAGTAAACCAAAAATCAACACGTTTTGGAATAGCGGATGAAACAAAAACGTATGCAGATAAATAAATAAGGACCCTTTGAATACTCCTTTTTAAGAAAATAATTTAGTAAAGGAAATGAAATGAAATAAACACGTACTGTTTTATACCCTTCCATAGAGAATTATATTTATTTAGCTGGAAGTCTACGACAATGGTAATATAGCTGTCTTTGCTTAGAGAACCTATGCTTGATCATGGCTGCATCAGAGAATTTTGAAGGAAACAATTGAGATAAATAATTTAGGAACTTTTAGTTTTTTTTTAAAGAAACATTTACTAAAAAAATAAAACAAAATTCAAAACTCACTGTTTTTAAACCAAAACGTCTATGCGGATTTTAGATAATAAAGTTGTCAATTTCGGAGAGTAGGGTGGAATTGTTTCTATATTTACCACTACTCTCAGGTCTACTCTGGTTTGCAGTGATAGTATATGTTAATGTCTAATATATGGATTTTGTAAAGACTACTTGGAAGGACATTCTAATAATGTCCTAGTGGCAAACAATGATTTTACTATGGTTTACGTGCACTTGAATAGCACCATTCCCCATTTATCATTTCTGTTCCGTATTTGGAAAGCACAACGCAATTCTTGGCATTCCAATACCAGTCAATAACTGCAATTTGGCAAATTAAAGACTAATAATTAAATCGTGAAGCAAACCTGCTTTTTCTTGGTATCCCCAATACTTGATTCCTGTAAAATGTAAAAGAGTATCATTTTAATGTTTTGGCGATTTTGAGTAATTACTAATGAATGTACTTTGTCATCTTCCCAAATGTTGTGAATGTTCGTATGTTGTTTCCAAACCATCGTTTTTCTTTAAAGAAATCTATTGTTTTATCCATGAAGTAATCGAGCATTTCGTGAAATAATAATGAGTTTGACAATTTATCGCACACAATATTTATCATACACACACTATTCTTAATAAGTCATATTGAGGTTATACTAAACATTAGCTATATGAAATGCACAAACTCATCGTAGATTATCTCATTGTTTATATTGAGGAATTAATTAGCCTTGTAAGATTCATGCGGATGGAAATCACCGAGTAACAAAATATTTAATCATGTGGACATGATTAGCTGACTAGTAACTAACAACACTGAAGCAGAGGGGTGAATCGCATTTAAACTTGTCGAACTCTGTGGATTACGTCCAACCAACTCGAAGCCCCCAACCAGAAAGAAAACACGCCTCGATTTTAATCTCGCACATGTATGCAGATAGGTGTTATTATACCCGGGAAAAGACAACGAAAAAGTTGTCAATAAAACATATTTAACTTGGAAACCTCTACTTATAAAGGTTATTTGAAAAAATTCCTTATACGTGACGATATTTTACTTCATTTCTGCGTACAATTATAGGTGTTGCACATGTATAAATGCTAAAAATATATTGCTTACCAAAACTTGTGTTCAATTGAATGTGGTATTTGAATTATTTTGCTTTAAAAATACGTTATTTGAAAAGGATACCCCCTACAACCCTTTGCTTTAATCATATGATGAGGCATGTTTTAATACATTTCTTATCGGTGATACTTTTTATATTAGTGCTGAAAGTGTTAGAACAATTAAGGAATTTCTGATGTTTTCAGATTCTACATCATATGGGGAGATATTTTTATAAATACATTTCTAATTGATTTTTTTGGAGGTGTCCCTGGTGAAGGGTATACCGACGTGAAATGACATATGTGTGTGCCACGTTCGAACCACGTCGCTTCCATTGCAGAACTGTCACTATTAATGTTAGCAACGTTTATCTGGACCCTTCTGTCTGAAACTTTTTTAAAATGAATTAAATAGACTGATGCGAACAACCCACTGGGGCCGGTAAAATGCGGTCGTAATATGACGATTCGTACGAATTCACACTTGTAAATGTAATATAAGACGCAACAGTTCTATTGAAATCAAGTAAATTACTGTTTTTGTAAGAGTTTAAATAAATAGTGTTTTCTAAACATTTACTCATGCTTCTATAATGTAAAAATCCTACTCCGCGACTTTTGACGTTAAAATTGAACATCGTCTATTATGAAAACAGATACATGCCCGTTTCTTTAATCGCAATTTATATGAATGATGTGTTCATATTCTAACACCTACTGCCTTGTCGACTTGTTTCGCCGTTTAGAATCTGTTAATTTGATCTCTTTTGTAATAACGATACTTTTTAAGCCTCCCTTTATTTTTCACGAGTAACCCTCGACAAAGTAAATGTATCACAAAGGTGATAGTTAGTCGCATAAATACATGTTTATGGTTTTCTTAAGAGTTTGCAATTTCAAGTTATATCTTACTCATCCTTTCATATATATATTCCGCTCTATGATAAAAAAGTATGTACATCCATCTCATCACGCAATAATTAGCGAGTAAATCACGTGTATGTTTTATCTTCTTGATGAACTGTTGTAGACCCGTGCTAAGGGTCACAAAGATAACAACCACAAATTGTGACAGGTTACAATATACAATGTATTTATTCATAGCAATACAGTAACGCCACTAAATGTGGTAGGAGATGATAGGATTCATACCATGCGGTAAAACATGAATAGGAATGCCCTCTGTTGAGTCTTTGCAACCATGGTATTTATTATAGATGGTTGCTTCTATTAGTTCTTCAATAGGGGTGATTTGTACCCAACAACATGGACCAATTTAATGTGGTGCCTGATGGCGTGAAAGAATATAGTACATAAGACACCCACCCCAGAACGGAACTATAAACTATTTCATGAGAATGTCAATAGTGGATACATTTTCTCTTTTAAGACATCAGTAATGATAATTATAATTTATATATTAAGATGCTAATACTCTTATAGATGACACACCATGTTTCCGTGACTTCGTGTCATCAACGTTCGGCCAGAATACAACTAATTGAGTGCTGCCTGCAAAGGTATATTTTTGCGAAACAAAAAAAAATGCGATAAATGTCAACGTATGTGTCAAAAAACAAAATAATTAAATTTGCGTCGTCAACGTTTGCACAGGTTACGAAAGCGCCCGTGAGTTGACGAAACGAAACCTTGGCAAAAACTGCTCAACGATTAATTGAAGACTGGCAGTCGATAAATTGCGACGAAGAAAATCAAACTTAAATGCATATATAAAAATAAAAAAAATAAAAACGAACAAACTATAGCTATACAAATGTTATTAATTAGATTCACATGAGTCTTTATGGAAGTATTTGTATAAAACGAATGAAGACATATTCATATTTAACTATTTGGATTATGCTCACTACTTTTCTTCTTTTAGGTGTAGTCAAAATAATCCTAATGATGCAAATTATCAATACTTATCTAAGAAATTCCGAAAGTTAGCAAACTTTGATGGTATTTAATTATTTTCGTTGATTCCTATAATTTAAAGTTCGTAATTTAATACAGTTCACACTTCTATTAAAAAAAAACACTAATTCTACTAGTAATTTTACGAAAATTTGTTCTCACATTTTGCTTATAACGATGTTGTCAAAAGAAAACTCTATTCATGACGTAATGTATGTTTGAACAAACATTTACCTATCATGTAATTTTCGTCACATGGATGCAATTGATCTGTATTGAAAAAAAAAGCGAATCACTAGAAAGACAAATGATGGAGTAAAGTTTTGGCGAATGTGATGTTCTTTCATTAAACAAGTAAAACATAAGTGGGCACCTTATAATTACTACAAATTGAATAAATAAATACTCAGTCGTCTCATTCTGCGATTACTACTTCTTCAATCAGTGAAACACAAGTGCTCCTCCGCGTTGGACACAACTACTTAAATGATCTAAACAACATTAATCACCCTTTTCTGTCACATTAATATATTTGTAGAAAAGTGTAAATTTGGATAATTTGGATGGCATTGCTTTCCTCCTGAAACAAACCAGAGTTTTCCTGTACTCATTAATACTTATTTGGTATAATAAACTAGTAACATTTTCCTGTTTGTTAACACAGGAATAATGAGGAACCGTAGTCATTTGCAAAAACTGCAACTTATTGAGTATAATATATGTAAGCCTGAGCGGTTGACACAACGGTGTTTCCCGACAAATATGTGCCAATCATTTTTCACAGTCCTTGGTCAAATAAATTCATTGAAAATTTCATAAAAAAGCAATGGAACATGTTAAGCAAATTAACAGAACAACGAAATAAGGAGTATTGTCGAATTTCTTAATCACTTTGCATTAACAGTTTATACCAAAAGTAAAGAATGTGTTTAGCGTCTGACATAATACACTCTAATTGAAATGCATTCAGTATTTCAACCAAGTATATTTCCAAAAGTTAACATTCATGAGATATAATTCAAATTAGAAAATAAGAGAATGAAGTTTGGGGAAATTTCATTTTCTTTACATTAAAAAAGAAATATTGACTTTGTAACTTACAATTAAAAACAAAACTGATTTTACATTTGCTAAAACTGCCTGAGATGAATATTCCTGAATGGAACCATATTTAACGGTGCAAACGCTGCACAAACCAATACAAACAACGCTTCACGTATTGCAAACTGACTTATACAATCACATCGCGGTATGCTTGATTAAATAACATCAATTACCTAGATGATTAAATCATTTTGTACATTTTCTTCTTTTTGCGTTCTAGGTGCGATGATTGACCGACATTCCACCTATTTTCTTTCGAGAATTATTTTGAGTCACTAGGTTCAGCACAAACGTTTATTAAGAAAGCTACAGTTTTCTAAGGCGTTTGACAGGGAAAATATAATTCAATTTTCTTGAGAAATGATTGCATAATTTGCAACTGTCGACAAAACACAGAAATACATATAAACGATAGTAACTACAATTCACATAAGAAATTACTCGGCAGTTGTGGAAATTCTGAAATTTTGTAAATTTAATAGAATTAACTTTCTGAAACAGAAAGTAATATATTGGACAATATATTCTTCAGACTATTTAAAAAATACTAACTTATTTATATGATTTTTAAGAACGTAAATGTAATCATTCGATGTCATGAGTTACTTTTAATGACCTTCTTTTATATTATCTCTCTTGACTACAAAAAAATCCACTGTTTACTAGAATAAAGATAAGTCAATCGCTTATAAACGTGCAATATTGAACAGAGATTAAAACTAATTGTGTGTCTCTCTATATATATTGTCCTTTATTTAATTTGATACATAACATATATGATTTAATAAAGCTTGATATATTTTAATCACACTAAATCCGTGCTTTCTTTAATTTGGCTTAATAAAACTACTTTTCTTATCTTGGATGATATACGTACATCGTTTCGGCCGATGTAACCCAAGATTTTCTTCAGGTGCATTTTGTCAAACTAGGGGATCTGTATGGAATTTTGAACGAAATCATTTATTTAATCCACGGGGGTTGTTTACACCTGTTCCGTCAGCAATGACCGGATAAAAGTCTAAAGTAATTTGTTATTGTATTCTATCGTATAAGCTGTACTGATGATTTAACCTTAAACCTCCATAATACTACCACTTAGAACTGATTATAACTTGGCGCTTATACTCGTAACACCGCAGGAATTTGCAAGCTACTCTCGTGGATTAAATAAAGGATTACGTTCGAAAATCTGTTCAGATTCCCGAGTTCGAAATACAGATTGCGGAGTTTGACGAGATGCATCTAAGGAAGGTCGGATGTTACATGAGGCGAAACGTTGTGAGAATAAAAGTCCGAATAATCTCAATACTACACATTTTAGATTTTAGATTTTCATCTAAACAATTCCTAAAAATAATATATGCTTTAACGTACTTGGGTTTTGTTTTTAAAAAAGCATCCATTTTAATTGTTCTAATCTGTAGTAATAAGCAATTAACTTTCCAAGTGCATAACCTCCTACTAACTGCTTGCTAATCATTAACATATTTTCCACATATATGTTTTGAACTATTTCTGCTCTGATTGTTTACGGTGTATATCACTATCGATTCCGTCACTTACTTTATCTCTGTTTGTTAATAAAGTACACAAAACTATCAAAATCAAAATTAAAATAACCCATTATGAGCTAAACACAATAACACGACAAATCGTAATACTATTTAACCTTTAGATTGATAGAGAGAGTACTAAAATGAGTAAAAAGTGCAAAGTTATGACGTACATAAATATGGTAACTTTAGATTTTTTCGTGTATACCACGAAAAAATCTAAAGTTACCATTATTTTTATGTTTTATGTTTTTTATTTCACTTCTTTTCTAAACTCACATTATTCTGATTGTAATAATCTCACTCGGGCTCAATGATTGAAAGATCGTGTACACTTTTTCTAGTAACATATACAATTGGATGTAAAATATACGTGTTACAAATGGACGCCGATGACACAGTTAATAGTATGCCTTTGTCCAGTGTGTAAATATTTAGAGGCAACTCATAAGCAACACTTAAACGCTTAAGTATAACTCGATTTAATAGGGTAGCACTATCATTTACTTTACGAGAAAACACTGTAGAATGTAGTTCGGGACTTGAGCAACGGTGAGAATTAGCAGAATGTCTGATGTTCTGAACCCACCAACATCAACACAATTTATGAAGGCATCATTAATGATACGTATCATAACATCAACACGATGCCCCTTGCAAAGAAAATACATGTATCTGTACCAAAATAGGCATCAAGCCAAGTTGTTTTTTAACCTCGGGCAGTAATCAATTCATGTAATATTTTTTAACGTATTTTAATATTTATATTTAATAAATAACTTGACATCTATAATATTCAGCACGATATGTAATCAAATCACAATGCTTACCCAGTTTGTTAATAGTGTGCATCTAGGCGTAAAATCTCGCACAAAGAAGTGGCAATCAAGTTTCCTCATACCCTACGAATGCACTTGCGTTATAAACCGTACAGCTTCGAGGCGAATATAAGTATATCAAAATCAATTTCGATAGAATTGTATAAAATATTTTTAAAAAGACAATAAAATTAAGTATCAGGATGAAGATATTAAATATTACATCTCCCAGAGAAAATATATCTAAATGTAGTATCTGTATGTGTTTCCATAATGCGTCGTATTTCTAAAGATCAAACTTTTATCAGAATTATTCGCTTCTGTAATTGAAGACATCTCTGTTGATATAAATTAATATATGTTTATATTTTTATATATTGATATGTATAACATTAACTGTTTAACTAATTCACAAGCCAGTATAAATTTGGAATATATTTGCTATGCGTAAAGGTAGGTAATCTGCGCGATATTTATGGGCAAAAAAGTTTGGAAGCCATTCGAAAAAATCCAGATATCTCTGACTTTCGTTAAATTGAAACAGCGTGTACTATACATCAATCATTAAATATTCCTCAACGTTCAGTCGCTTCTGAGTTATTGGCATGACCTATCCCTTGAAGATGTAACTATTCTAGATTGCTATGAATTTTATATATAGTAATTACACACCAATTACGAAACATTTTCAGAATTTCAATTCCTCAAGACACCTTAAAAGTAATCCTAATCTCTTAGACATTATCGAAAATATAAAACATAGAATAGGTTTTGCTCAAATTTTGTATAAGAATTTTAGATACAAGATTTAGTGACATAACATCTTGATTATATTGTCCAAGAGGAAATATACATTTGGATGAAAATGTTTTGTTCGAGAAATACATTTTATTCATTCTATTATTCTTATACTCCTGGATTTTAAGAAACAGATACAATTGAATTTCAAAATTAAAAGTTATTTTTCTGTACATGGATATATACTTAAACAATAATGGCCATTTAAACAATGCTTATATAAATCATTATGTAATGAATGAATAAAAAATAATAAACTAAAAAAGTATTGAAATTTAGATTTCAAATATCTACTTAAGTGATATTTACTATCCCCAACGTTTAAATCTCTTCTGTTATGGTGGTAGTAGTAGCAGTATCAATATTAGTATAATATGCATTAGTCGTAGTATTAGTATACTGTTAGCATGAAGCCTCGCCGAGTCAGTTATAATTCCCAGCATTTTGGCGTAGTGTTTGCTTGTAAAACCTGCTAGCCCCTAAATATTCACCATTCTAAATACGAACAGGTTGATTTAATAAAAGATACACTTTAATTTAAATACAGTAAAAGCTTGCTAACAATTAATTAAATTATTAATAATCCATTAATTTAATTCAACGATCAACAACTTAACAGTAGTCTATGTGTAGTCTATGTCCTTTTTCCGCATATCAACTATTTTTTCAAGTAATAACCAAAATACATTCTATAATCTACACTACCATATACATCCTTAATTATTTTTTTCTGAACCTTCAATACGCACATCTTTTCTACATACGAAGTCCACTAACAAATCATCATTAAAAATAACCCCGCTGTCTTCCTATCGTCATACCGTTACACCATCCCTTACAATACCAAACTCGGGACTGCTTTCTGGCAGAGTACATCTCGGCTGTTTACTGATCCCATGTCCATTCATTTGCACTTGGTCTTGACAGTCATTCAATATCATTAACCGTTTTCCTCAAATAGAACCAGAGAGTGATCAGTGGTTACCGTTTGGTAATAAAGAAAAAACACCCCCTCTTTGTGTGTATGTTTTATTTAATAAAAATATTTCTTGTCAAACTCATCTTAATAAAGCGAATTAGCGAAATACAAATCAGCATGAAACCGTATTTCTATGTGTGCTATGCATTAGATATTTGCGTATGGTCATTATTAATGCTTATACCTACATAGTAGATATTGCAGTTGTTACTTTTATATAAGTAATTAAAAAAAAGCTGCTATTTTAGTTATAACTGATGGGGGTCATTGCATATCCGTTTATTTTAAAAAAGGATTCGAATAGATTTATACTCGGCAAAATCGATTTCATAGGAAGGATTACTATCCAATCAGCAAATTGCATACTCCTCGGTAAAGATTGACTAGGGATATAACACGATAACAGTAACTATTTATTCAAGTTCCACTTAGAAATGCAGATGTTGTTTTAACTAGAAAACATTTCATCATAATTTAAAACAAATAATGTTTCTCTTAAATCTTTATGACAGTAACAAATAAACCAAGACAAAATAATCGGTGGGCGTGCTTAAACGTTGATTTGTTTTTAATAATAAAAGCAATCAATTTAGAAAAACACACCAAAATCACAACTTCTCTAACATCAGTAGAGAAAATATTTTGTAGTAATATTTTAAAACAACCGTATGAACTGATCACTCGAAGCGAATACAGAAAAAATATTAACTGAGTCAACACAAACATAAATCCTCGCTCATTTTCACTGCAATTAATTAAATGGCCGTAAAATGTTTATTAAAAAGAGAGAACATTAATGTGAGACAGGAATTAATTCCCTCAAGATTTTTTTTATAACCGTGCACTAGTTTAACGTCCTAATTTAAAACCGGAAAAAACATTCCCGAAAGGAAAATTATGGCAGTGAACAAATTATAAAGAACTATTTTATGTAATGAACGGGAGAATCCACGTCTTAAATTACGTAATTGAACATAAAAAATTGAAATGGATAAATTAGTGAAGTCATGTGTTTTTTAATAACTAAAAGTACCGCATTGGATTTAAAATATGAAGTCTTGCAAAATGTAAGGGACATTCTAAGAATGTATAATTATTTTTTAATTGAACTGGACATTTCTAACACATTTTTTATTTTGATTGTTCTTTCTGGTCGATACTTCGTGGTATTTCTTCTACGTAAACTCCACCATTTTAGGGTTATTTATTTACAACACTATAGACGAAGTGTTTTGCATGAATAAGTTAGGAAAAAGCTGAAACAGTGTAAAATGATATTTCTAAAGAATATTAGAATAGAAATTAGAACTCCTTGAAATACAATTTAGTGTAAGTAGTTGATGCTATGATGTGAGTCAATACACAGTGCGCAATGCAAACTAATCCGTTTTCAAAGCAGGTTTTATGAGTTATTACTAAATTAACAAACTCCCGATATTCTCAAATAAAAGAATGAATATTTGGAAAGTGAATTACATAAACGGTAATATGATATAGATAGAGAAACACAAATAGTAGGTAGATAGAGAGAACGTGGAATACAGGGTGAACACCATGAACAAAACGGGGTTCATTACGCTGAGCCAGTGTTACATAAACAGCAACCATCGCATACTCGCCGACTAGATTAGACGTGTACCATTAACACACATAAAGCATGAATTATAATTAGTGTAATGTGTTGCGCGTGGCTTACATAAATGAGGCAGAATTACACATTTCAGAAAAATAATTGCATATATCTTTCATCTATATAAAGTCCGTAAGCGACTAATGATTAAACATACATTAGCAATTAATCAACAAAGAATTAATACATGAAACAACGAAAAAACGCCTACAACAAACACAATACCAGTAGATTGCCAAAGAAAAAAGCGTCCATTGTAAAATAAGTTGCGACAATTTCTCACGCTTATTAGTTGGGTATAAAATAATGTCGAATGTCACTTTCCATTCTAAAGGAGGAATTGTGTGTAGGTATTTGAACACACATTTCTATTCTACAAGTGTTGAGATGATTGCGGTTTCATAGTGCGAACATTTCTACAATACGCTGAAGAGAGTTTTACTCGACGATACTTATTAGTTAAATAAGACATCACCTGCTCTAAAAGAAAGTTGATTTCATCAGAAGAGATTTTTAAAAGAAGAATAGTAATTGATTAGCTTAAATCGATTTCTATAGTTCTTCTTTTCTTTTTTATAGACTTACTGAGTCTACTACCGATATGTCATCACATGGCCAATCCATGTTTACTATTTCTGCCACCAGCGGGGCGGGTGAGCCAACCGGATGACTCTTCACAGTGAGGTACCGTTGAGGAAATAATCTTTTACCGAGCTTAAATAAACCTTATTCACAGTATTTACGCTAGAAGAGTTTTCAGCAGCAAAGTTTTGATTTAGTTAGATTTAGATTTGTTATTATTTAGGTCGATCATCGCTATAAGTACCACTTACTTTTGTATTACTAATGATTATGGGCGACAACCACGCTTCTTCTGACTAGATGCATTACCCTATGATGAAATGTAATGTACACATCAAATACGGTAGTATTTGGTCGATTAAAAGAAACACTCTCATGAATCACTCATTTAAAAAAAAATGACGTCATACAAACATTAGTCTAACCAATAAATAGTTACACTATTGAACAACCTTAAGTATTAACGTTACTTACCGGTTCGGGAAATGGAGAGATTAAATTAATTAAATAATCTAGCAAATATAAACGTAGAGTTTTTTTTTACTGCTAAACATGGTTGATCCTGAGAAAATATATTTTCAGACTATGATATTTGCCGTAACAATTATGTGATTGCCTCCTTTGATTTAAATAAAACTTTATAAATGAATCTAAAGAAATATTACCTTAAAAATAATTAGCTTATGCATATTTACTGCCTATAATTTCATACGTCAAATTAAAAAAAAACAACAACTACCACACTTAGCATGAACATAAATCATGTGCGGCGCGATTCAGATATGGTCAGTATATTGATGAATAAAAATGTGTGACAATTCGTTGTAAGATTTTAGCTGTTATTCAATTAAGACACCATGACACGATAAAATATCGACAAGTTCACCGCACTGTAAAATTCGCTACCAATACAACATGATTACAATATGAAATCTTATATATATATATATATATATATATATATATATATATATATATATATATATATATATAGTAAGCAATGAACATATATATGGCAATCAAGCTACACAGAGGCTCCCGTGTTTTATCCCCTGGGGGAATCGTCAGGCTAAATGCCGGGAGCCTCTGTGTCGCTTGATTGCCATATATATTTTCATTGCTTACTACCTAGCTCTACTTACGTATCGAGCACTGTTGAAGTAAATACTGAAAACTGATACATAAAAAATTATATCTCCTTATAATATTTTATGTGATCACATGCAGTACTAATATATATATATATAAATAAATGCGAAAGTTTTTTATATCTATCCTAACTATATGAACATCAACACAGTTTGTGCTTATTTAATTCTATTGTACATTCTAATACCGTTTATGTAACACACATCAAATACACCCGAATACATTTAGATTTTCTTAATTTGCATATTTAGTTAATAAAAAGCGCCTAATAAATATATTTCTTTAAAATACAGTTGTAATTTGACAGTGTTTACCCATTATTAACGCAATATTTTCGTCAATAGTATAACACGTGATGTCGCTGGGATGTTGAAAACATATACCATATGTTGATGTATGCACAAGTCCCTAAAACCTCAAAATAGTTTTTGATGGCGAGGTATTTTTAGATGAATTATCATGATATCATTAATTATTGTATCATCTTTTAATGTTCATGGGCAGTGTAGTACATGTTCTGTTTTCATAAGATCGCCCTCCCAGGAATTACCTCTTACTATTATAAGGTAGTGGAGATACTTTTCCTAAATAATGGATCCTCTTCTGTGGGAGGGGGTAATATAATATATGTTATGTAGTCATTAGACCATTTTCCCAGGAACTACTTTTTTTTTCTTTTTGGGATGCGTAGAATAGTATATGTTTTTTTGTCATGATAGCATACCCGCGAGAGTTACCTTCTTCTTTTATAGGGCGATCTCCGCAAGTATTGGCTTCAGTTTTATTGATAGAGAGGCCGTATAATATTATATGTTCGTTTGTGTATGTTACCATGATTATTTTCTCCGTACCATCTATTATTAGGATATTATCTTCCTCAGCATAAACGGCTCCTTATGTCATTACCTCCTCACTTGGCGGTCAGTGTAGTATATGTTCGTTCATCATGATATACCCCTTAAAGGCAAGGAGATATAGTTCATCAGAGGGAACATATTTTTCCAATATTGTGCTCTTGTGAGCTTGCTGCTATTGTACCCCCAGGACGCAAATTCACTATACCAACCTGCCAATCTGTAAAATCCCATATATTCACTGTGGAGATCCCCAGATGCCGAAGAGCTGTCTACTCCAAAAGCTTTGTTCTTCGCACTGCTTGACTGTGGAACCCCTTCCTTCTCTCTGTTTTCATGACTTTACTGACATGCAGAAATGTAAAACTAATGTAAACATACATTTCCCTGCGCAGTTCCCAATTTAGATTGACCCCCCCAAACCGTCACTTTTTGTCTCAGTAGCCCCTTACGTCTACAGTAGCGGCCTGCCTTGTTTGGGGGAACTATGTTAATATATATATATATATATATATATATATATATATATATACATATATATATATATATATATATATATATATATATATATGTATATATATATACATATATATATATATGTATATATATACATATATATATGTATATATATACATATATATATATATATGAATATATATATATATATATATATATATCGGCAACAACAACGCCTGACCCCGTCTCTCGGATAAGTGTACGTTAATTTTAGTTACTGTATGTGGCGATTTCTCGCGAGTGCGTGTGCATAGACGTTTGGCTTGTGATTCTAGGCTTAATCTACAGAATTGCCTTCGATCCCATGCGACTGCCTGCAACCGCCTCCTCCATATGATGGTAAAAAAACTCGAAACCATATCGTATGTAGGTACACAACCCCTTTAATATTTACAAATATTTTAAGTATATATATATATATATATATATATATATATATATATATATATATATATATATATTACTGTTTGATGTATCCACATGAAATGTATAAGGGGATATAATAATTGATGTATCATTTTTTAGTATTTACTTCGACAGTTATCGATACGTAAGTTATGAAAATATATATGGAAAATCAGCTATACAGTGGCTCCCGCGTTTCATTCCCGGAGGCAATCGTAAGGCTAATATGAGGATAATGGCATGCAATAATTCATCTTTCTTGCATTGTTGTTTGGTAAAATCTATGATGGTATAATAGTACAAACCTTAAAAAATAGTTCAACGACTTACTTTTTTCAATTAGAAAATGTTTAAATTACTCTTACTTTAAATGCATATTACAATGCTTAACTTATATAACAACATAGTTTAGTAAGGAGTTCACATTTTCTTTTAAAACATTTTAAATATTGTTAGATAGTTGGGGCGCAGAGAGTAGGAGAAGTCCCTGAAAGGGAGTAAGGGTAGCAGCAGAAGTCGGAATTGATGTAATCTCAGTTGGAGGCTTTTTTATCTCTTTGTTACTGACTTACGAACAGAGCAGAAATCCACTTAATGCTAGTCGGCAATAGAGACCGGAACGGTGACCCAAAATGGCCTGACGAGATCTTTCTCTTATCTTTCTCTTTCTTTCACGTCTAAAACAACCTCACACTATATATTGTCTGTTTATGTTGAATACCCTTCTAAAACTAGATCAGCGGCCAGCATTATCGTTCAGAGCCCAAGATGCACATGCCCACATGCGAGGATTCTCAAACAAGCCCCAACCCTCCTCTATTTTTCACCTCAAAATGTGCAGCTGCCTATTGCTGAGAGGCAGCAAGCATTTCGTAGATTCAGACGCCATAAGTCAGCGGCTAATAGACAGACATTTACACATCCAATGAATAAGTGTAAAGTAGTGATAGGTGAAGCAAAGTGAAGTTATACAGATATAACCAAAAACGCATTCAGTCACAGTAACTAGGTACTCGCGATTTCTGGAAAATCTACAATAGTGGTGTGAGCAATGGTCAATCAACGATTCCGAAACCATTCAAACTACACTGATGTCGTTTGTACGGCGACCGATGAGGCTGAACTACTTGCCCAGCGTTTTGCTTCAAAATAAATTTTGCAATCAGAAAACTACTCCCTTCCTTGAATTCCAATTGCAGACTGAAGCCACACTTGATAACCTGGTCACCACCCAATTGAGGTAAGAGACATAATAAAAAACCTTGCCACCTCAAAAGCGTGTGCACCTGATCTTATACCTGCAATAGTAATAAAGAAATGATTTGCTGAATTGGGCCCTGTTCTCTCCAAAGTCTACAAAAAATGCCTACCTGAATATTGATTCCACAATAACTCGAAAATTGTTTCTGTGGTGCCTGCCCCAAAACATTCTGGGGATAGAACTGATCCTCTGAACTACCGCCAAATCAGCCTACTCCCGATGTTTGCTAAAATCTTTGAATCCTTAATCAATCTAGCGATAGTCCGGCATTTAGTTAATGCTAAACTATTTTCTTACTGCCAGTATGTATTTAGACAAGCACGATCTACTGTCGACATTCTAACGGTCATCTCTGAACGCATATATCATACACTGGATAAAGCAGGGGAAGTTATGGCAGAAGCGCTTGATGTATCCAATGTCTTTGACACGACCTCCCAGATAAAAGTGAGTCTGAAATAGGTATATTTTCTAATTACACGACGCTTTACTCTCGTCATGTTGGAGGCGACTACATCCGAGACAATGGAAGGATCCTTAGAAAATGACCTCCAAGTTGTAGTGCATTGTGGTTATAAATAGTTGATAACTTTTAATTCGGAAAAGACAACCCCCTTTTTCTTCAACAGCTACAATAATCTTCTTGAACCACCGATTGCCATGGCAAGTAACGACATACCTGAGAGTTCAACAATCAAACTCCTCTGCTTAAACTTACCAGGTAACATGAATTGGAACACATACATTGAAGACATTGTAAAGGCTGCAGAAAAGAAGGTGGCCTCCCTCTACCGTGCTAGTACCGTGCTAGTAAACTCCTCACACCTGACATTATCATATATATCTACAAAGCAATCATCCGCTTATGCATGGAGTATTGTTTCCACATCTGGGCTGATGCATCATCTACTGGTCTCTCCCTCTTAGACAAGGTCCAAAAAGAGTCGCTAACTTAATAAGTCCTTCACTGGCCATCAAGCTTCAGCCCCTGTTCTATCGCCGCAATGTTGCATCTTTGTGCTTGTTTTACAAATACTTCAATGGATTGTGATCCGATTAACTGGCTTCTCTGGTATCCCCCGACGTAAATACACTAGACCTACTCGTCAATCAGCACAATCCCATCCATTCAGTGTGAAGGTCCCCAGATGGCGGAGACCGCACACTCCAATAGCTTCTTTCTTTGTGCTGCCGGCCTGTGGAACTTCCTCTATACTCCCTGTTTCCCCTGACTGTACTGACATGCAGAAGCTTAAAAATAATATAAACAGACATCTCGTCACACAACTCCTAACTTAGGATGGCACCCGAAACCTGCCCAGTAACCCCTTTACGTGTACAGCGGTGGCATGCCTTGTTTGGGGTGACATTTGTTAAACAAAAGAATTCTGTTTTGTTTTCGGTACACAGAGGAAAAAAGGGCGTTACTTTCTAGTTGTGGTTGAACACGAGTTTATTGCTGTAAATACTTTCCAGGGGGGGGGGGTAACAAGAAATTTCAGTTCAGACCCTACCATTAAAATAAAGACATAGTAGAACAAACTAGCAATGTATATTCTGTAATAAAGAGGCTTTAGATAAAAATAGATATAGCTTCCCATCGGCCTAATAGATTGCGAAGTCAATTTTTTACTCCGCCAAGGCATAATATGTGCCTTCAGCAGCACCTCCCCAGATGTGTCAAAAGTGCACTAAAAGACAACTCTTTACGTATAAATCATTATCAGTAATATTATCCTATTTATTATTAATTTATTCATTGTTGGTCTTAACGGATAATATATTTATAAATTATTAATTATCTTTCTTACAGAAGACATTACAAAATAATGTGAGAATTGAGCGCTAAAACAAGATGCGTCCATAAAACTTTTATATTTTCCGATGAAAATGCGATTTCAAACAGATATATAAGATGTGTATAGATTCCGCGAGATATTAGTAAATATCTTAAAACAATTACTTAATTGTCCTTGTTGAAAATAAATCTAGCAATTTTTATTTGTATTTTTATTGGTAGTTAAGGTCACTAGTCAACCACGTTTTAATTATTGATAAATAAACATGTTTTGGACTACGTCTATAAACGACCTCACTATGCACATTAGTTGCTGCTTTGATTTTCATTTTTCTGGTGATAGTCTATTAAAATAAATATAAGAACATTGCTTTGTTTTTTTAAGCTCGTCTTCATGGGGACAAAAACTTCAAATATGATTTTCTTTTTGGGAATATAGAAAATTATTGTATATTATAAACAATAATAGTATACTGATTATGAAAAGAGATCAATGTGACTTTGGAAATTATTTGATCAAGTTAACAACTATTCTGGGTACAACTAAAATGTCTACTTAAATTATTTGAAGCTTTCACTTGGAATTCATTTCTGAAGTGATAGTAAGTTGGCCTATATAGATAGTATTTAATTATTTGCATTTTCAAACATAGACAAATCAATAAAAATCACTAACTAAACACCTAGCTTTAAGCAATTCGAATGTTAGCTCTAAGCGCGCGACAATCAAGACTCGTTTAGTTCACACATTCTTGATAACATTTATACATTTCTGTTTCATACGAACTTCCCGATTTAAATCATTATATAAGCTTTAGAGGTTCTTTTCAAATTAGAAGTCAAAAAGGATTAAGAACCAAACGATGTATGTATTTAAAATGTTTGGGTGAATTAAATTTCTGAAACGGCGAGATTACCGATCGACATCAATAATATGTAAGAGAAAAAAATCCGTCGGAATAAATGTGACAAAAGTAAGATGTTCAAAAATTATGTACGAACGTATTTGCAGAGTATGTGTCACGTTGTAGGCAGCTATCTTCCGGGAATTATCCTGTGAGGAGGTTGTCTTTATTTTTGTTTCTTTCTATGAGCAAGTATACTTGTAAAGATTCTTTCTTTTATCGATCATTAATATTTAGGCAGTTCTGTTTAGTCTAGACTTTTAGAATGCATATTCATGGTTGCAATATTTCTGTTGCAAGCTTCCTGAAACATCTCCAATATGATTGAAATATTATTTGAAATTGTACAACCTCGATGGTATGCCTCATTGTAACGCAAACATGTATATCTTACTCTTAATTAGGATTTAATGTACAAGAATGTAGTTTTAATAGCGGGACTATGGGCGTCACTGATGGAAAGCTGGATGAATTTAACATTGCTATGGAAGCTTTAAAAACACCATAGGTTAACTTAATTATTTCTATGGTGTTAGCGTTGATTTGCTCTCCGGTGAAATTCTTTCAATCGTGGCATTCTTAATTATTTGAACGTTTCGTTTAAATCTTGTGAAGCAATGAAAAGGAATTCTTTTTCAAAGCGATAGTGTATGTGCGTAGGCAGATAGTATTACATTATTCGGAGTTTAAAACAATATCTTATTAATCAAAATCACTAATTAAAAATGAAACCATACATAATTAGCTTGTTTTCTTTTAAGCAGACAACTAATCGGAGCCATTCAGATCAGACAATGTGGCATATATGATCGTATTTGCGTTTTATATGAACTTGTCCACATTAGAAGACATAAAAGGTGAAAAAGCAGACAATGTATTTCGTGAAAAGGTTTCTATATATTAAACTGTTCAAGTCAGCAGGAAAATCGATTTTCATCGACAATATTAAAGTGAATGATATCCGTTAGAATTAATGGGACAAACTATAAAATGCTCACAACGCGGTGGCGTGTCTGATCTTATCCTGCCATTTAATAATCTCTAGGTTGCTGCAGTTGGATTGTCCCCATTTGTTTACTTATTATAAACGAGTATAGCTGTACAATGTATATTTTATTGGGACAATTAACTTTTGCATACAGCGTTTCGAAATAAATAGTTGCATTTGTACTATTTCTACTTCCAATTCCTTGAATAAATACTGACATGCTTATTTATTTTCTACTGTCCCAACCCGAAAACATGTCCTCGTGTCACGCAAATATACACATGTTATTCCACATAAAGTGTTGAATCGATAAAGTAACAGAGTTTTTATTGCGACGACCAGGTACGTCAATAAAGGAAGCTTTATTCAATATACCGTCAGAAGCGAACAATAGGTTGGTTGAAATTAACTTAATTATTTGTTTAGCGTTGACATTGTAATTCAATTTATTTCGCTGCAAGTGGGTCCGGGTGCCTTTAATTGCTAAAGCGTGCCGACCAGACATTACAGATTATTTTTATTCCTAACTATTTCGGCACAAAAAATGTCTATATTTAAAACCCACTTCGTGCCTTACTTAGAAAACAGACCTGAACGGCATTCGCATGTCTTTTTTCCCCTCATTCTTATTACATTTGTGTAGTTAGATCTTGTTTCCTCCATTTTTATTACATTTGTGAAGTTAGATCTTGTTTCCCTCAATCTTATTACATTTGTGTAGTTAGATCTTGTTTCCCTAATTCTTGTTACATTTGCGAAGTTAGATCTTGTTTCTCTCATTCTTATTACATGTGTGAAGTTAGATCTTGTTTATGTCATTCTTATTACATTTGAGAAGTTAGATCTTGTTTCCTCCATTTTTATTACATTTGTGAAGTTAGATCTTGTTTCTCTCATGCTTATTACATTTGTGAAGTTAGATCTTGTTTCTCTCATTCTTATTACATTTGCGAAGTTAGATCTTGTTTCCCTCATTCTTTTTACATTTGTCAAGTTAGATCATGTTTCTAACATGATTGTTAATTGGAAACAATCACCCGAATTGAATGTATCGTTGTAATTGCAATAGATTATGTCCTGTGCTATACATTTTTCGCATATTTTGAATCGTGACAAAACAAGCAAATAGCGAGTATAGCTGCACCATATATATTTTAGCGTGAAAATAAATTCTAAGACAAAAATCTTTTAGTACAGAGTTTTATAATTAATATTTGTAATATATCTGCTTCTAGTTTTCCTAATAAATACGGATATTAATGCGTTGTTACTACTGTTAAAACCCGAAAATATGTTTCTGCGCAACGCAAATATATCTATGTTACTTCATTCAGGTTTTGAATGGATAACGTCAAAAAAGTAGTGTGTGCGACAACCAGGCTCGTAAATAATGGAATATTTAGTGAATTTACCATTGCAATCTACGGTAACGAAACAATAGGTTGGTTGTAATTAATATTTTGTTTGTTTGGCGTTAGCGTTCTGATGCTAATTATTTGTGGTTTGTCGGCCCGGATGCGTTCGATAGATAGAACGTACTGACGAGACTATGAAGGAATTCTCTACCGACCTTGTAGGTAATTGTACACTGAAAAAAGAAAAAAAATGGCCAGTCAAAATGTTGTGTTATATAGAATGTAATAATTACATTAGTTGTATGAAGAAATATTTTCTGTATTTTTAAGAATGTACGGAATAAACAGACTACAAATATTAGTAATCTTGATGACAAGGTAATCAAGAAAGCGAACGTCGTGCTTCCCATATTCTCAATAAGAGAGATAACGCTTTCTTAATTGAATCAGATCAGTTTTAGGCGTTTGTTCGTAATTATCAACAACCCGTTTTCCCACCAATTTTACTGATCATTTTTGTTTTTCTGTGTACGATTATCTATCATGTTGCTAGAGAATTCCTTTTATTTTAAACCTTCTTTATATAGTTTAGATTATAGAGGGGTCAGTTTCCCATATAAATGTAACGTACACTGAGAACCCACTTCATGACCATGTGGCGTGTTTGTTCGTAATACAGCTCCACCTCTTTTTCTCAATGTTTTTCCTGGCCAACTTTTATCTTTTTTCGTCGTACAATTATCTATCAGGTCGCTAGAGAATTCCGTGTTTTTTGAAACGTTTAATAAAATATTCTTGATTTTAGGAGGAGGGGATCAGTTCCTTATATAAATGTAATGTAAACTGAACAACTGCTTTCTGACCATCACAATTATTTTCTTTTATCCTTGTCCACTTAGCGAGATTGTTGCTTTTTATTGTTTTTTGTGGATGAAAAAGCATTTGTGAAATATAAAACATGTAACAATTTTTTAAATATATGTATTGCTTTTATTTGTATTTTTTACAATGTTCACACATACAAAAAACTATTGACAATATGCTACAATAGACAACATAACAAAAAACGGTAGAAAAAACAAAACAAATAGGCAACAAATAAATGTTACCAAAGGCAAGATGAATTACTCCCCCTGATAAAATCTAAAATACTTGAAGAAAAAAAGTTGGGAGACACGGGTTGTTGACAATTAGGAACAAAAACACCATGCTACATGGTCAAAACGTGGATGATCAGCTTACGGCAAATTTATATCGGAAACTGATCTCCATCCTTAAATCTAAAATATATAAAGACAATTCCCAACCCCGGAATTCTCAGGCGACATGATAGGTAAGCGCACACAGAAAAAGAATTTGAAACATTTGAGATGGTAAAAAAGAGGGGGATCGGTTCACGTAAAATGTATACACGAAACTAATTCCCCCGCCTAAAATCTAAATATGTAAAAACTAATTACAAAACAGACGGAATTCCTTAGCAACCAGATATGTAACTTTACATCGAAAAAGATAATACTTTTCTCAGTCGAAAAGTTGGTTGAAAGTGATTCTAAACCCCCAGTTATTTTATTAATTTTATGTAGTAAACAAATTAACACCCCAGACATTGGTACAAAAATATATTTCATCTTTTTTTCTTGTTGATATTTGTGGATGCGGTGTTGAATATTGAATTCCTCGTGCATATTTACATAATTTAAGCTCGAATAAAATACAGTTATCATTTAAAATATGAAATATGAATTAATTTGAACATGATCTGAAGCGTTAATGATATTTTTTGGTCCTTACTTATTTTAATGTAACTTTTTTTTCTACTGGACCAAATTTCAATATTTGTATTGCAAATGTAGCTTTTATGGAGTCCTAGAAAGTGCCCCAACACAAATCAAGTAAAACACTAAATTAGTGGCAAGTCTTGGAAGTTGCCGCGGGTGACAAAAATGTGACCATAAAAATATGCAGATACTGCCGTATGTGTATAATATCAATATTAATAAGGAAATGTAGTTTGCTTGAAGCATTGTGTGTGGTATGTATATAAGGTGTGTTAGAAGGCTATTACAATGAGAGAAATGAAAAAAATTGCGTTTAAGAATACGACAAACCAAGTATTATCTATTTACTTATTTATTTATTTTTATTTATTTTTTTCCTTTTTTTTCCTTTTTTAATTTTTTTTTTATTTCATAAATAAAGCTTACTTGATCAGAAGAAACTTCTACACAGTGATTTAATATGTGTGACTGTGTTCCATAATATATTTCGAGGGAAACCCTCTTAATCAAATTGATTGTGTATCAAACCCTCAAATGTCCGTGCGTGAAATGGGTTAAAATAGGAATAGTAGGAACACACTAAATATATTCTAGTTCTGCATCAATGGGTCTAGTTAATTATAATAGTCATTATTATAGCTATAAAGTTCTTTAAAATTTTATGTTTAGTTTAGGTATTTATACATATATTTGTTTTTGTTTTTTTATTTTATATGCTATCCTTTTTTTTAATTTAATATTTGATTTTAAATTAGTCGGTTTGTCATTTTGACTGTTGTAGCTATTTTGAATTTTTTAATTGACATTTGAATTATGTAAGAGAAGCAACTCATGGGATATTGATTGTGAATTATCTCCCTTATAAGGATTACGTTGAAATGACAATTATTATTAAAATTGTCATTTCATATATATATATATATATATATATATATATATATATATATATATATATATATATATATATATATATGTATATATATATATATATATATTTATCTCTCTGCCTGTATCGTATTACTTTATTCTTTTATTCATTATTATTTTTGTATATTTACAATCTATAGTTCTAATATTTTCAGTGGAGGTGACTGTAATTCGTAAGTTGTAAGCTGTAAGCTAAGTGTGAAAGTCTAGCAATGATTCTAATAATTTGCTTCAGGATGACTCAAAATCTACTAATAGATGTGTTGATGGTGGACTAAGATAAGGGTGTAAAGTACTAATTTTTTCATTTCTCGCATTGTAATAGCCTTCTAACACACCTTATATATATATTAGTTTTACACCCCCCCCTTAAATGTATTGCCCCCTGGGAGTTTAGAGTATGGCTACGTACCTGACATATATATATATATATATATATATATATATATATATATATATGTGTGTGTGTGTATGTGTGTATGTGTGTATATGTGTATACCAAACTATCCAACTTGAAAAGTCGATTATTGTCAACAGTTTACAACAGAACATATACTATATAACAACATTTTGTTACATTAAAAAGTTCAAGATTTGACTTATATTACAAATGATTTTTTTCAAAAACCCTTTTGGTGCACTCACGGTTCCGTTTAATACACCAGAAAACTAATCAAAATTTGTATGAAAAAAATCGGATTGTAAGGGTAACTCAAATGTTCTTTTGACATACATTTAATATACATATTAACAAAAAATAATTGAGTGTTTAGTGATATCTTTTAGTTCCGTACTTCTGTGTTTTGAATGAACTCTCCCAATTAAAATTACGTACATTTTATAATCAGTTTGATTTGCAAGTTGCTTAAGATAGTTTCATGAAACACTGTAATCATTCTTCAATCAGGTTATACTATTAGTATCGTATAAATGTTATTCGGACAATGGTGTGCGTATTCTTCATGGCTCCACTTTAGATAACAAGGTTTCTGCCTTCTCTAGATAGTGATTTCTGAGACACTCTCGATTGGAGTGTATCCGACGTGAGTAGTTTTTTTTAAGACTGCTGTTGTGTCGCATCGCAATGTGTATGTTTTCTTATTGAGGAGAGTTCTTTACTTTTTAGTAAATCCATAGAAGAAAGATCTGATATTTACATACAAATGTCGGTTGGGGTTCTGTTAATCAAAACGGAACCGTAATTGTACCAAACGTGTTTGTTTAAAAAAAATGATTCGTAACATTAATAAAATCTTTACCTTTGGAATGTTGTTTATATATATATATATATATATATATATATATATATATATATATATATATATATATATATATATATATATATATGCATATATATATATATAGATATATAGATGTATATATATATATATATATATATATATATATATATATACATACAGTGTGTGGCTAACATGTGTGTATGAATAAAACTAGTAATTGAAGCAGCGCTTGACATACCAAATGCTTTTGGCATGTCTGCCATGGAGATCTTCTCAGGAGAATTAATTCGTACCGTATTACATAACGAATATTTAATATAATCAGATGCTTTTTAAATAAAAGAAAGAACCAGGTCGTTATCGATTGATGTGCATCTAAATAATATCACATTAATTCAGTGTTACTTCACTAGTCGATACCCGGACCCTTATTAGTATTGATCTTCATAAACGACGGTCATGATTCCCTCAGATTCGAAATGGGTATATGTGCTGATGAAACCACACTATATGTAAAACATGTGGGTAAATCGCACTCGTATATACCAAACTCATAATCCCTAAACAATTACCAACAGTCAGTAGTAATAAGGGGGCAGTAAGGTATGCTTACATTTAATGCTACCATAATTTTCTTTTTACAATTATAAGAAAATTAACTAATATTCTCCCACTTTAGATCGTTCAAACCAATTGGTCTGATATTTACCTGAAACATCGATTGGGATATACATACATAGAATATACTGCCAAGCTTGCTTAAAAGATATTTGTCTTAAACTTGCTGGGCTAGTAAACTTCTCACATCTACTAGTATCCAATATCTCTATTAAGCCGTTATTTTCGAATTTCCTCACATGTACTCTTTCAACGTGAATACTCCCGAAATACACACTAGCAGGAACATCTCACGTCTTCGCTTTAAAGGGCCCAACAGGCAAAAATAATTTCTACTCTAAAACTTTCTCTCCTCGAAGACACAGCAATTGTTTCGCCTGAGTTCACCCTCCTCAGTGTTATACCTTAAGTACTATGTTGATCTTAACTTCTGTAATGTTATAAATAAATAAATATTATACCCTTATTAAATTATCAAGAATTCTGTTGCATTTATGTCCACACAACAATACTTACATGAAACATAAACGACTCTGCTTAGTTTAATTACCATAAGTATAGTTTCCTTTCTTTTTTATATAATCTGTATATATATACATATATATATATATATATATATACTCACACATATATATATATGCATATATATACACGCACATATATATATATACACACACACACACACACATATATATATATATATATATATATATATATATATATATATATATATATATATATATATGAGAAAGGAAAGATGAGGGTAATCCGACATAATGGGAAATGAAAATTAAAAAGCCAAACAGTTGTTGTTTCATGTATTTATTAAAGTTTCGTCTTTATTTGTTGGACTTCTTCAGGATGATAATTTTAAGAAAAATGTCACGCAAGTACATATAAATATTGGGTTAATATGATGGGTTAATGAGAAGAATTGTAGCCACTACTGGGAGCGCAAGACAAAGGTCCGGGCTGAGAGAAGTCGGTAGCAGAGATTGAAATGAATGTGGATAGCTGTTAGTGAAAAGGGGGAGGCGTGGGAGTGTTAGTGAATTTGGCTTAGTGTGGGAGAGAGGGGAGCGGGTGATGAGGTGTTTGTTGTGGTGAAGTGTAGCATGAATTTTGAGGATTGGGAAAGAGGAGGGGAGGGGGAAGTTATGTGTTTTTTGTTGTGTAGGTAGTGGCATAGTAATAGAAAAAGATTTGAAGAAATGAAGTTGATTTGAAAGTGGGTGGGTGAGTAATAGTGTGTAAGAAGTAGGTTAAAGAGTGAGATTGGTGGGGGTGACGGGGTATTTTGTCTGGTTAGGTGTGAAATATTTGGAGAGTAGGTGTATTGCCCAGCTGGCTATGTCGGGAAGGTGTGAATATATGTAACTTAGGAGGAAAGTTTCGAAATGTACTGAGAATATGACAATGTAGGGGAAGGAAAAAAAAATAAAGAGATGGAGAACAGTGATATACATTTTGGTAAGAAATATGTGAAATGTAGTTTTGTGCAGGCAGTGTTTATAGTTTGAAATTAAATTGAGGGCAAAAGGGGTTTGAATATCTAATTATGTTAGATAATGACTATGAGGATGGACGCATCTATGTGAGACGGGTTTGACTTATGCGATTTGTAGCGGAGTCATCCTGTGCAAAGCTGGGTGACTTGTTTCCCACGATATGCGGTGACAATGACGAGATCGGAGGGTCAGATGTCGGGTCACAGCTTCGTGTAGATCACGAGAGTTCGTGACGTCAGTTTTCCGCTGTGAGAAAATTAAATTGAGATTTAATCAGTTCTCACTTGGAAGCGACGAGAGAACAACGCGCAATCATGTAGCTATCATAAAGAAAGGATTTAGAATCCCAATATAAGCAAGCTAGGGCCAAACGATGTCTTCCACTTTTTTCTTTGCAAGAGATTACATGATAAACTTAGGAAATTTATTTAGCTTAGCCTCTCTCTCGATTCTCCAACGAACTTCTCAATTATTGGCTAATAAGCTAGTAAGTGAATACACGGCTTGAATTTAAAAAAAAACAGTACAAGCGTTGTTGTATTTATTTGAAGTGGGGAGATTGATTTCGGTTGCAGACGGGCACCGCCGGCCGAAAGTGTGACAGCGACACACAGCGCAAAGAATGATGACGACGACGGCGGTAGTGGCGGTTGCAAACAAAAGGGAAACGCGTCGACTGCTGTGTAGACGAGAAGAATTCAGCCGGCAAAGAGACGATAGCAGCCCGACAAAGCAAGCGACAACAACGAGAAAGGTTAGTACGAATAGTCGCAGGCGGCGACCAATGGAGTTAGCAGAAGCGCGCACGAGTAGCGATAATAGTGCGCTGCAATTCGACACACGGCGAGGCGAACGGAGCAGAGAGACACGGAATATCGTCCCATTCGTAGCGATGCCGTTCGTATTGGATAAAGAGACGAAGGGTGCTACGACGACAAAGAGATTCCGACACAACGTATATTAAGAACTATATTATAAACTTTATTATAAAACCAGGCAATGTAACATCTACTTGTGTTCAATGGTGAGGTTATTTTTCCCCAGTCCCTAAAAATCAATGCTACACCTAACCATAACAAAAACATCAGCACCCCTTCCCTCTCTCTTACCCTGAGACAAATGCACTAACACTCCCACACCTCTCCTTTTTCACTCACATACATCCACATTTATTTCACTCCCTGCCACCGACTTCTCTCAACCCGGACCTTTGTCCTGCGCTCCCAGTAGTAGCTACTACTTCTTCTCATTAATCCATCATGTCAACCCAATATTTCTATTTGATGAATACATAAAAAAACAACATCTTATGGTGTTTCCTTTTTCATTTCCTTTATATATATATATATATATATATATATATATATATATATATATATATACATTGGAGTTGAATCTCTTGCATCAACATTTTACCCCGCCTCAGTCCATTAAAAAGACTTAAACTAAAGACGTATACATAACCCACAAAAGGAAAACAATTAAAATGAAACATTACAAAATAAAATCATTTTTCAACACACACATACAAACACGAACCTCCAAAACTAAGTAGAGAAAATTAGTATAATTTGTCCAGCGTACGCATAACCAAAGAAATGAAAACGAAATAAAATTATCTCACAGAGTTTAACCTCTGTGAGATAATTTTATTTCGTTTTCATTTCTTTGGTTATACATTATAACATTATACATTATACCTATACATTTCAGTGTTAGGTACAGACCATACAAATACTTTATGCGTTACGAAAAAAGAACCGAACGGATTTAAATTATCTAACAAACAAGCTTCACGGAAAGAACATCTAACATATACACAGACTTAATGTAGAAATTTCAATTTTAGATTGAGGGCCGATTATAATTGAGTCGATCAAAGATAATAAGCCCTATTCACACCAGACAATCTGATTTAATTAGTAGCCATTCGCTTTATTTCTTCTTTTCTTTTTTCTTTGTTGCTTTATTTATATCAGAAAAGACTGTGACAACTACAGCTAAACATTCCATTGCATTGTGTGTGCTGACGGTTAGATGCGAAACATTCAATTGAAATTATATATTTTTTTAATATTGTTCAAACTTATTTGAAGGTTTTTAGAAAGTACATTATTTTCAAAAATGTTTTTTTTTAATATCCTGACGAGAAGAAACCAAAAAAGACATCGGGAAGCATCTTTTTTATTAAATAGTCTATACCACTCAAAACAAAAGATAAATTGCTTAATTTAGTGTTCGATTTATTAACCATCTGCTGTACGTATGATTTTCTATCGATTGATATATATATATATATATATATATATATATATATATATATATATATATATATATATACATGTCCCATATATATATATATATATACATGTCCCATGTCACCGTTATAGACAAAGCCCTAACTCTGTCCCCCTCCCCCTCCAATGTATTTTCAATTTTCAATCTCCCGTTAAAGTGAAGTTAAAACTTATGCCATTTGAATTCCATCACCAGCCCGATGAGTTGGTCGCTATTTGCATAAATGAAACAAAACTTGTTTTGTCGCAACTAATGGAATAAAATCAAAAAATATATATTTTGCTCTGAATTTTCATTGAGCACTCTCATAAACCCGGTTTCAACTTCCTTCGGATTCATACCCACTGGATATTTGTAACAAGTTAATTATAATTATATATATATATATATATATATATATATATATATGTATATATATATATATATATATATATATATGTGTGTGTGTGTGTGTGTGTGGGTGTGTGGGTGTGTCTGTTTGTATGTGTATTTACCATTTTACAACGTGTGTTCCTTTTCTCATATTTGCTAAAACCAGAATTTAACACTTGTATATCCTATAGGATTTAACAGCATGCATTTATTTCCCACATTTCCCTTTCAAAACATAAAACTGCTTTCCAATGTGACATGTCAATCTGTATTATTTCCTGTGAAGCAGCGAACCCTGACAACCGCATTTGGCTAATAGCACTTTCTGTTTATTGAATTTGCAAAGCCGGATACCAATAAACTTTTGCCAAATCAAGCAATACGCACATCAATGTAATGTGTATATTTACCTCTACCAAAGTTTGAAGCATGTAAATGTGCATTCATATATATGTATATATATATTTATATATACATATATATATATATATATATATATATATATATATATATATATATATATATATATATATGTGTGTGTGTGTATATATATATATAACGGGCAGAGATAAATAATATAGACCACCGTTTATATTACAAAATAATACGCTTTTAACACCGAGATTGAATTTTAGGCGGGCTGTAGTGTCAATCCTAGTAATAACTTTGGTAGAGGTATGAACCCAGTTATTTGTATCTATGCTAGGATGTGAATAATGCAATAAACTAACTTATAGTGGTTTGGAAGGGAAACCTCGTCTGGGAGAACACGTTGGTAATTTGTGATCATTGGTCTGTTAGTATTCACACGCACTACATGTTATAGCACGTTAAATAAGTGTGGATTCTGGGCAATACCATCTGATTAGAGAAAAATATTGCGTACCCTGCACACTAGTTTGGGTGCGCCAACTAACACTCGAACTGACACCACATACACATATTACCTACTAGACACCATTTCAAGTGTATTCGCTCTCTCTTGACAACGGTTTGTCAGCATAACCTTACACGAGGATACTTCACCATGCAAGTATACCCTGACCAAATATTTAAAATAACATAGTATTCGAAGCCCAAATAAAACTGTTTCGACACGACTATACACTTGCTCATGCGAAAAATGGTTCACTTTCTCTAATAATGTTATGTCAAGTAACAGAACTTAGCTAGATACTCCAGCAGAGTGGATGAATTCTTGTCGTGAAATCCGGACACCACAAAAATAAATAACATAGTTTACTGGTAAATTGAGTTAGGGAAAATTAATGTTCTTAACGTCTCAAGAAACGTAACGGTTGGCAGCTAAGGGAGAAGTTTAATCGAACACACGGATATATATTTGTCTCATGTGGAGATCAAGGAAGAAACCCCTTGATTTCTGAGACTTTTACTTAAAGTGAAATAAAACAAAAGATATATATATATATATATATATATATATATGTGTGTGTGTGTGTGTGTGTGTGTGTGTATTATTTTACTGTTATTGTTCCATTACAGTAATTCTTCTGCATTTTCTGTAATAATCATTTTCTTATATTTCGGTCAACTGTAATATAAGGGGTGCCTAACCATCCGCTAACAGTGAAAACCCCTAATTTAATTCATCCCGATTGTCCAATAAAAGTAATTACCCCTTCCCTGTATAAACTAACTGATTAATCAATTCCCCGTCCATACGCTCACATCCAAATACATGAACATAAACAAATACATGCAAGACAAATGATAATAATAATATATTACAATTACAATTTAATAAATCAAAAAGTATGATCAATTTTAATTATATATATATATATATATATATATATATATATATATATATATATATATATATATATGATATTTTTTATTTACACAGACATGTACAAAATCTGCAACACTGGGATGTCGATGTTATCGATCAACAGTTACGATAAACTGAGATCTCATCAAGAAGAGTTAGAATCCGATTTTAACCTCAGATCGGATTTGGTTCTTTCCAAATATGATCTGAGGTAAAGATCGGATTCTAACTCTGCCTGATGAGATCTCAGTTTATAATAAATGTTGATCAATAACATCGACATGCCAGTGTCGAAGATTTTGTACATGTCTATGTAAATAGAAATTATCATATATAAAGCTCTATTTTGATATTGAGCACTCTTTATAAACCCGGTTGAAATTCTTTGGATTACCACCCTGTGGATGTTTTTACCTGGATTATTACCATTTTTATTATATATACAGGGTGTTTCAAAAGTCTTGGGAACATTACGATTTTTAATAACTCAAAAACTATTAGGAGTTGAAAAATGAAATTAGTACCGTTGGAAAGGTTAAAGTTTCAAGTTTTGTGGGGAATCTTCAAAGTTGCTCAATATGAGCACCATTCGTCACACGGCAGACATCTAGTCGATAGTCCATTTCCTGCCAAACGCGTTCCAGCATCTTGACGTCAATGGTTCCCACAACTGCCGTTACTCGAGCCTTTAGTTCGTCAATATCTCTTGGAAGGGGCGGCACATAGACTTGTTATTGACAAATCCCCCCCCCAAAAAAGTCACACGGGGTAAGATCTGGAGACCTCGGAGGCCAGGGCATGAGAACGTCATCACCTCGCCCAGATCTCCCAATCCATCTACCAGGCAGCTTTGTGTTAAGAAACTGCCTTACTCTAAGACTCCAGTGTGGTGGTGCACCATCTTGTTGAAAAATGAAGTCATCAGATTCTGCTTGTTCCAACTGAGCCATTAACCAGTCTTCTACAATGTTGAGATAGGATTCACCAGTGATAGTGGCCTCTTCAAAGAAGAACGGTCCATAGACACCTTTCTTGGAAATTGCACAAAACACGTTCACTTTTGGTGAATCTCGCTCGTGCTCAAGAAGTTCATGAGGATTCTCAGTACCCCATATGCGAGTGTTATGCTTGTTAACTTTGCCATTCAGATGGAAAGTCGCCTCATCGCTAAAAACAAGCCGGTCATCAAAGCCGTTATCTTCCAACTTCTCTTGCATTGCAATGCAAAAGTCACGGCGAAGTGGCTTATCAGTGTCCTTCAACTTTTGGACCAACTTGAGCTTGTAAGGTACCATTTGCAGTCGTTTCCTTAAGACACGCCAGACAGTTGCTGGAGCAAGCTGAAGTTCCCTGCTGGCTCTTCTCACTGATTTACGGGGGCTCCGCTGAAAGGCTGTCCGAACATGCTCAACTGCATCTTCTGAAGTTGAAGGGCGACCTGTTCGCTTACTTGGGCACAAACACCCATCTTTCACAAATTTAGCATGCCATCTGACCATGGATTTCCTTTCAGGGGCTTCTTTTTTAAATTTCCTGCGAAATGCACGCTGAACACATGTCCACGATTCAGTCTTTGCAAATTGGAGGACGCAAAATGCCTTGTCTTGTTTAGAGAACGCCATTACTGCACCTGGAAAGATAACACGAAAATCATTAGTATGACTAAAAAACTTGATTAAGCAAGCTTTAAAATGGCACCAGTTTCATTTTTCTACCTGGAATAGTTCATGAGATATACGCATTTGTAATGTTCCCAAGACTTTTGAAACACCCTGTATATATATATATATATATATATATATATATATATATATATATATATATATATATATATATATATATATATATATATATATATATATCATGTTGAACGAAACATTAACGTTATAAATAAATATACATTGTCTCCAGTGTGTGCTCTGTGAGATGTAATGACTCATTTAATCGACTGCATCTATGAAGTAATTTTCAGATAAGATCTAATTAAGTCTCAGTCAGAGTTGTTCCCCTTTCACTTGTACTGATTTATTGTTTTTCGGTTAAAATTAAAATTGGATTAGCTTTACCGAAGCCTACGCATAACGTAGATTTACGCTATAATGGCCTTTGATTAGAAACACATTTAATTTATTCTAGAAGTTAATGATATAAATCCTGCAATTAATATCATAGCTTTAGTATATGATAATCAAAACATAATTTAATTAATTTTAAAAATATAAGATTATATATAAAAAAATGAAATATATATATATATATATATATATATATATATATATAGAGAGAGAGAGAGAGAATTATAAAAAGAAAAATTCTATTTTGCTCTGTTTAAATTACATTGAGCTCTGTTATTGAGATTCTCTACACAAAATTGAAATCTACACACTATATATATATATATATATATATATATATATATATATATATATATATATATAACTGAAATAGCATTATTACAAACAAACAGTGGATTGGTCACTATATAATTCCCAGTTGATTAATTAAATATTACACGCTAATTTTTGAACACCATATCTATATATGGCATAAGTTTTTGCTGATGTATTATTTGCTACAGCGTTTTCTATATATGTCGGACTGGCCTATTTACATTCTTTTTTTTGCAACCATCTTAGTAAATTCCACACAGTCGAACTTTTTTAGCCAATTTTTTGACAAGAGGAAGATTTTCTCGAAACATCAAATGATTCCTAATTATCATTCGGTCATCACACACAACTTGTTAGCCATGTGTTATGTCCGGATGATGAGTATACATGTAGTTTATGTAAAATTGGAAAGAAATTTAAACATATAGATGTAAGTCTCCGTTTTCGATTGGGTATTTTTTATCTTTTAAGCTATTCACTACCCTGTCTATCTGCATAACCTTCAATCTTTCTACTTAATTTATATATATATATATATATATATATATATATATATATATATATATATATATGTGTATATGGGTGTATATATATATGTATATATATATGTATATATATGTACATATATATGTATACATATACATATATATATATATATATATATATATATATATTTGTTGTACAAAACTATATTATTACTATATAAAGACAGGATTTATTTTAAAACATGATGTCATTACAATATACAGTAATTAAATGGAAGCTGACCGGTTTCGAATCGTGATCACAAGAGCTCGGCCGTAGTTTAGATTCAGAAAAAATTGTATTGGGATTACAGCGAGGAATAAGGGAAAAACACAAATTGAATCACATAGAAAGTACATTAATTCGAGAAGATATTTTTTAACAAAGAGAATGTCGCAGAGACTTAATGTAAATAATTTCTAGAATCTTCACATCAAAAAAAGAGTGTTGCTTACTGAGACTGGAGAGTAATCAACACTGGAATTTGAGTCACATGAACGATTATTTATGAGATGTTCGACAATGGAAGAAACAGACGTATTTGGAATGTTGTTATAAGGTGTATTGTTTTGTCTCTTTGGAAATGAATCACAAATATTCATTTATTTTCCTTTAATAAAACAAAATTAAATATACTATTTTTTTTATAAAACAATAATGTGAGAGAAAGAGAAGCAAAAAGACAGATACATACATAGGTAGATAGAGAGGGGGAGAGGAAGGAAGAGAGAGTCAACAGATGACGATTAGAACGGAAGTGACGCCGCCGTTACTGACATAGCATTGCCACAAACGATAACCAGGGATATGCCTTGGAACCATCAAGCTGACTCACGGGGCTCGTGCCTAGACGTTGAAATCCTCCGTCCAATGTCTTTAAAAATGTAACAGTCTCGGGGCCAAGCACACCCGACGTTTCTACTGAAATTGGTTGGAAGACGAAACGGTCAGTGAGCGAGCTGGATTTTCCGCATACGTATTATGCAACACATCAGTTGGTAAGTAATTTGCCTGACGTATTTTTGTGAGCACGTGTAGTTTAACACGGATGTCTAATATTTGCGATGTTCGCCCAACGTAGTACGAACTGCAACTACATTTAAATAAATAAATAATAGAATTATTATAGTGGGGGAAGAACATCTTTTCGAATCAACGATAAAATTGGTATGGTGGATAAAAGAACACGTTCATTAAAAGCAAAGTATAATTTTTCACAGACCAATAGATTTGTTTGACGAATCCGTCACGTAGCCAAGTTAGGCGAACGTAAATAGGACATATATCAACGGAAGCTTTTAAACTTCATAAAAACTCGTTCATATTATAGTGGATTGAACAATGTCTAATTGATAGCTATCGTTACAGATGGTCTTAATGAATTCCATTACCTCATCCAGTTTAGTCTGAGAACAAATCATTAAAGCCATATGTGTAAGTGTCTTAATATAATTAAAATGTTGTTTTGTGGGGCAAAATGAGTCCCACCCGGTGTAGAGACTAACTAACAAATACAGACATTCAAGTGAAGAATTGGCTTCTTTATCTAAAGTAAACTTTAAAAGCGGATGGTAGTGTAGGGAGACGTGAAAAAAAAGTCCGCTGCCCTCTCATTGTTGAACAAACAAAAGGTGTCGTCAACATAGCGGAGATAAATGTATCGTCTTTCAGAACAATATAGCACACTTTCTTCATGAACACCAACAAAGATGTCGGCGAATACCGGTCCTAAATGATACCCCATAGAGACTCCGCTATTGGTCTATACATAATGTCGTTAAAACTGAATGTTACCGACATAGTAGCGAATTTCATTAATTCCATGAAAATATATTCGGGAAGTGAAGGAGTGGGTAATTGACTGCACATATACCAGTCGTCTCAATTAGGAGAATACACGTAATAATTGCCATAGTAAGACACGTAAGCACCTTAAACGAATGCGCAAAACTAACCAATTCTGGAGCATAAAAGACTTTGCATAGAGGCTCGATTACAGATTCATACTCAAGACAAGTCAATCTACTCAGAGACGTCATTACTGATAATTATACGCGTTCGACGAGAGTTAACACTGTCATCATCATCATCATCATCATCATCATCATCATCATCATCATCATCATCATCATCATCATCATCATCATCATCATCATCCTATTCATCATCATCATCATCAGCAGCATCAGCGTTAGCATTATCCAATAAAACAGTAAATTTGCGAATTATATTCACAAAATACAATCCATTTGTTCGTGGCCACTTTTAGCCTTCGTCATACTAGCATATATTTTTAGATGCGTATGTGTCGACGTCGTTCGCCATACGCAGTGCAATATTCAATAAGTCATGCCTCCAAATGTCCTGCACCAATAATTAGTCTCAAGAAGAATGGACTCATCTTATCATCGTGACCCAGGTTGAACTGCAGCCACATACACAAATCGAATTTCCAAGATCGTAATTCGAATTTAGCACGCATCAGTTGGTCGCCAATTACAACACAAGATACCACAATAATCTAGCTCTTAATGTGTGTGCTTAATGGTGTATTCTGTAATACAAGTTTAGTAAACATAGACATATTCGAAGGTAATGTCTAAAATATTCCGTTCCCTTGGATATATATATATATATATATATATATATATATATATATATGAAATTAAAAATGGAACAGTGGAAGACCAGTGAGCGCAACGTTTCGTCGATGTGATGTGGGCTTTTTCAAGAGCGGATGAAAAGTGTGCTTAAAATGACAAAAGACGGGAAGGTCATATAATTGGGGAATATATATAGTAGCAGGGTTTGAATGGCGGGAAATATATGCAAATATGTAAAGTGTCAGAAATAAGTGTGCAAAATGTCAGCATATATAATATATATATATATATATATATATATATATATATATATATATATATATATATATATATATATATATATGTTTTGTACATTAAAAATCGATACGCCGTATAATAGAATCTGCAGTAATAGTCCTCTCTACAAACACAATCATACAAAGAATGGGTTTATACTGAATCTCCCCAAACCTCTCTAAAACAATCAACAACAAAAATAAGATACGTTTAGACACTGGATGATTCCTTGAATATTATTTTGGTTTCGTCTTTCTTCTTTTGTCTTTTTCTTCTTTTTTTCTTTCTTTTTTCTTTTTCTTATGCCCCTTATCTTCTCTCTAGTTTCTCCTTCTTATTTATATTACTATGTACATTTGACATTACAGGTGTATGCATATATATATGTATTTAAAAAAATAAAAAAATAATATATATATATATGTCTGTATAATTATATGAATACATTTTTCACACTTATTTCTGACACTTTACACATTTTCATATATTTCCCTCTATTCAACGACTATATATATTCCCCAATTATATGACATTCCCGTCTTTTGTCATTGTTAGCACACTTTTCATCCGCTCTTGAAAACGCCTTCATAACATCGGGCAAAAAGTTGAGCTTATGGGCCTTCCACTGTTCAATTTTTAATTCCATCCCGTCGGATTGTTTTATCCTTTTATCTACCCATATATATATATATATATATATATATATATATATATATATATATATCATACATAGAAAATATTCGTATTTTATACATTATGTTTTTCTTTTATTCTTCATGAGTGGTTGTTGCTTTTACATCCATTGAGCGATGAACCAAACGGTTATATAGCCTTTTACGATTGTATTAACTATATTTGCACATTAATAATCAAGAAAGAATATGTTATTTTGATGACATCATGAAATTGTGTAACACCCACACACACCAACACACACACACATATATATATATATACATATATATATATATATATATATATATATATATATATATATATATATATATAGTTTCACTCTTGAAGCATTGTTTGAATTAAAATATATTAAGAAATTTAGAAAGTCAATAAACACTGCGGTTTTTTATCAGAATTAATCATTATTTTAAAAACTTGAATTTTCGAGGTAAAGCGCCCTATTTCTACGAAAACAAAGTTTTATTTTATTATATACTTATTGCTAGTAGCATACTGCCAATTAGTAATAGAATCCAGCTCGTTATTGTTGACGGTCGAGGTTCAAAGTCGACATGTGAGGTTACGCACTTGCTGCGCTTCTTAAAGTAATGTAAATGTTGCCTCACCATTGATGCATTGTTGAAATTTGAATATATTTAGAAGTTTTGAAAACCTAATTTACAATTCAAACTACTACATATATTCAAATTTTTATAATGTTTCAAGAGTGGGACGATATTTTCGTTATTTCAACAAGCGTAGACAGTGTTTAACCACACATATCGACATTGAACCTCAACTGTCAACAAAATCGACCGGACTTCTATTACTACTTACCAATATGCCACTAGTACGAAGTTAAACATTTTTTTAAAAATATGGCTATCACTTAGGAATTGCGTCGAGAATTACAGTGTTTGAAATAATGATTTTTTTCAATATCCTTATTGTGTATTTGACTTACAAAATGTAAACACACACATATATTTATAACATATATATATATGTATATATATATATATATATATATACGTAGATGTATTTTCTGCACATTAGACTGCACTAATTGCATATTTTAAGTATATAAACTATTTAACAATAGTCATATACTTCAATATCTTAGTCTTTTAAGTGTTATCATCATCTTTAGTAGAGCATATCTGTCTAGTTATTCTACTCTCTCTCTCTCTCTCTCTCTCTCCCCATATGTATATATATATATATATATATATATATATATATATATATATATATATATATATATAGTGTCTAAGGAATAAAATAGATTATAGTTGCCTCAGACATACTAGTAACCCCCGGAAGTATTAATATGTTATGAAGACTTTTCCATCGAGGCCACTACTTATTATTGACCAACAAAACCTAGTAAATGCTGAGACGATTTTTCAAGTGATCTTCTCATAAAGGCTTTTGTAACATGCGTGGAGATATGCTTTGATTCCCCCAAACATATAAGGTGTATAAGCAATAGTTGCGCGTCATAAATTTTAACACTGGGCCTGATTATCTTAAATGAGATAACTCGGTCAGATTTATAACGAAACATCATTTTATCAAAAGTACATTAAAAGATTAAACATAAACTTTTTACATAATTTTAATGTTATCTATTTCAATCGCATGTGAACAAATATATATATATATATATATATAAAGATGTGTTGTCTACGTAATAAATCGCAATAACACGATGAATGTTTAACTTACATCTATAGAGAAAATCTAGTATACAATTATCAGTCGTAACCTTTGAATTTGTTTTTTAAACAGCAATTTTGTTGACAAACTATAAACTTGGCGATGAGACAGTATACGTAAAACATCTCAGTCTGTTTTAACACCAATAAAAACCTAATGTTGTATAATATGACACTAAAACTATAATGAGTGTGGGTGCTATGATGTGTTTTTTTTTGTTGACTTGTGGATACAATTTTTACTGAATATCGCTTCCTTCCTTATATGACCTTCTATCAATGTATCTGTGTTGCTCTCTGACTAAAATAAGCGACGTTTATTATATTTAATAACGATCTTCTGCACGAAAATTTTATGTGAATCACCCTTTTGCATTAAATCGCACAAAAAAGCCATGCATCGACTTTTTAACCAATTGTTTATTCTCGTAAAACCCTATTAATGTAACGCCACGTCTATTATGTAAATATATCTGTGAAAGATCGATAAAATCTGACCAAGAAAATAATGTTTTATTGTATCTCCTTAGATGTGATAATACATTAGATAAATGTGTTATTCATGAATGTTTAGTTGTGCCTTCGCTTTTATCTGGGAAATGCGATCAAGCATTAGATGCACATAGTATGTACTTTGCTAAATATTGATCTATAAGATCATTTGTACGCATGTCACTCTCTTTTTTCTAATTTCATTATAATTTATCAATATTGTTTTCTGCGATGAAGAACGTGGCTGTTGATCTGTTGCGCTTATTTTATGAACAATAATTTGAACAGAAAGTATTTTTAGAATCAAGACCGTATGATAATCAAACCGCTACGAAATATTTTAAAACTGCAGAAGGCAAATATTATATCTGAATAAATATAATTTGAATCCACTCGTAATAGAAGGATCCACTTAGTCGTGTGTGTGCCTGTCTGTTTGTCACAATTTTGTAAATAAATATCTTAAATTTACCAAAAATATAAAATATGTCATTAATACAGAATTATAAATTTCCAACAAATAAAACTATAGCGATGATTGGAAATCGAAACCTTGCCATCATTTCTCTCATGTTCTCCGAACTAAACTATTTATATCTTATCATGCAATTTAACTTACATCATTACTTTAAACATTCCCTTAGAAAATAAGCATAGCTTTGACGTGAATTCATATATTAATAATTAACGCCATGTTTTAAAACATGAACTCAAACATGATTCAGCTGTTACCAATTAAACTTTGTACATGTAAATATCATTCATATTGCGTAACACTGTTTTGGTGTCGTCAGTGTTGTGTATGACGTACCTAGCTGTGTGAAAATGTTTATACGCATACCCACTGTTGCATAGATATTTAGAGCCCTTCTAAAGACAGGCAGCAAACATGCTTAGAGAATTCACATACATCTGCATACAGACGTGCTTACATGCACATTTACATATTTACAGGAAAATTTAAAAGCATGCATCGTTTTACACGCAAGGAAATATATGTATGCGCACACAGTTAAAAATTCATTCCTGAAAAAATGTCCATCAAAATTCGGTTTAATTTTAGACTTGTGTTGTGTATCTTTTCATAGTTTTGATTTGTTATTTTTGCATGCCATATCGTCATTATTAATGTGTAGTTGAAAGTTGATTTCGTTTGATAGCATTATATAAATACAATTTTAAGTCTAAATGAAGTTTGTGAATTACTTTTGCCTCAATTCTGTACTGACTTGAATCTGAGTGGCAAAGCAATATACTCTTATTGTATACGTCTATATACCTTGATGCTTTATATAATACATACATTCCTGAAAACTACTTTAATAATAACGCCCGCTTACCCTTATCTTTTTTCAAATATATTAAATAAAAATTGTAGGTAAGCATTAGACACACTTTACTTGTTTTGAGACATGCACTACACGATATAAATAATTACTGAAAAACTTTTTTATGCGGACTCTGCTTTATTCAATCTTATTTCATTCATTTACTATCTTTATCAGAAGTTGTAACTTTCCGGTCGCATTATCGATTAATGGTTTTACGTAATCGATATGAGATATTTCCCCGGTCTGTATACGCAAAGTTGGACAATTAGGAATTCTTTTGAAACGAATTACTATGTGTCGAATGTCGCCATTAAATATTTGATGTCTTTCTTCTGAAAAATTTAAAGTCGGAAAGTAATTTCATTGACACTGATTTACTGCCTGCACATGTCTGATTAGTAAACCGATCTGTTCAAGACATGCTTGAGACGTATTTTAGTTCTACAAAGGAAACGGCTGAACAATATATTTCTATGAATAGGCTATGCAATTGGCAGTCTTTATTGCCATTATACAAGGTGTAAATATATCTATTATTATACTAAATATGTTAGGCCAAGTTCGTTCATTTAAGGTTATATCTTATGGGCATTGATAGCACAATATAGATACTAAAATATAACTTAATTCTGGAATACTATTTGAGAGAAATGTTTAAATTCTTTTACTTTGCTATAGTTACAGAAAAAATGAAACGTCACCGATTTCTATTTCTTAACTATCTATGCATTGAACTTGCTCATTCTCACTTAATGACCGCTCCCGTTTACATCGATGATTTTCCGCGAATATCAGATTACGTTATTTCTAATTCTACTTATGACTTCTACATTTATATTCATTCCGGAATTAAGCGAATGAAATTAACGAACACAGTTCATGACACATTTATTCATTCAACATGGCGGCTACAATTTCCTGATCGAATCGACATCCTATTTAATTCAATAAGCGCCAAGATACTGGAAAACCCCGATACATTTACATTTTCAAAATCATACACCTTTAACACGCATATTATAGAAAACTTGCCCACATCCAGTCATTTTCATCAACTTCAAATTACCTAAACCGTGTCAGTGCTGAATCTTAACATAACACGCATGCCCATAATCGAGCTAGATTAATTGCCCCATTTACACATGTATTTTTAACTCGAAGCTGTTGCGCAATCGTTAGGAAGGCAGGTTTCATGATCGCCAGCGTTCGATCCCATTCTACTCTACAACTTTTTTTTTAATTCATAACATTCGACAACACGGTAGAGGCGGGGAGACACAACATGAGGCCGTTTCTTTTTTATTCGACGTCATGCAATAGGTAGTACTTCCTCCCGTGCAACGACGGGCGACGGGTTCCGCTAGTATATAATAAAGCTTTATAATCATTATATTTACTTGTATATATATATATATATATATATATATATATATATATATATGTATATATATATATATATATATATATATATATATATATACGAATAACGAGAAATAATATTAATTATTTATAATAATAAGAGTGGAAGTAGTAATAATATACATGATATTTATTACTTTTATTGATGCCAGCCACTCTCAAAAGATATATGCATTTTTGAATAAAATCATAGTAAGATAAATGGAAGTAGTTGGTGTGACGCAACGGTTAACGGGGAAAATCAACCTCTCTGAATCGGAAGCAATCCAATTAAATAAAACAAACCTTGCTCATATAATGCCTCATTCACTAATATATATATATATATATATATATATATATATATATATATATATATATATATATATATATATATATATATAAACGAACTCATCAGTACGAATAGTAAAACATATATGGTCAGGTCACCGCCGGGGTGTACAAACAACAACCGGGCCTATAAAGCTACAGTATGGACCCCGGGGCAATGGTAAATACTTAGACGAAAACCAAAAAGCCGGTGGAAAGATGCCCTCGATGGTTAATTATGTCCTACTTTGACACGGCTAGCCATGGATAAAACAAGGTGAAAAAAACAGGGAGGGGTTCCTCAACCAAGAGTTAAATAAAAATACCCTGATTATATATATATATATATATATATATATATATATATATATGTGTATCGAGGCAGCATTTTTTCTTTAAGACACGTATTATTAAAAATAACCGACAATTTTTGTCTGGCTATTAACAAGATTAATTTTAACACTAGCACTAATATACTTAAATGCTTATAATACCTAACAAACATAGTTAAATTTTCCCGCCATGATTAATTATAAATCTCACTCCAGGTCTTTACCTGTTTGTCATTATTCCACTGACGATGGACCCAGACGGGTCAGAAAGTACTCTGGACCAACATTTACACTATGGCAGTTTCATCAGCCAATTTCCTTCCGAGATTAAGATTTTAATCCGGAAAATTGAAGGGATCAACACTAAAATAGCCAGACAAAAATTGTCGGTTATTTTTAATATATATATATATATATATATATATATATATATATATATATATATATATATATATATATATATATATATTTGTGTATGTGTGTATATACACACACATATATATATATATATATATATATATATATATGTATATATGTATATATATATATATATATGTATATATATATATATATATATATATATATATATATATATATATATATATATATATATATATATATATATAATAAATTAAGTAACAAATATTTCCCGGAATGTAAAAAGACTTCCCAGACGCTGGAAAATTAATTTTTATAAAGAATGAATTTTTAAAATAGAAACTATGTTTTGAGAAATAGTATTATGGATAAATATTTTATATCTACTATTAAGGAGTTTTTTCTTAAAGGGGGTTTCTGCGGTATTATTGATCATTTACCTCAGTGTGTGTTTATCTCGAATGGGAGCAAGTAAGCCCTATAAAAAAAGTTCGCACGACCACATGCATTCGAAACAAACATTTGTGTTGTGTTTTCTTCTGATGGAATAGATGTGGAATGCCCACTCTATCAGTGGCTTGGAACGGTAACTTGTGAACTGTGTTTTGACTGTTTTATTTTTGTTTGAGGGTATGGTTTTCATCGTTGTCCCGCCCGACGAGAAGGTGTGTTCTCGCACATTGTTCCTGTTTCTTTTGAAATCATTTGGGACTAATTTCTTTGCTGTTTTGCTTAGTAGCAAAAATATTGCGAAAAACTTCCGAGCTACTTTGTAAAGACATTTTTTATTTTTATTTTTCTTCTTCTGTCCTCTTCTTAAGTGATCTCAATATATATATATATATATATATATATATATATATATATATATATATATATATATATATGTGTGTGTGTGTGTGTGTGTGTGTGTGTGTGTGTGTGTGTGTGTGCATCATATAAATCTTTATTATGATAAACATACAAATTGGAGTGTCACAAACTACATCGTGTAATTTATTTGGCGTCTGTATATATTTACAATACATATATTTCTCGATGACTATACATTAATTATCAATTGTTGGGCTCTAATAAAATCCATTGGCATTTCAGACATAATCAGGTGATTTCAAATATATGTTTATAATTGTATACGGTTTTAAATTCTCTCTTACAAATATCCTATTGTAAAATCATTTTATCGGATTAACGAAATATCATTAATTCCGTCCATAAAAGAATTACATTAAAAGTTGGTAACAATTCTGTGAATATATCAATATACACTTTGGTGTTCGCAAAGTTGGGGATTTTGACTCGTATCATCTTTGTTATGAATACTGCGTCATCCCTAAATGTCAACCACCCAGTGAATAACTAATAGCATTTACATCCGTTCTGCGATCCATCCATATTTGGTACAATTAACCTCCACTACATGCCTGGGTCTCTACAAAGCTTCGCGATAAATGTCTTTGTTTTATCCGTTTTAAATGATATACCCTAAATGTCCGCCTCTTAGTTGCTAAATATAGGGCACAACCGAGTAGTCAGTACGAAGTGTTGTTCATCCTCGAACAAACAAAGCGATGTTCTTAGGGTTCAAAGATCGTCTCATAATGCGAAAGTGTTCTTCTGAATATGCTTAGTAGAGAATTAATATGATAAGAAATTTTAAACGAGACAAGCTACTAAATTGAGAACAATGATTAAAATAGATTTGAACATTGGGTTTAACTACTTTACTAGAGAACAGAATAAGATGTAACTAAACTGATACTATCACAATAATTAAGGAAATTCTAAATGTGAAACACACATTTTAATATAATATTGCTTATTAGTTGAAAATAACTATGTTAAACATCGGCGTCTATGTTTCATTTTCACAGAACATGTTTCATTACGAATTACTTCGAGGATTCCCGCGGGAATAATACATGGAGGCTTCAGTTTAACATAAATGTTGTGCATATAGTTTCATTATTTACTGCTACAGCGCTCCATACGTTAATAGAGCTAAGTAGAATTAGTCGTATGAGATCATGTATATTTATGGCAAGTAAGGTACACAGAACGATTTATGTATCTTTCACGCAGGAAAGCATAAATGCCATGTAGTCCCAGGATTCTCGTGAATAGTTCCGATTATAGCCCCTAAATTTTAAAAACTAATTAATATGAAATTAAAGAATATGTTTTTCTTTATTTTAATATGATACAATAGATTTGAAGAATTTAGGTAAATTTAGTATATAAAGAATCTCTGTCTCTCTGTCTGTCTGTCTCTCGCTGTCCCTGCTTGCACTTTTATCGTTCACTATCTACCTATCTATCTATCTATCTCCCTCTCTCTCCCCCTCCTCTATCTCTCTCTCTCTCTCTCTCTCTCTCTATATATATATATATATATATGTACATTATAAAGCAGAATATATATCTTTCTGTGTGCATGTCTGTCTCACAAAGCAAAGACATACTCCCCAGTGTAACTTTAATGTAAGTGTATTCAATCATTCGTCTATAACTGCTCCTTAAATGAAGTAATACCCTATTTCTAACATGACATCATACAATAAATCTATTTATATACGTAAAGTCAACTGATTGCGTACATATTACACTAGCGCAATGGGTAAGGTATCTAGATGTGAACAGCAAGCTGGCTGTTAAAGTTTTCTATCCTTGATATTATGTTGCATATAATGCTATCCCACACACTTACTCGGGCAACGTCGAGTAACCTTGCTATTATATATATATATATATATATATATATATATATATATATGTATATATATAACTATATATATATATGCATATATATGTATATATATAACTATATATATATATGCATATATATGTATATATATAACTATATATATATGCATATATATGTATATATATATATATATATATATATATATATATATATATATATATATATATATATATATATATATATATATATTAGGGTAGGTCGATTTTACACTTTTTTTTAAATATTAAAAAAGGCACGTACCGAAAGTTTTATATAGACCTATTAAATACTCATGCAAAAAATGAGATAAAAAAACTTCACCAGTTTTTTTAGCGTTTGGTATCAAAGAACGTAGACAAGAATATACTGAGAAGTCCTCGTTTTTTCAAGATTTGCTTGAATATTGGTGTGAAAACCAAATAATTTTAGCAATTAAAATCAGGGAATGTCCTTTTATTTTATAAAAATGATATTAATTAAAGAAATCTTCAAATTGAAAATTTGCCCCCCCCCCCTCTCATTTTCAGTATCTGCTTTTGTAAACTACCTTTAAACGTTATGGATTAAACAGTAATATTTGAATACCTAAAAAAATGATTTTTTTCTGTTATAAGTGAGAATATAACAAGAAAAGAAATAAGGAACAACCTAACACTATTTTAATGGAACTTAATATAGAGAGTCAAATTGCTCCATATAAGACCCTTTAGACAAAAATGCTGGTCTCAATTTCTGACTCAACACTGACTGTAATGTGTTGATGCCTTACTTCAAAACCATATACAGTTTGTGAAGCTTTTGTTATTAACTTAACTGCCCGTTCCACGCCCTGAGAATGTGAGGGCAAATCTGGAAAGTCAAGCCTGGTTCCATTTATCAACGATTCTCGAAGTTAAAATTCAGTAAAATCTTCCGTCATTGGTGGTTCAAAAATGCCGCATAATTTTAAATCTATTAATTGTGTCCGATGGGTGGCATTAAAATTAATAGGTGGAATTCTTTTTAATCTTTTTCTGGTTGATTCCTCACTCCTGAAAAAACAAATTAATTAATTGAATTATTAAAAATATCCAATCTGTACTGCTTTAATAATTATGGTGAAATTAGATAAAATCTTTAAAAATCATTCTATAAATTGGAATAAATAATTGAGTCAGAGATATATGAATAAATATTACTTACCTAATGGCCAAAATTCTTTTTAAAGCTTCTTCTCTTACTTCAATCTCCTCAGATTTAACCATGGAATATAGAAAGTTTTCAGGCAGTAAACAAAATGTATTACCTTGTATATTTCTAAATGTGATATCTTGGATTTCCTGAGGCTGCTCCTTAATCCTCTGGATCATATTAAAAATGTGCACTTGCTGATTGTGGAATTTACTATTTCTTTTAATTTCAAACCAAGAAGTGGCATACACATTTAAAATAAAATTTACTACATTGTGTACTTTTGTTGTGTGCCTTTGTGGGTATGCACCACGAGTCCATAAACACATGAGCCTGATGGCCAAAGTTAACCATCTTGCTTGGTTTAAAAGATTAATTTTCCAGGAGGCATATCTAGAGTCAACCTTACCTCTAGAAATACCTACTGTGTATTCATAAAGGAGTCTTTGGTCAGAACTAAGATCATGTATTTCATCAATTTTAAAAATTGACTCTAGAGGATTGTTAATAGTGGAAAATGATATTTGGGGTAAATCATGGCAATCATTTGAGCATAATTTCCCCAGAGGGCCACTGAATGTTGTAGGGCCCTTTGTGCAACCATCTATGTTTTTAAACAGGGCTCTGAAAGGTAGTTCATTATGATGCAAAGAGCAACTAATTGTGTGAAGATTTTTATAAAGTTTTTTTTCTTAAATTGCAACCATTCCACCTTCGCAACCTGTGTTGGTATTAGTGTTGTCAACAAGTATAGCCTTGATACTGTTCTCACTGTTGAATTCATGCAAAACATCCACCACTTGATCTGCATGAACAGAACCTGTTGCACCACTATTAGGAATAACTCTATGTGTCAGATATTTACTTTCACATGGTGTTTCTTTTGTAAACGTTAAATGGTGTTCTGGTCCCTTAGTTTTTTTCATAATTCTCTGTCTATTGTCATCCACAAATTCCTTATACATCAATGTGTCCTTATCCATTCTCCCATCAACTCCAATACATATAATATTTTCCACACTTTCATCATGTTTTTGTTGGGCAGTTATTTTCACTTTAGTATTTGCCCTATCGACTTTATATTTATCAATAATAATATCTTTCATATTAATATTGAGTATAAGAAGGCCCACAACTTTCAAATCTAAGAGGAAGGCATTGGCAAGGCTGGCTCTAAGATTAGAAGATATACCCCCTGACTAATTCGAGAGCATATCTTGGAAATTTGATAAAACTATAAGGCCCTGTTGGAGTATTTGGCTGCAACTATTCTTCTGGTTCTTCATTTGGAGAAGATGAGTAGGAGGGTAAGAAACATTATCCTGGACATTTGATGTTTAAGGTGATGAATGTAATTTTTTTCTTAACACATTTACTTTCTTTTTACTTTTTTAGAGCATTTCTATCTACTGGGCCAAGCTGAAAAGTGCCCTTGGGCCCTATTTTGCTTCTCTGATCCTTTAGGTATTCACGATCCTCAACTGGAACCTGAAAAGTCAAATGTTATTTATATTAAAAATACATCTAAATAGATTAATATAAAAATTAATTTGCATGAAAAATATAATGGAAAAATGGTTTATATATTTGAATAATAATAAAATATGGAAATTGGTCTTGATATAAGGCTGTCTCATAAAGACATTGGAAAAACAAAAATAGAAAATAACTTACTTTCTGTTGAAGAGGGCAAGTGCAAATAATGTGTTACATTTTGCCGTTTTCTTCATGGCATTTTACATGATAGTCGTTACAACTTAAAACTGGCAGTTTGCAAGAGCAGGATGAAATATCAAATAATGAATCCAGTTTTTCTATCAAAAATTTCTTTTGGGAAGTAGGGAGAGATTTTCTATTAATTTCTTTTGCTTTCTTGAAGCATAGTATACTAACTTTTTTTTATAATAGTTAGTTCATTTAATAAAGGTAAACGTGGATTAACAGCTTTCTAAATATCGATTACTTCCTTTGTTATTAATTTAGAAATAGCAAAATTTGAACGGTGGGGATAAGTATTAATTAAATAATAACTATATTGGATAATTTGTCGGTAAATTGGTGGCTCCGTTTTTTTTAATGGTAGAGTTTGACCTGAAAAGTTCTTTTCATATTTACTGCGAGTGGAAATTGCAGATTACCCAGCAATTTTTAATAAAATACCTGAAAAGAAAAATACTATGAGAAATTAAATTACACAAATATTTTTGGTGCTTATGCCCTTATGTTACCATGATATTTTTTTCAACACGGTAACATTAGTGCATAAGCATCATATTAGTGCTTCTTGAGATAACAAACTGAGGTAACTACGCTAAATAAAATTCTAATTTTAGACAATGCATACGTGTTAGTGTGTGAATAAACAGTATTTCAAATTTTAGAGAAAACAAACGAGTAGTTTGTTTTTATTTAAGATTTTCAAATTTGATCATTTATAATTTGGTACGGTATAAAGTCTGCTAATTTTGAACGAGAATCTCGGTTTATGCCAGGAAGAGTTAATACCCTTGCCTTTTTTCGATGGATTCCAAAAAAATCAGAAAAAATCAGAAAAAAACTCTCTCCTCGCGGTCGACGAAAATTAAAAAATCTTAAATAAAAAACTACTTGTTTGTTTTCCATAAAATTTTAAATACTGTTTATTAACACGTATGTATTGTCTAAAATTAGAATTGTATTTAGCGTAATTACCTCGGTTTGTTATCTCAAGAAGCACCATCATATTTATTTAATTAAATTTGATAAAATTTGAAATATGCATTAGTTTTTAAAAAATGTACATACCTTACGTACGTAGTTACTTTCGAGAGTAGCTTCTTAATGAATAAATACAAACTTTCAAAATATAAACAAATAAGAATACTTATTTCAGTTAACTCTACTTTAAGAATAACTCAATATATATGTGTGATAATTAAATGTGTAAACACAGAATCAACACGTGAATTCAAATTCGCTCGTTGAATTTTCAACCGGTGAATACCATAAAAAATATCCAATAAATAAAACGCCTATGTAAATAAATAATTATTTATATATAAACTTAAATATTATAGTGTTTTATTCCTTTTTAATTTGAATAGGTACATAAAATTTCTTAAGAAAAGGAATAATAAACTTTAAAATATTTATCATTAAGTAATGTATTACTTTTTTTTGTTAAAACCCGGGTTTAATTTAAGGCGACACTTCTGCCGGTGAAATCTAGGCCGTGATAAAAAATCTCGATTTATTTGACCTCAAAGTTGCAATGCTCAAATAAATACAAAGTTTTGAAAAGAAATATTTCTTGTGGTAACTTTTGACATAATTAGGCAACTTTCTTCGAGTGCGATTATTTACAGTTTACAAAATCGACCTCCCCTAATATATATATATATATATATATATATATATATATATATATATATATATATATATTAAGTTTGTTTGTGTTTATAACTTACGGCGGCCTGGAAATACCAGACAGGTACACAAGCGCAGGCTATCTCCCCTCGGTGTGTACGCCCCGTAGACCTGGGCAGCCATCCATCTAAGAGATGGACTTCTTTGATAATAAAACCGTGCTTCTAACCACTTACATCTTCGCAACAAACTGCTAAAGAGGGAGGACTCTAACTCCTTATAAACAACATTCCCAATGCTTGAGTCTCGAGCGAAATATCAAGTTTGCAAATTAAAATGGTTTAAGAGGTGGATGGGCTCTGCCTATCGCCCGGCATTCGCACTCCTACTCTGTCTATTAGTCAGGCGTAGAGGTACCAGCGCTGTGACGCCTCAAAGATACCCAGTGACTGACCTTGTTACTTGACTAAGACAAGTAACGCCGTCTCTCGTACTATCTATCTGGACAACTTGTGGAAAGTGTGTTCGTCACTACGTCTTACGTAACAAGTCTGGGTCGCTCTTGTTCCAACAGGTTGATGTTACAGGTTAGACAGTCTGTCTGGCTGTTCTTTCCGACTGCTGGTACAGTGGCCCTAACAATTAGGTAGCGCTAAGAATGGCTGCTTAATAAAAAGTGGCAAGATATCGTGGGTAAATATACGTGCAATGTTGCGCATAGAAAAGGAGCCTGCTGTAATCCTCGGTGGGCGTTCCCGACGCCACTACACCCATGCACCAGGCAAATATACTTGTTGTGTGAGCTTATTGGCACCAAACAAACACCCACTTTGGCCACCACATATTATCTGCAAATAAACAAACATGACGTTACAAATGTTAAATAACAAACGTAAACCAGACTCCCAACAAAATCCATATCCGCATCCGCCCTTCAATCTCGTATCCACAAATATATGCGGACTTAGGATCAACATAAACGACGAAGAAACCTTTCTATTGAATGTAGCTTACTTAACTCTGTTTCTGAAAAAATAGATAGATCGCTCGCATACGACTCGAATGACGAAATTGATGTATTTTGGGAGTATCCAGCTTTACTGACGCAGCTGGTAGTTCTACGTATAATATATCCTTAGCTCACTTCCTCACACTGACTGTCACTTTCATGACCTGCTTCCCTGATCGTGTGACCAGCATACCTCACTTTTCGACCTGTTCCTGACCTCATAGCTGACTCCTTAGTAAATGACCTCCAGTCTGTAGATGGTAACGTTTAATGCCGCAAACACAAACCTCCTTTCTGTCAATAACTACGAAAAACCTCTTCAACCACCGATTTCCATGGCAAATAACACCCTACCGGAAAGCCCAACATTCAAACTCCTCGGCCTAACATTCACAGGTCACATTAAATGGAACATTCAAGACAGTGGAAAATCTGCTACAATAAAGGTGGGCCTCATCTACCATGCTCGTAAACTTCTCACACATAATATTATTCTATATCTCTACAAAGAAAAAATACACCCATGCATGGTGTATTGTTACCGCATCTGGGCGTGTACATCATCCACTCGCCTCTCCCTCCTAGACAAAGTGAAAAAAAGTATCGCCAACAATAGGTGCATCACTATCAACACAGTTCTTACCCTGTCCCATCGCCGAAATATTGTATACTTGTGACTGTTTTACAAATACGTCAATGGATTGAGGTTCGATGAACTTTCTGCTGTAGAACTTCCTCAGTGTAAATACACTAGACCAATCCCAAAATCAGCTGTACCATATCCATTCATTGTGGAGTCCCCAGATGCCGTAGAACTTTCTACTCTAGTATCTTCTTTCTCCGTGCTGCCGGCACTGGAACACCCTCTTTGTTCTTTTTTCCCGACCTTACAGACATGCACAAATATTAAACCAATGTGAGCAGGCATCTCGCTGCATAGCTCCCAACTAAAGATGACCCTCAAAACTTAAACTAAAACTCTCAGTGTGGCCTTACGTCTACAGTTGCGGCCTGTCTTGCTTGGGCTGAACCATGATAATCATATATATATATATATATATATATATATATATATATATATATATATATAATAACTATTATATATATATATATATATATATATATATATATATATATATATATATATATATATATATATATATATACGTATGTATGTGTATTGTGGTTTCAATCTGGAGCGATATCCCCATTCTATCTTCGATGGAACAAGTATTTAAAGGAATAATAACTCTGATGTGCATCATGTGCTGAATCTTAATGCCTTTCTTTCAACAAGGAAACCTTTATCTCACAGGCATGGCTTGAAAACTGTGGGTGTTTACATGACTCTGTGGCAAATAATTATAAATCAATAGCAATTTTTAAACGCGATTTTCAGTTTATATATATATATATATATATATATATATATATATATATATATATATATGTGTGTGCGGGGGGGGGTCTGTGTGTGAAGGTGTGTGTGTGTGCATTTCTATTCATGTGTTTTTATTTATGTGTGAAGTGTATAACATAACTTCTTTTCTGATATCTTATACTTTGGTTCAATCTTAATAAATGTTCGTACGAAAATGTCAACCCAGATATTCTGTCCTAGATCGAACATAAAAAACGAGAAAGAATGATATTACATGACAAATGATTGAAGTCGGATATTTCCTTGCTTAAGAATTGAAAGTACCACCCTATGTCCACCATTACACACGCTCAGTCATATATACGAATTTGCATTAAATCTAAGAGAGCAGGCAATAAACACATTTATTCAGCGTTTGCCGATATTTCCTAACTTCGCATAAAACACAAGAACAAACGCGCGTCAGTAGGTCTATATCTCAAATAACGTAAATGCTCTGGATGTTTCTTAAGTTTGACTTACCTACGTGTACAATGCTAATATGTGTAGGTGTTTTTGTTCGTACGTTGTACATACCTATGTATCATAATAAAAAAACAATAAACTACCTACTTCGCGTACCTGTCTATCTATCACAAAGAAACATAACTTTGTATTACGATTAAAAATATTAATAAAAACCATGCACTCTAGAGTTTAAACTAGTAAGACCTGTTTCCCGGCGTTGCCCGGGTGAAATGGAAAATAATTATTAGATTGTAAAGTAATTAATCTAAAATATTTTAAAGTTTTTTATGCTTAGTTGGCGTTTTCGCTAAGATACTATCTTACGCGGTGCCTGGTCTCTCGGGTTACAGCTGTTACGATAAGTATACCTTGGTTATAGAAATCCGCCAATATGACCACACCTTACTTCTGTCTTTTTTGGTCCTCTGTTTCTACCAAATTTCATTCATCTTTGAATGATACAGCGCATTCTCTACATCCGTTCTGTTCTCTCATACTTAGGCATCACTCCATTTCATGAATTGATCTGCTTGTGTTCGGTTCCGAACAAAGTGAATAACAGTGAGCGGTATATTATTTAGAAAAAGTTAGGAGGATCTTATTAACCGATATTTCTTTTTTATTCTCTGTGTTATGTCATTGAATTTCTACGAACTATTCTTCCTCCACCCCTTATATGGCTTTGTGCCTATTTTTTCTTAATTAGTTTATATTTTCTATGAATAAATATTTCCAAAGTGTAGTATATGTGCTCTACATAACATCAGACGTTTTGCCGTAAGTTTAAACCGGATAAGAAGAGACAGGCTGTAGGTAGAGATTTGGACAGAGAAAAACAGTTGGGCAGGGCGATACAGAGAGGGAGATAGTGCAATCGTCTCATAGAGCCTATTATGAATAAATTGCAAGTAAGCTACACCTGTACTGTACATAACAGCGACATCGGACGTTTTGCCGTAAGTTTAACACATAGCCAGAGGAAGGAATGTAGTTGAGAGAGAATATGTGAGAGAGAGAGAGAGAGAGAGAGAGAGAGAGAGCGAGGGAAGGAGGAGGAGAGAGGCAGACATGCACAGAAAATGGGTTATGTTTGGACATCATAAAAATATTTCAAGTCAACTACAAATAAATTACTGCACCCTTACAAAGAATAAAGCGGGGGGGGGGGCGTTGTCGCTTACTGAACACAAAACAAAATTTCGCTCGAATTTGAAAATCTCATTAAAGAAAAAAAAAAAGTAATGTTTGCGTGCGATAAATAATCCGTTCAATTCTGAAGAAGATACGCTTCACATGTTGATGATCAGGCTATAGTGTGTGTGTTGTTATTAAAAAAGTTAAAATTTACTTCATTATCCCGGGAAAATCGAAGGTTAATTATGTGTTTTAATTGCTGGTTGTTTGTTCCTGATTATAATTTTTCTTAATAAAAGTCGTTAAAATTTGAAATGTGGGTAATTAACAAAACAGATAATGTTCACGTGCGTTCAATAATTAGTTCAATTTTTAATATATTTAAAAATGTGAACTCATAAAAAAACGACGAAACAAAAGAGACAAATATTTAAAGAAATATGTGTATTGAATTGTACATTTCGAAATAAATTCCGTAAAGTATAGTTAAGTAAAGATATAGTTTAAATTGATTTGTTGAAGGAAAATTCCATTTGGATTTGACTGTTTTGTAATAAAAATATTTATTTAGAAATGAATGAGTGTTTTTATGAACGCAAGAAATTTACTTACGTGTAAAACAATCTCGTAGATGGTGCCATTTGCAAGCGATTATATATTCGTTCTTCTTCTTTCTTGTGAATCAGATGAGTCTGGTGTTGGCATTAGTTTCCCTGATGTTTTTCTAGTTAGAAATCTTTCTGGAAAGACATCGGGTACTTACGAGAAGGACCACAATAAGGTTGCCTAAATCCCTAAGTGAAAGAAATACTGTGGAACCGACTGGATTCGAACTTGGAACATCAAAGTCTTCAGTTTGTGTCGTTATCCACTTAACCATTCGTTAATGAAAGCGAATGGGTTGCAGAAAGTTTAGGAAACAGGCATCCCAACCACTGGAACGTTTGGATTCCGATATTCCAATATTCTTTTTCGAAGAGCGATTATTATTTTGGTGTGGCAGCTCGTATTTTATGTCAGTGTTGTAAAGTAAGTTTCTTTATGTTAAGAAAGGGCCCGGTGTAGAAGATTTATGTGGGAGTAGAACAGTGTTATGGAAGGAAAGTGGGCGCTACCTTCTTTAAGGAAGACATATTTCGGAGAACATATATATCGTAAATATTTTCAACGAGAGAAAATCCATGAATATTTCCGCACGCATTAGGAAGTGATGCAGGTGGATACTGAAAAATATTAGCGTATTAATCATTTGGGTTGAAGTCTATAGTAGCCGAAATTGCAGAGTTAAACGAAACGAGTTTCTTTTATTTAAGAGCCAAAAACGGTTTGTTCAAATGAAAATGTAAGCTTTCCTATTGATGAGAGTAAGTTGACGGTGGTGACTGAATTATTACTGAGGAATCAAATGTGGTTTGTGAAGTATTGGTGCTGAAATGAAAGTAATGGTGAATGAAGTGTGACTGTAATGAAATTGATAGTGTGAAGGAAATGTTAATAGTAGCGTAAGTTTTGTTGGTGAACAAAGTATGTGGGGTGAATTCAGTCTTTCGTTTAAGGTAGTTCTGGGGGTGTAGGTAGTTGTTGATGTTGTAGAAAACTGGTCCTTTACGGAAATGGACGTGGTGAGGGAATTCAGTGTGTTGAAAAAATGATTGATGTTGAAGAAACTACTTCGCTTGAATTATATGTGGTTGATGAAGGAAGTGTGATTGGTGAAGGTAATGTATGGGGTAAGTGAGGTGTGGGTGTTTAACAGACTGTAACTCTTGAGCAGAATGTGCGTTGCAACGAAAGTATGAGTTCCGAAGTAAGTATGAACTGTAAAGGAAGCCTGGATAAATTAAGCAGTGTTAGTGGTGAGTAATACATATGCATTATTAAAATAAAATTAATTTGATTACTCTTCAATTTTGATGTTTAAAAACTTTAAGGGGGAATAACCCTATAATCACGAGCAGGCAGCGTCCATATTAAGTGATTATGAATGATATCCCCTGCTAGATCCTATCTAAATATCATGACTGCATCTTCAATTATAATTTTTTATAATTAAATCTATGAGAAAGTATACCTTATTATGAATGTTCATGGCGAACGCCGTCATCTTGTTAGAATTGTTTAAATCCTTTGTAATCCTCGGAAAATCACACTATGGGAAATGTTATCTTGTTATTGAGCGTTTTTATCAGTTGTGTCCCGGAGCAATAGGCAATCTGATGCAGGCAATAACATAGAATACTAATATTACATTTAGCATTTTCATATTATGTTATCACATATGTTAATTGTGTTCCTCAGTCCGAATGCATCCTGTATAAGGAAATTATTAATCTACAAAGTTGCTAAAGTAAGTACACTGCTGAGCGAGGAAGCAAGTAGTGTGTTATCTCGCTTTCCATGTGTTCAGTAAGATAACAAATATATTTGGAAATAAATAGAGTATGCCGCAACCCAGAAGGAAACAGCTCAAGCCAATATGTAGAAATAATAAAATAGCATTTTACACAAGCAAACTAATATTACAATTTTTATTTATAATGTTAATAAGATCGGGGGAATAAGAACTGATAGTCGCTGCTGTATATTAATCTATTAAAGAAGAATCAGTTCGTAAAATGGCTTTCTTTACTTCTCGAAGATTGCGAGCTTAATAAATGATTATCGTATGTGTGTGGAGAGATATATTATGTTAGAGGAAACTTGAGGATCGCAAAGCAATTTCATCTGTCAGTTCTCTGTATTATCTACGTGAATTTGGCTAAAACCACTGAATTGAAGAACATTGATGGATTCTACACTTCTTGAAAATAACGGGGAGAACTGTAAAAGAAACAGGGAGAGCGAGATAGATGGGGTAAATGTATGTCTGCGAGTTAAGAGTTGTATGTATAATAAAAGACAAAATACACAATGCATAGACGCATACGCGTTAATAGAGAAATATATATATGTATATATATATATATATATATATATATATATATATATTTAATATATATATATATATATATATATAAATATATATATTAAATATATATATATATATATGGAATAAGACAGATCACAGAGCGATTGAGAGCTAAAGAGAGAGAATAAATATAACGCCTATTCTAACATCTATCTTTTTACTCTCTGGTATTTCTTGTATGAGTTTTAATGATCTGAGGTAGACAAAGTTAAGAAAGAGCATGCGAAGATTGATTGTTCAGTATGTATATAAGTAGGTATATGCTGTAGATTCAGATATATATATATATATATATATATATATATAGAGAGAGAGAGAGAGAGAGTGAGTGAGAGAGAGACAGAGAGACAGAGAACACGCCCATTTTCCGTGTCTCATATTTAAGGACAGGTCAGCATCACCTTGCAGTGAATTTAATTAGTTTCCTATTTCCACGTCGTGTACCTAATGTAATGAACTCTGTGACAGAGGGGCAAGAATACATACAATTGAGATATAACAGATATAATATAGAGAGATACAGTAAACTATATTTCGTGAGTTACAATAACTTGAGTTCTTTTCTCTCCGTTCTATTGTCTCATTAACCCTAGTATATAGTTTAAGGTAATGAGAAAGAGAAATATACATACGTTTAAAGCGAAAACACACACACACACACATATATATATATATATATATATATATATATATATATATATATATATATACATATATAAATACATATATATATATATACATACATATATATATGTGTGTATATATATGTCTAGTGAGAGAAAGACAGAAACATAGGAAAGAGTACGAGAAAGAAACAGATGAAAGAGGGAGACGAGCCTGAATCGTTTAGCTGTTATTTTCATCGTCTTCCTGTCCAATCTCTCTTTCATTGCCTGACTACAGCGACTTTCATGAGCTCTAAAATAGGAAGGAAGATGATTGGAGTAAGAGAAGGGCAAGGTAACAAATATATAACAAGAGAAATGTAAGGAAAATACAAATATTGTTTCGAGTAAAACAAAGTTTGAAAAAGGGTGAGAAGAATGTAATAGAGAAGCACAGTAAATGAAGAGAAATGTGATGAAGAAGTATTTGGCTGAGATACAGCAGGAACACTGCCTTTCAAATCAGCTTCACTAATGCGATGGCTTTCTTGGGCTCAGCTACCAGAGTTCCGGCCATCCTTTTCTTTTCCACGTTGCGATTAAAGAGAAAGACATTCTTCCGGAAAAAGTCTAAGAAGATTCCAAGCCTGCCATGACACATCCGACATGATCCCTGCTTCGGTTGACAACTGAACGAGATGGAAGAGGCAGCTGGCCTGAACAATGATCCGACTCATTGCGAAATATTTAATCACGAGTGACGCTCATTAAACCTCTAAGTCGGAATAACAAAGGGAACGCATTCTGTCAGTTGATGAATCGTTTAAAATACACTGCATTCTTAACAGAAAGATGCAAGGTTATATAAAAAAACACTATAACAGATGCAATAATTCGCATCTATTACATAGCAATAAACAATACAATAACACATAAATATTCGTCTTACAAGTATGTTTATTAAAACAGGTATAATAAGAAATATACATAAAGTTGATACTAATATTAGTATTTTACTTCATTGATAATATAAAATACACTCAGTAAAGTGGCGAAGCGAATAGTTTCCGTGCCTCTCCCCATATGATTTACCCGTGATCTGAAAACTCTGCTCGGCGTTCAATGTCAACGTTAAAGCAAACATTATTTGGGGGCACACTGATATACGGACATGTACAGAGTGTTGCATATTTACTTGGACCCTGTAGAGGGCGGAATTAAACACAAGGTCGGTATCAATTAGAACTGGGGTGGAACAATAATAAAAATGTCTTCAGTCTACAAGAAGGTCCCCTTCATAAACCAAAGACAGGAAAGATAAAGTATAGTATTAGAACAGAGTTTAGATTGTGCTCTGAGACAAAGGGAAGACTGCATATAAAAACAAACACATATATGCCTAAGATTCATCGCTCTAATAAATGACATATTTTCTCATGGAAGATTAATATTACAACTTTTCAGTATAAAACTGTTATTGTAAAGGTGACGTGACATAGCTGCATTGTTATGTTCACATTCATTTACATTGCTATCACCAACAAGAGTTTGGATGATCAAAGAAAATGGCATTTCAAACATTAGTGTTTCAGACAGAGCGATTATCAGTCTTTCATGAAAAGGCTTGAATGCCTTCAAATTAAGATGCCTCATTCAATATTCGTTTTAGCGAAGAAAATGCTATTTCAGAATAACGCTCAGTAGACGAACGTAAAATATATTAGACCATAACTTTAGAGACCGACTAACAGACAAATGTTCTTAGGAAGTTGAGTAGACGCATAAAAAATAATCTGTGCGTTTAACTAGTTCAGTACTATTTAAACTAGAAACGTGACAAACCATTGAACGGACCGGCCCAAATACCTACAAGCAGACACTCTTATAAATATACGTGAACACTAATTAACATTACGTTAGGACGACTAATTGAGCTTCTGAGACACTCACTGTATAAAAGAACATCAAACAACACAACGACAATTTGGTTTTAAATATTTACTAAAAATGTTATAATTATCAAAGTTAAATAACATTTAAACAATTTACTTATAGATAAACATATTTCATATGGCATATTTATTTATTCAGAAACGAACATATATTATTTTACATTTATTCCATTTTGTCCATTAAAATCACCCACCCACACACACACATATATATATATATATATATATATATATATATATAAATGATGATAATTGACCGAAATTGGGTGCAAATCATCTTTTTCCGTATACTTATACTATAGGAATTTAATTATCACAAGTTTTTATATCTTAAATTATTTTAATTGTTGAACTAAATAAGAACTAACGAAAACAAATCATTCATAAAATAGTAAGCATTTTCTTTACTTTAGTGTCTATATGTAGCAATATATTCTTATACTTCATTTATTAGAAACCATTTCAATTCCTCGGAGCACAAGTCAGGCATTTAATCAATTACTGTGTGACGAATGATCTAATTAAATAAATTAATTCGCGAAATAAACATCCTGTTTAGAAAATTACTTCGTTTACGATTAAAATTCTATTTATTAAATTTCATCCAGTAGAATGCGTTTCGGTTTCATTGAAAACGAGTCAGCGAGTTTAATGAATTAACTCTTGAAATTAAATATGTCTGCCTTTACATTCCTTTACTATTCCTTTTGTACCAACTTATTGAGAGTTGTCTATACAATTTACATTCAATATTTAAAAATAAAAAACAGACATTAAAATAAACTTACGTTAACTCCCGAGAGACGCCGTGTAAAGACAGATAATTATATATATTGCTACACTTTAATCATGTATCCGTTTATAAAGTCATTTAAAAATGGATTTATGTAATCTAAAATTATAGAGTAAATTTACATATATATTGTCCAGAGTAAACATGTATTCTTGTACCCAGTCCGTATACCTCTCAAATATTAAACTATAGATTTTAACTGCGATGTCTAATTACAGCATTCGCACAGAATATAAAAATGAGATTCGTTTCGTTTCAGAGACATATTTATCTTCGTTAAGCTATGCTTTCAACACGGTTGCCTTCTCTCATGTGTAATCATGTTCCTTTCGAGTTCATCCCCGCCCTGGGTGGTTGTCTACTTAGCGTAGTAATCTCATTTGTCAGGTTTTACTCATTTAGACGAATCAATAATATTGAGTGACAGCGTAGCTAAACTTGAACTGACAGGAAGAACATTTCCCTCGATAAGTTTAGTCTAGCATGGGACGTATCCGGTTTCAGAAAAAACAACATGTACCTTCCGAACAGGCTATAAAAAGTACACGCGTTTGTGGAAAGAAAGCGTTAATTTATAGCCGGAGTTCAGGTCAGAAATTGTATTTGCTGAGTTCTTGAAAAAAAAAAAAACAGAATAGATGCTTTAAAAAGTAAATCAGATGTGCCTAGTTTTGTGTCTGTATTTTTGACGTTCTTGTATCTCGTGCGTTTTCGAATTATTCGATACTGATCAACAACAATTATTGGCAAAATTCATAATTTAAATATTCGGATTGTTTCCTCATTTTGATTGTCGTTATCTTCATATCGTTTCAGTCGTGTTTCTCTCTTACATATTTTGGTCTGATGCGCCGTAGTCAATAAGGTGCGAACTAAAGTTTCCTGTTCAATATTGATAGACAATAGATGCACACCGTTAGTGTGTCTCCGTGGTTTGAAGAAATGGTTGCGCAATCCTCAATCACACATTCTCTAACTCGGCACCGCTTGACTCAAAGAAAAGTCCACCACGATCAGAAGCAATGCGAAGAGAGTTCTCCCGCATACAACACCTTGTACTCCAAACTTGTTATTCGTTTTAGAATTAACCCAGACTGAAAGTCGGTCATCCCTCGGTAACCTAACGGGAATATGTGTGTCAACTTCATTATCCATTTGCTCTCATAGTATGAGTATTTACATAAAAATATATCATATCAATAAAGTGTATATACGGCATATTAACGTTGAAACCTAAGTTATCGTTAGAGTACACTGATCCCAATCAATTATTAAACACTGGTCAGACTTTCCATATAGGAGAACGAGAGTTACTCACCGTAAAATAGTCAAGTCCTGACAAGGACTTTTTTACCTAGTTCACCTCAAACAAGGTAAGTTGCCACTGTAGACGTAAGGGGCTACGGAGAATTATGGAGAACATGTTGGGGGTCATCTTAAATTGAGAGCTGTGCAGCGAGATAGTTGTTTAGATTTTTTTAAACTCATGCATGTCGGTACATTCGATGATACAGGGAGCAGTGGGAAGTTTCACAGTCCGGCAGCACGATGAAATAACGTATTGGAGTAGAAGGTTCCCAGTCATCTGGGGATCTCTACGGTGAATAGATGGGATTTTGCTGATTGTCGGGTTGATAGAGTGTATTTATGGCGAGGAGAAACCAGTTTAACAAGTTCATCGGAACTTATTCTATTAAAGTACTTGTTTAACAAGCACAAATATGCAACATTGCCAAGATGGGGAAGTGGATTGAGCTTCATTGACAGTGAGATACCTATCATATTTGCCACTCTTTTTTTTTGACATTGTCTAATGAGAGAGACTAGTTGATGATGCACCAGCCTAGATTTGACAACAATACTTTATGCATGTAGGATGGAGGTTTTATAGAGAATAAGGATGCAGCCAGGTGTGAGAAGTAATCTAGCTCAGTAAAGGGAGCCCACATTCTTTGCAGCATCATTCTATGTATTCTATGTATTTGTACCAATTCATGTTTCCTGTGAATATTAGACCGTTGAGTTTGAACGTTGGACTCTCAGGTTAGATATTATTTGCCATGGCAATCAATGCTTGAAAAGGTTTCCTGTAGTTATTTTAGAAAACGAGCTGTGTCTTAGCAGCATTAAATTGTACCACGCATTTCTGAACGCATTCCACTAAAAACTGGGGATCACTTTCGAAGCATTCAGCTGTTCCCTCGGATATTTGCGCGTCCGTATTACCCAAATGAACGATAAAAGGTGGTGTCGTCAGCAAATGCACTCATCTGAGACACAATAGCATCAGAGATGTCGTTCATAAAAATCAGAAACAATAAAGGTCCAAGGATCGATCCCTGGAATTGACCTGCATTCATGGCATGTTTTTTAGATGAACGGCCATCGAGTACAACCTGAATTTTCCATTCGGATAGGAAGGACAATATTATATTGAAAACTCCTCCCGTAATACCATATGCATTAATTTATATAAGATATTTGTGGCAGACCTTGACAAAAGCTTTGCGCTACCGTCCGGGCAAGAACTGCCTTATCCACTGTATGCAATATGCATTTAGATTAATCATTAGGATATCCGCAGTAGATCGTGCTTGCCTTAATCTATACTACCGATCAGAAAGAAGTTTAGCATTAACGAGGTGACAGACTCTCTCTAAATTGATTAAGAATTCAAAGATCTTTGCGAATATAGGGAGTAGACTGATTGGCCTATATTTCAGAGAGTTATTTATATCTCCAGAATTATTGAAGACTCGTACCACAGAAGCAATCTTCAAGCTATCAGGGAAGCAAGATTCGACAAGACATTTGTTGTAGAGTTTGTAGAGAACCGGAACCAGTTCAGAAGAACATTTATTTATTACTATTACTGGAATAAGATCAGCCCCACATTCTTTGCAGATGACGAGGCTTTTATGATGTCTCGGACATGAACTGGGATGATGTCAGGTCATTAAGTGTAGGTTCAACTTGTACGTCAGTATAACATTCTAAACAACACAGAATGCTACAACTGAACAACAACTTCTTGCACGGGATTTATTTTAACAATGGTGTGTGTAAGCTCTCTGTATTTGTACAGTTTTACACAAGCGCGTATTCTTATCTTCGGGATAGATGATTACGAGCATACCAGCTTGCAAAAACACATACAAATGAGTCCATATTGTTGTTAATGATAGTGAAGGAGACCTTCAAACCATACATATTTTTATCCAAATAATTTACATTTATACACTCATGAAATAATATCCGATACATTTAAATTATCAGAGAATGGCTCTCCAGTCCGCATTCAAACCATACAGATTTTTATCCGAATAATTTACATTCATACATTCATGAAATCATCTCATATATAGATACTTCGATACATTAAAATTATCAGAGAATGGCTCGCCAGTCCGCATTTTAATGTAGTGGTATTACCCTTTAGTCTGGGTTTATAAGGTATCTCATGCACTTAAATCAGCGCCCGGATGGTTTATCTACATACGCCAAATAGGACACGAAGGTATAATGGTTCATACTACCATCGGTAAGCTTTAATACAACATTCATTATTCGGTGAGCATCTGCATTACGCCAAGAACGCATTCACTCTTCCTATAGAATTTGCCAAATAACGATTTTAGGTTTGCATTTTTTCTTGACATGAAAGAGTAATTTCAAAGAGAGAATATTTGTTGACTCATATCAATGATCATTTAAAAAGTGAATTTGTATTCCAAATAACTTTATAAAGGTGCATGACTGAATAATTGGTAATGGATAGTCGAAACACAATTTTAATCTGGACACGATGACAAGTCGGAAATTGAAATTCCAGCGTATGTCGGACTTGTTATATGGAGTTACTGAACCAGAAGAACAGTTTTCCTAACAAGGCTTAAAACTATCGGCGTGAACAATTGGTGTGATATATATATATATATATATATATATATATATATATATATATATATATATATATATATATATATATATATACATATACATATATATATATATATATATATATATATATATATATATATATATATATATATATATAGTCTCGGAAGTTTCTCAACCATTAAAACTATATAAAAAAAAAAAATTAAAAAAAAAAAAAAAACTTATAGTCTCAAGTCTTCCAGTGGAAAATCACTCATGTAAGTCAATTTATTTTTTACAGTTATTATATTAGTTAGTTTCTAACACTATTTTAAGGGATCATCAGTTGTTTACCATGAAAAACTGTTTCGGGAATTTAAAAACAAGACAGTATTTAATTTCATGGCTTCCCAGCAGAGTTGATCAGACCCCACTTCCCTTAAAAAACAAAAACATAAACGTTCCTTATACTAAATCTACGTTTTATTCCATATAAATGTTTTGCTTACTTATATTAGTTATTTAAGAATTCAAAAAAAAATATATAAATAAATAAAATAAAAAATAAATTTTTTTACCTGCGCTGTTCGTCTGTCTAATAAAATTTATCCGTTACTCACAAAAATGTTGTTGCATTTTAAAGTGTTTGGACGAATCCATGACACTATTATTTAAGTGATTAATGTATTATTTTTAGTTTTTATATACATATATATACATAAGTGTGTGTATGCAAAGTTATACGAGAAAAAAGTCAAAGCAGCACATTAATTATACTTAGGAATGTATTTCTTCATCCTTACGAAAGTAACTGAAAATAATATAACAATGAATATGCATTTTTCCAAAGAAAATAACAAAATTACAAAAAATTCAAAATCGTTTCTCTGGGTATGGGAAAATGTGCATGCGTAAAAGGTGAGTGGGTTTTTACTTTTTTAGTACAGGTTAAGACGTTTAATATTTATTTTAGTTTTTCTCTGCATTATAGTTGGCATGATATTTAAAAAGTAATACATTCCGAAATAATAAGGTTAAAAGACTATTAAAGAATATAATATCGAACATTAGAACAATGCAAAATATAATAAGAACATAAGTCAGCTGTTATACTGAATTCCTCTGCCTGACAGAGTGAGAATCGTCTGAAGACTTATATCGGCCTTACTTTATTTATATATATATATATATATATATATATATATATATATATATATATACATATATATACGTATATATATATGTATATATGTGTAGACATATATATATATATATGTATATATATATATGTATATATATATGTATATATATGTATATATATATATGTATATACATACATATACATATATGCATATCTATTCATATATATATATATATATATATATATATATATATATATATATATATATATATATAAAGTGTATCGTGTAAGTAAGACAGATATACATTATTATTTCGACCCCGTGTCCAGGTTAAGCTTTGGTTGAATTATATTTTCAATTGTTATTCTTTTACTTTGACTTTTATTTCTTTTTCTTTTGTTTGTCAGATTATACTTCTGACATTTTCATCTCCTGTGGTTTTGGCAAGATTTCCCATACCTGCAAATCGAACAGAATAAAGCCATGGCGGCTGACATAAGAACGAACACGAAGAGACGGTTACGCCTGAAATGGACATAACTTTTCTCGACACTTTCTCAATCTTTTTCAAAACTCTTGTCATCTTTAACTCACATCGTTTTTTATTTTCGTTTTCGCCTTATTCTCCCCAACACGCGATAATCTAATACCACTTATTGGCAAGAAGATCCTTGCGATGGCATAGAAAAGAAATGCTAAACTGATATTTGTTGCCAGAATTTCCAGGGGGAAATGCGAACCATAAGTTTTGTAGTATTAGCTTTTTTTTGTTTATATATATATATATATATATATATATATATATATATATATATATATATATATATATATATATATATATTTATATATTTATATATATATATATATATATATATTTATATATATATATACACATATATATGTATATATATATATATATATATATATATATATATATATATATATATATATGCAGATAGAAATATATGGGTATCTATTTATATATAAATGAATACATGCGCATGTATAGAATATATGATGAAGAACATGTACCTAGTTGTTCACTTTTATGCAGTTTCACGACATCAAGGAGTATAACAACTTGACTATAGTAAATAAACACAAATAATATCATGTATATGTAATATATATATATATATATATATATACATATATATATATATATATATATATTCGCGGGTGTGTGAATATATGTATATATATATATATATATATATATATATATGTTTGAAAATTTACTCATTTCAACATTATTGATATTGAATGTTTTGTCTTATTATGCACAATCTTGGCTAATTCATTAGTTCTACAAGAATTCATATTTGGACGTAAACCTACAGACATTAGCATGACATAACCCGCACAACTATATTGTTAGGTGATTTAAAGTAACTGAAACTTATCTTGTTTTCCAATTGTTACTGAAATAAGTCGCTCTCCTTGAACAACCTTGTAAGGAAGTCTTCTATACCATAGATTGCCCGGTATCTTAAAGCAAATGTCATTAATCGGTTTAAAAGGATGATAGAGAGTATTCAAACTGTTATGATTTGAAAATAAAAATACTATAGTTTGTTTTGATATAATTAACTAGTGGAACGCAGGCATTGGGAAATATAAAGGACATAGAACATATCTAATATTAGTATATTCGCTCGATTTCTGAACTAGCTATACGTGTTTGTTATAAAATAAGTAGTGGTTACATTAGTAAGCAACAACACACATTTAAATATTAATAGTATTCCCTACTTAAGATACTACAACGTACAAGCGCACACCCTCGGTATAACTATTTTGAGGATAATTTATTCATTAATTAATTTGAAGGATCATTCTAAATAATAGTGTATCCATACAAACACTAGAAGTAAAGTAGTATTTCATATAAATAAACATATTGGCGAATAAAGTATTTTAAAAGTGTCATCATTAATAAGAGCAACGTTTACTTGAGGAGAAAATTTATACTTTGTAACAAAAAGGATCTGACTTGAGACAATAAGTAAAATATCAATTAAATAAAAATTAAAACTTCAAAGAAATATACATGAATCGTATATACAAAAAAACATTGAAACAACCGTATATGTTATTATACATACGTTTAATTTCGCTTATTCGTACCTTTCTGCCCCGTATACTAAGCTTCGTTATCGCACGACTCAACAGATGTGCTAGACAGGCGTTCTCTGTTTACTGACACGAACTGGTGTTTGCTCGAGAAAATCGGCGTGAGATGAAAGCTTGTGCGAAAAGCAAGTAACTTATACTACGATGAATATGTATTATTGTACTTTTCAATACGGGAATATTGAAAACTGTATTTGTTCGTTTAAATTAAGAAATACAAGAATATAAATGCATAAGCATTTATATTCTTGTATTTCGTAATTAATTTAGCCTCTGTAACTTTGTGATTAAAATGCATGTTTTGGGAGCATAATATAATAAAGAGCTCGGCCGTAAGTCGAGCAAAACCCGAAAAAAGTATACGTATCACAGAGAAATGAGAAATAGTACGTAATGTGTATTAACTACGAAGTTATAACAGAAGAGTGTAGAGGATGTTTGTTGTGTATATTATGAAAATATTATCGAATAGGAGAGTGTGGACAGTTGTGCCTCATTTGCTTTATGTAAGCGTGACTTTGAAAAATAGATTTATTAGCCGCATAGTTGCTGACAGAAAGCTGATTTAAGTAAAGAGCGAGAAGACAGCGTGTTTCGTTAAAGTGACTCTTAGTAGATTTCCGCAGTATTTTTAACGGTATTATGGGTCGGGGAATAAGAACACAATAGTTGCACTGAAGTTAGTGACTGAAGAGAAAACAGAGGGACGTATAAAGAAGAAACATCTTCAATTAGAAAAACCATGAATTAGCTCCGATCAGATAAAAGTGCAAGCAGATTTTAATTTAATCTGTAACCTGTTATCATGAGTCTGTAACCGCCAATTTTATACGAACATTCTCAAATTACTTTCTATATAAGATACTATTTGGTTGTATTTATATTAATATACAGAGAGCGGACGAGGAAGATTTCAGAATATATTAATATTCTTTCATTTCCGAACTATTTCAATTATTTATTTGCGATGATTGCAAAATATAGCTGTTTCCGTGTACCATTTATAGGTTTGAGAGTTCAGAGTCATACACAATTACTAACAGCTTACTATTAGAAGATAATCACTTGCGTTATGATAATTCAAAAAAGAAATAATTGAGAAACACTTCAATTCTTCTTGAATACTTTGAAAGCCGTAACATATTTGCTGGGGGTTTGCAACGTCGACGTGAAAGAAGAGGCTAGCGAAAACAATACTGACCGGTGTTATGACCATGCCCACAGAAGAACATCTGGTGTAACTCTGGACAAGGTGCGGATATTTCTAAGCAAGGTAATTCTTACCTTGACCAAAGCGATACACATTGGGTTGGCGACTATGAAGAAAGCTCCGAACGACGATGATGGCTACGTCTTATTCAAGAATCGCAAAGCCAAATAGTGACGTCAGAAAGCTCAACATATCCCTCCTTATGAATGTTAAGACTTCCTCAAAAACTTCAAACATTCACTCGAACCGGGGATGATGCGACAGGTTCTTCCTAGAATAAGTTAGAAAACGCAAAAGTCCAATTACTTATTTATAATAATAATAATAATAATAATAATAATAATAATAATAATAATAATAATAGCAATAACAACAGTAATATGTTAATAATACGACTGCTCTCAACAATAATAATAACAATAGTAGTAAACACGTAATGCCGATAACAATGATAATAGTGTAATGTTAATAATAATAATGATAATAATAATAATAATAATAATAATAATAATAATAATGGCAACAACACTAATTGTAATACTGCCACTGCTCGCATCAATATAAAAACAATAGTAGTACAAACTTAATAACAATAACAATGATAATACTAATAATGTTAATACTAATGATGTTTATATTGCCACAGTGGCATTATTACCATTAGTACTGTCGGCATTATATTATTTTTATTGTGTAAACTAAATACATTTATAAATTAATTGATTACAAAAACATGAAATCCAAAAAACTAAAAAAAACTAAAAAACTAAGAATAAAAATAAACAAAATCAAACTCCAATGAGTTAACGCCCCCCCCCCACAAACACGCCCCCCCCCCCACACACACACTACCACCACCATGATCACCACCGTTAGACCCAAACTGAGAATCAGACTGTAAAGACTGTAAAGACTGAAAATTATGTTTTGTTCCTAACTAGAACTCTAAACTGATATACAAGTCTCCTGCCAGCAATCGACTTTCAGACATTAGCTGCATGTGTGCATTTTAACTCTTTCTTCCCTTCCCCATTTCTTTACGCTCCCCCTCTCTATCACCCGCGTCTTTCACCCCTCCCTTTTTTCTATCCTAAATGATTATTATTTTATTCCATATCATATTATTTGATTTCATCTATCTATCTATCTATCTATCTATCTATCTATCTATCTATCTATCTATCTATTCGTTATCTCTCGTTCTATTTCTTTGTCTTTCGTCCTTTCTTTCTTTCTTTTTATTTCATTTTATATTTCATATTTTATGTTTTTAACTTCATATTATTTTTGATTTTGATTTTTAACAGTCCCAATTCTAACCACGTGACTTTCAAAATTTTTAATTTTAAATGTCTTCTCTTTTCTCCCCATTTCATTATTTTTAAATATGATGTAACGTTAAGATCGGATGTTTACTCTTCCTGATGAGATCACAGTTTATAACAGCTTTTGCTCGATAATATCGACATGCCAGTATCGCAGAGTTTGTACCTGTCTGTGTAAATAAAAAATAATTATATATATATATATATATATATATATATATATATATATATATATATATATATATGTTGTATTGCTGGTTGATGATACGTTCGTAAAATGTCGGAATCTCTGGTCGTCGTAGAACTGTTCCTTGTTGATCGAGAACGAACGGCATCGCTGCTAATAAGACGATATGTCGTTTCTGGATTCGATAATCCCAACGGCCCTAAAACTATTCGTACTAACCTTACTCTCGTTGTTGTCGCCTGACACAGCAGTCGACGCAATTCGGGGATAATATTTCCCTTTCTTTTTGTCTTTGCTTTCAATGTCTGCACGCCAGCGGCCATTGTTAGTCGCTCCGTCGCCGTCACCATTCTGTGCAGACGCTTGTCGTTGTTACACCTTCGGACCGGCGGTTTCCTTCTGTAACTGAAACCAAATTTCCCCGTACAATAAAATATAACAAGCCATTCCTTTTACTTTAAGCCATTTAATGGTATTAGCTTGTCGACACTGAGCAAGTTCGTCGTATAAGAGAGAGAGGCTTCCGCTAGTTATTTTTCTAACTACTTAGCTACTTGCAAAGGAAGAAAGATGTGAGACATCGCTTGGCTCTAAATTTCGGGGGATCCGAAATCACCGAGCCTGTCATCGCTGCATGGCTAAAGCGTGTTCTTTCATTGGCTTCCAGTCGAGAACGTTTAATCTCACTCCAGTTTTCCCAGCGGGAAAAATGTGACGTCACGAAATCTCGTGATCGACGCACAGATGTTACCTAACCTTTGAACTCAAGGTTTCGTCACCCGTCACCGCGACCGTGAGAACAACATTGCACGAAACCTGCACGAGACGACCTTGCCACAAATCGCGCACGTCAAACCCGATCTCCAACAGAAGCGTCCATCCCAATAGGGCCATCATCTAACATATATATATATATATATATATATATATATATATATATATATATATATATATATATATAAATGTATATATATGTATATATATATATATGCATATATATATATATATATATGATGACCTATCTCAAGTTCTAAGTCAGTTATACAATAAAAAAAATGGTTCGATGTGAACGCATACGTAATGATATTATTATTCTCTTTTGAAAATAAAATATACTCACCTTAGAACTATGTGGAATACAATCTCAGAATGTGTATGCTTATAGTTTAACAATGTACGCGATTAAAAAGAACACATTCTTTATTTGGTTGGTCGTACACTTTGTTAATATATAATTTTTTGCGCAAGTACTATTTATTTAGTACTTTTCTTTACATATTCCCCATCACTATAGAGCACGACTAACATGTTTCTATTTGATGTTTATTGTGCCCCACACGTATTCTCTAAGTTTGTCGTCGTTGCTTTCTTCTTCCTTCGTCGCCGCATTTATTCATTGACTTCTTTTTTCGATGGATGTGATTGTCTCATCAGTGCGGCGTAACACCCTTAATGATTCACCTGGTTGTTGGTACCAACTTCGACTCTGAATAAAAGAACCTTTTCTCGCACAGAAAATAATCATTTATACAAGGAGAATCTTTAAGAGTTCTTAAGATTTTTTTCTGGAGAGAAATATTCACGCTTACAGGAACAAACACATCTTTGTATAAGAAAACAGAGAATTATGTTCTTGTGTTTACTACTTAATAGCTAACTCTTGCAATAGATAAATAGGTTGACAAACAGCAAAAATGTTCAGACATTCATTTCATATTTAGTGATTTCAATATTTTTGTATAAGATCGTCTTGTTAACGTTCGTCCGGCTTGGGTTTCTACACATAACTTTCTCTTTCTTTAAAACACATGTTCATTGTTAATTCGACATATGTGACGTTATTGCTTTCCTTTTATTTATATCTCTTTCATGTCTAACATATTTTACTTTGTACCTCGGGTTTTTGAACTTACAGAACATACCAGTTTATGATTCAACCTAAGAACGACTCCGTTTTGCGGATTTAATGTCACTCTGACTTGCACTGTTCGCCAGGTACAATAATTCATACTAGCTAATTTAACCGCTCACCGACATACCCCACCTATAATGTGATCAGGGATCTCCACAACAACAGCAAGTGTGTGTGTGTGAACAAACAATTAATATTACTTCATATAAATATATGTTTTCACATAGGAAAGTCTCAAATATATTAAAATTACATTTGGTTTAGCAGATGCCATCTGTTTTCTCTTAGATAGAGAAATCGTGAAGATATTGATTTCCATTAAATATTCGTCAAATTGCTCCGTAATCTGTAATGTTGTATCCGAATGAGCTCATAAGAATATACCAGGTGTTCCGCCTGCAGCAAATTAATCTTTAGATTCATCTTGTGACACAACGATCCTCATCTTTCTGGATTGGATATTTTCAAGACACGAACCAAACAAAAAGTGTATAAATAGTAAAAAAGAAAAAGAAAACGAAATCTTCTTTTATTGATCAATTGAGTTTAATCCTCTGAGATTTTGGAAGCGCAACTATTACAGTTTTTTGATGAAAACAGCATGGGCTACTGAATTTTGAATAAGATATTTTGAGATTTAAATTTAATAGATAGATAGAGGTATTTCTTCGCATTTCTAAAAAAAGAATTTTGCTGTTAATGCTAAAATAATTGCAATACTAGATGAACAAATAGCGATGAATAAAGTTAAACGTTACGCCTGTTTAAATATTCTATTTTGTTCAAAACGATACATTTTAAGATAAACCCTATTTAATGTAATTTCATTATTGAACTAGCCTTTGAAAATACATTATTAGTTTAATCAAGTTATTATAAAAATAAAATTGTTTATATTAAACTTATGGTGTTTTAATCTCTTTATATAAAATCAGTGGAAGAGCATACGAAACAATGACTCGTTCAAAATATGAAGAGGTATCCTTAAGACAAAACTGACTTCCTGTTCAACAGTTTAAACACTTACACATTACGTTCATACTTTGAATTGTCACGAATAAACTCACAATTTATCATATATTAGACAAATAATAATATGTCTAATTTGTTTACGGAATAACTACAATAAATTGCGCTGAATTTTTATTCCGAATAGTTCTTTATTCTTTCATTTAAGACCTTTAAGTCTTATTTAATTTAATTCATGATTTCATTAAATGTGCTATTATTAGGAAATACAAATTAAAATTCTCAAAGTTACACACACATAAGCCGTCGTCACACACTTACATAATTATAGGATTACATTAACTGTTTTGGTTCAAAATTCTTGTTTTAATATTTCTCAACTGCGCAATGACTATATATAACTATATCTTATTCGATAATTCTACTTATATATATAGTTAATGATAGGAAATATAATACTACCGATGCATCGTTAAACATATCCTATCAAATCTAGATTATAGATTACTTGTTTGATTCGAATAATATGCCAAATCGTACAGTGTCTACTAAAATGTAGTTCTCCTATGATTTAAAGAAACGTTTTAATAACATCAGTTAATTAATAAATTAACTATTCGTTATTTACCAATATTTAACAGTACATGCACAAACACGCACGCAACCATCTATATGTGCATAGTTGTTTGCGTGGGAAATGCATGTTGTAATCTTATTGAAGCTAATTCAAGACACATGTATCTTGAAGAAGCAATTTAAACGGATTAAACGAAGTACTGTGCCTGGGTTACGTTTATGTGTTTCATTTACATTTTCCTTACTTTACCCGGTGTTTCAATTTTAGTTTAACATACACACGCACGTCTCTAGCTATACATGCACCATTCCTTTTATTAACTTGAACGCTCTCATGACGTTAATCCGCCGAAATCAGTGTAGAAAGTGTCACTGTTTATTTAGCTATCCAGCGGTGGCCCAGTAGTTCTAGATGTCTGGATTTCACTTGTAAGATACTCGTAGCCCGGGGTTTCGAATCACACGACCAGTATTGACTAGTCATATCTTTATGCTGATGAGTCCCGAATAAAAAGGGGGAAACGTATACGTACATATATGATAACAAAACAAATAGTTATTCATTGTAACCCCTAGAAAGCCCTCTAGTGTAATATTAACACAGCATGACGTCGCTGGCTATACATATACCGTTTATTTTCATTAAGTTGAACGTCCCTAAACGTCCAGCTGCCGAAACATTGTCTATTTGGCTTTCCAGCAGTGGCCGTAGGGTTCTAGATTTCAGGATTTCAGTTGTAGAATACACCTTTCGGAGTTTAGAATCACGCGACCAATAGTGAATAAATATATTTCTATGCTGATGAATCTCGATTAAAAATGGCTAAACGTATACGTACATAGATATTAAACAAAAACATATATATATATATATATATATATATATATATATATATATATATATATATATATATATTGCATTAAACAGAAAACGGAAGAGCTGACAATGGAAACTGGTATTTACTGGTATTTACTAGTCCATGAGCCAGACCAGATATTGGTACCACCTGGGGGACAAAGGGACACTATGATATTTCGAAAGACATATGTATCTAGTTACAGAAAAACTTTGAAGCCAAGCTGAGATCCACAGCTAAAGTGCAAAAAATCACTATCGATTATGGGTACCCTTGTCAAGAATTGTGCCATAAAAGAATGGGGTGGGGCAAATTAAAACGCCTATAACTCAGTAACTAGAGGGGATATATTGACATGTGACCACTCATTTTGTCCCTTACAAAAAGGCCTATGAAATAAAATTAGATGTCTTGTAGCCCTGACATAGGTCATTGGAGGTCAAAGGTCAAATTTCAAAAAAATTGAATTTTTTAAAAATTAAGGTGTAAGTATTATTAGATGAAAAGGTGATAACAAAATGTGTATTTCTCTGACAAAGGTAGTCTTTTCTTGAAGAAAACAATCTAGTCCATTGATAAAAAGTACAAAATAGTGTTATGGTGGTTTGAAGTCCTGAACAAAAAAAGTTTTGGCAAAAAAACGAAAAATGTATTTTGAGTATAATCTTTTTTTATATGTTGCTAGGGGTAAGGGAAAGGTAAACTGTGATAATTTCAAAACTTTCAAATAACTTTTAATGAAGGACTATTCATTCTATTGCTTATACACTAAGGTACAAATGAAGGGTCATCTTATGCGTATACCAACATTTTATGTGGGTCATCAAAGGTCAAAAGGTCAATTTCCTCAGTTTTTTATCGAATCGAGGTGCAAATCAGAAAGGCATTAGAGATGCCTTTCTAATTGTCACCTATCGGTATATGGAATCTAAAATGAGTTATTTGTTACCAGTTAATGCCCTTGAAGTAATATTAGTTATCATATTGACATTTCTGAGACCCAGTTTCAGGGAAGACTGATCTACTTCAGGCCATTTTTAAAAAGTCATTTTGGGAAGTACCGGTGTCCCACCTCTGTAGAAAAGTGTATGCAAAATCCAAGTAGCTAGAAACTAAGAAATACTATTTATACAAATAACCTATGTGTGCCACTGGAAAGGCCCCCATCAGCAGACTTTCATATTTAATTAGATGATATCCTTATTAATAAGTCATTATATAGGCCAAGAAAGATCAATAAGTTGCAACCTCTATTTACATTAATATTCTAGATGGCATTGCACCCACGTTCTCTATCATTTCTGGATGTTACTTAATCCTGCATTCCAGTGCTTGAATGACACAAACTAAACTGGCGAATCGCTATAAACCAAATTAAAATTTAATTGTAATGTTTGTTGTTCTTCCACAGAAAATCATGCATAATTCAGATCATTCAAAACAGATCATCACATATCCATGTCATCATCCTCATCTTCCTCCTGAGAACTATCACCACACAAATAATTCTCATCTGTATCTTCACTTTGGTAGGTACAAGTTGTGAGTTTGCACATATAAGTACACTTTAGTCTGTTGCGCAAACAACTACATGTTTCCTCGACGCACTTCCGCGAACATGTGCAAGAAAGAAGTTACATCACCACTTCTGGTGCAGGCGATGCAGAACTCCAGTCAATGATAAGCTTACCATCTTCAAGACCCCAACCATGCCCTATCGGATCAGGAACTTCCGGAGAAACCTCTAAGCTTCTCTTCCAAATGGCACACTGGTAATTCGCTCTTCGACAGTGATTGACAAGAGATGATGAACATGGTGGTAATTGCCAAGATTCTGCTTCACCTTTTCGAGCACAAAATAAGTTGAATCTGAGATCATTTAAACTTGATATAGTTGTCTTTGAATTGTAAATATTGCAGGTGAATGCCTCCAGTTTTTCCATAAGTTCATCCGATATACTCCAGTCAGATCCAAGCATTTTCAATGTCTGAACATGTGTCTTGTTTTTTGCCAAAAGTTTATAAGCAGCTATCTTCCCTTTACCAGCAAATGCAGAAATAGTGTCACAACCAGTGAATGCATGCAAACCTGGTAATGCTTGACAAATGTCTTCTCCTAACATCTTAGATATTTTCTGTATATCAGTGAATTTGGTGCGTGTCTTAGTTCCACTTTTCAGATAGAGAGGGCAAGATAGCTTAGATGAATAGGCAACACACAGAACGAACACATCTGTGTCCTCAGAGATTATGATGATTGAAGGAAATTTGGCTGCAGCGCAATGAGCTGCATGCAACAATAGTCGTGTATCAGCCTCCTCCTGATAAGACGCTAGACAACTGACACTTTCTACAGAGCCTTGTGACAGTTTTTTACAGAGTCTTCCTGTTGTAACAAACATACCTTTGTTATCCAGTCTTTCTATTCGTGATGGTTTGCTCCACTCATTCACTAGGAATTCAATTAGTTTATTTTTATTATCCGGTGCGCATAGAAATCTTGTATGCTGTTCCAGTTGATGAGCCCCTGTTAGCCCTCTTTAGATCCTTTATGGACTGCTCTCGGTAAACATCGAAAACAACATCTATGCGACTACATTTTGGTCCCTCTCTCAATACCATATTAAGCACAGTATCAGCTACATCAGTGAAAGTCATATGATTTGCATCTAATTTCTGGACCAGAGCCATTCCATCTATGATACATGCAGAATTATCAGGAATTGTTTCTACTGGCGTTGACTCCTTTGTCAAGTGTTTGTAGAGAGATGATTTCACAGTCTTCCGTAGTGTACCCTCTGGTGTAGCTAATGCCCATGGAATAGGGCCCAAACGATTTGCAAGTACCTCTTTCAAGTCAACTTCACGAGTTTGTGCAATCAATATCATCTTAGCAAATAGATCTCTATCGGCTTTGATGATGATTGCTCTCCCAGCAGACTGATAAGTTCTCTTCACTCTCATGTCAGTAAATGTTTTTAAGTTAGCTTTCTTTATAGGATCATGGAATTTCGTTTTTGGTGGTTGACTTTCGAGTCTTTCTTCTCTGAACTGAATATATGAGTTCTCGCCAAGTTCTTTAGCTGTCAAGAGATCATGGGAAATATCTCCAGGAGCAGCAATCCCTGTGGAAATGTTGAGAAGTTCTTGATTTGGAGAACAGAATGGATTGACCCAAATATTTTCCAACATATTCACAAGCGAAGTAATGTCTCGTTCATCTCTTCTCATTCGAGATTCACTCAAATCTGGATGAATAACAGCGGTACAAGCATTGGTACCTAGGGTATCCCTTAGTAAATGTAGAAATGAACTGCGATATTCAGCAGTAAGATAGTATCTGGTAATTGCACTAGCTTTTAAACTAAAACCTTTTGTGCCTCCTGCTGTTTGTGTGTCTTTATTCACTGTTTCCTCGATGGCTTGGTCAATTGGGATCCTTTCGAATGGGTTCTTGGAACTAAGCTGAACTGAGAATCCACCATGATCAAGGAAATTGTGAAGCTCATGGTGCTCCTTTTTAAGATGGGTCATTTCTGCATAATAATGTGTAAGGTACCGTGCATAATTCATTCGGTCGTATGCGAAGCACCATGGTATCATATCCCGAACTGACTTCAAATGTAAACACCAATTTCCTTCCCGGGAGGCACGAAGCATATTTAGGACGATGTTTACTAGGTCTATGTAAGACATCCAAAATGCTGCCAGCTCACCTGACTGAAAGCGTAGAGTTTCAAGATATTCAAAAAACTGGTAAGCCACAGACACAAACAATGGATTACAGAGAGTCTCCGACAACATTTCAGAGCATACATTGCTGGAAAAATCTTCTATCAAGCTCACAATATCACCACAACTATCTTCAAAGTCTTGTTTTTTACAGAAGCTTCTCCATGCAAGACGAAGTAATGCCTCATAAAGAAGTTTGTGGAATCTAACTGCACGATTGTACTTGTGCCCATCAAGGACCCCACCAATCGAACCTTCAGCTATTACTCCGGATTCAATACACAAATCCTTCAAACCAGCATCCTGAAACCGCTTCCCTATGACACCAAGCAAAGTGCATACTGTATGGAACACACCCAGCCTTGGAACGATATCAGAAAAGGTGTCTTTATGTTTCCAAATCACCTCAGTTGCTTTTGCGTATAGAGCTTGGTCAAACACTAGAACAATGCTTTGGAGGGACAAAGCACGTCTGATTTTCTGTGACTGTAGCAGTATCTCATGCATTGTTGACAGTTCTGGTGCTGGTGCATTTATGGTAGGTAAGTATCGAACAGTGTCTGCTGTAACTTGTTCATTTTCACGCACATTGATATGAAAACCAGTCCAACTACCAACACATTGATTCACAGAGCTGTGCAATCTCGCAAGAACCCAAAGTAATGTTTTCTTATACACATCATAGTTCATTTCATCATCCTTCACATCAATGTACGCCCGAGATAAAGGACCAACACGTTCTCCAGCATTATATAGTGGTAAGCACGGTTGTATAACACTCAATGTTCTTGTCCTTTTAAATGACTCTAGAGAACTTGTCGTTTTATCAGCTGTTGGCAAATAATGTGGGCCATATATTCTTGGTTGTATTAGAATTCCATTCACCCTGTGTGATGTGCCCCCTCCGCTGAGTGTTCCCTCTAACCTATCAATATTGTCCCATGCCAATGTCACCATTGTGTTAGGGTAAATGTCATTGGGTAATGCAAATTCATTGTCAGTGTGGCTCTCCAGTTTTTTTAGAGCAAGAGCAGTATCAAATTCTTCCATCGTTGTGTATGAAATGCCATGTCCATAACGATTAAGAATTTGTATCAGTTCGGTGTTTCCAGTGAGGCTTTTCACAGCTTGGGGGAAAATAATATGTTTTGGTGGTTTCACTCTAGCACAGGTCACACCATACACAATATCTTGTCCAACAGACTGTATTAGTATTTGTGTTTTTCGAGGAATATCATCAGATACAGGTGAACCAACAAAAAGAATTCTCAAAAAGTTATTTAATGCATCTGGAATGAAAATACATGGGTCACTCATCTCTGCAGCTGCGACAGGCCATGGTGTGCTGATATCTATCTTTCTAACATCATTTCTAATGAAACGAGATGCTTTGCTAATGATTCCATCTTTGTCCACAGAGTCATTTGTTAAGATATCTAACTCTTCTCTCAATCTCATGTTCTCTTTCACTAGATCACCTCTTAACAGATTGTCTGGGTACACTAAAATTTTACCACTGTCATTAGGTATCATGTGAATGTTCTGACCAAATTCCTTCTGGAGCTTCCTTTGAATGTGCTTCTTTGTTGAAGATTTAATTTCAGTGATTCCCATCTCACGCAGAAAACTTGTAAGGTCCTCCGTTAATTCTGTTAACTTGATAACCCTCGGTTTTTTAAATAGTACATCTCTAATGTTATCAAAAAGTTTGTCATTACATAGTTTTTCAGCTCTAGCATATAGAAGTTCAGAATCAATGTTCTCTGGTGTGGTAAAAATACTTAAGGAAGTTCTGGTATTGTTACGATCACCAGATTAAGGAGGTCTGGTGTAATCACGGTAACACTGACGGTGATAGTGACCCTCGGCAGCTACAAGATCACGAGAGAGAAGAGCGATAACTCGGGTGTAATTTTTATGTGTAGCAGCATCTCTGATTGTCTTATCTGCTTGGAGGTTAACACATTTAATCAGTGGATCTCTTTTGTTTGTACTTTTCATATATTTACTAGTCTTCAAACAGAAGATACAACAAGCCTCGTACACCCTTGATATTGAAGATGTGACTGCGGTTTGACGTCTGTAGAATACTTTTGAACTACCTGCCTGTGACTGTGCAGGTTCTCGTGGATCCTCACTTATTATAATAGAATCTAGATCCCGCTTCTTGGTGAAACGATTCCTGCACTGTCGGTGATAAAAGATTTCTGGCACACATCCATCACCTGCGGCTATAGCTATATCAAGAATTGCATCAAAACATCTCATTTCTGCAGCGCGAACAAGTTGTGTCCATGAGTTCAAATCCTTTGGTGAATTCAAATCGGAGTCTCTTTCAGAGCAATTGAAAATACAAGAATGTCGACGACGTTTTTGTAAAGCTTCACAGGTTCCTTGGTTGCCCTCAGCCTCTTCTACCTCACCTTCTTCCATGCTTACATCAGTGCGTTCCATACTTTACCTGAAACAAAGCAAATTTCATAAGAATGTTGTGGACTCGCCAAAAAGATATAATTTCTGTAGCAACATATAAAAAAAGATTATACTCAAAATACATTTTTCGTTTTTTTTTCAGGACATCAAACCACCATAACATTTATTATTTTGTACTTTTTATCAATGGACTAGATTGTTTTCTTCAAGAAAAGACTACCTTTGTCAGAGAAATGCTCATTTTGTTATCACATTTTCGTCTAATAATACTTACACCTTAATTTTTTTTTAAATTCATTTTTTTGACATTTGACCTTTGACCTCCAATGACCTATGTCAGGGCTACAACACATCTAATGTTATTTCATAGGCTTTTTTGTAAGGGACAAAATGAGTGGTCACATGTCAATATATCCCCTCTAGTTACTGAGTTATAGGCGTTTTAATTTGCCCCACCCCATTCTTTTATGGCACAATTCTTGACAAGGGTACCCATAATCGATAGTGATTTTTTGCACTTTAGCTGTGGATCCCAGCCTGGCTTCAAAGTTTTTCTGTAACTACAAAAATAGGTATTTCAGAAAAACGTAGTGTCCCTTTGTCCCCCCAGCTGGTACCAATCGATGAAATTTATGGGTTTGGCTCATGGACTATACGTTCTCCAGACTTTATTAGCCCCACCTTTTTTCTTTCCCCCCAAATAAAAAGTGTTCATCAACAGGCCTGGATCTTTACAAGAATTGAAAGAGAGGTTCGGGGGTTTAGTCAGAATATTAAATAGTTGCAAAGTGGGCTTGCAATCTGTCATCGATGATGTTTGAGAGGGCACGATTTTTTTAAGTTGGAAATAGAAACTATTTAATTTATTTTATTTTTATGAGTAAATACTGTTTCATTTCTTTTTTTTACAAAACGTTATCTATTGTCTTCATCATGTATATATATATATATATATATATATATATATATATATATATATATATATATATATATATATGCAACGGTCATTATTTCGGTAATGTTCTTGGATTGCTATTACTATTATTTTTTCGTATCCCCTAATAGTCTGTTTTAGATTCATATCCGGTATAGACCTTATAGATTCGATATCTATTACTTGAACGTTAACTAATTATGCTTCTAATAATAGTTGTGCTATTATCATCGTTATTATCATTATAACAAGTATTATACTTATTATTATCATATTGTTATTATGAATATTATACTAATTATTTTCAATACAATTATTATTATCATTGTTAATATAATTTGTATTCTTATTATTTGTTATTATTACTGATTTTTTACTATAACCATCATTATTAGTATTGCTATAATTACTATTTTAACTCCTATTGTTTTTATTAGTAGTAGTATAATCAGTATCAAATTTACTAAGATGTATATTATTATAACTAATATTGGGATTCACATTAACTTATAGTGACATTAACATAATGCACGTTTTATGCGTCTCCTGTTCTTAAAAATAATTTGTTTTAAATGTGTGTAAATTAATTTAAGGATGGTGGTGTTTTCACTGACTTTCTATTGGTGAGCTAACAATCAGGCGCTGAAGAAGACATGTTGAAAATCTTTCTTTAAAAAAAGACAAGAACATTTAATATGATTACTAGACGTCTGTGAAACTATTGTACGATCTGGGAACTAATAAGTAATGTTATACATTTTGTTATTTATTTATTTACAACTATTCATCTGCTCTCTCTCTCTCTCTCATATATATATATATATATATATATATATATGATGGATATATATATATATATATATGATTGATATATATATATATATATATATATATATATATATATATATAATATACGCGTACACATAGAATAAATATTTTTTTCGATTCATTGACATTCCAACCAATCGTATTTCAGTACGAAATTAGTCAAGGTAATTTGGAAGGCATATAATGTAATCGATGTGCTTGAAGTTAAGACTAAAATCGATAACTTCAATTTTATAATTTCCATTTAAATATGTATGTGTTCATAATGAGGGAATTTGTTTACTAAATGTTATAAAAGTAAAGGATTACATTTTTAGAAACAAAGTAAAACTAAACACAGCGATTCGTGTAAATTTTAGTTTAACGTTCACTTCTCATGAATATTTATTAAAAACGATTAAACTAAGAATGTACCCGCTTTTCGTTTCTGTTCCAGATTATGTAACTATCAACTTTAATTCAAAATGCAATATAGTGTATTTCAGTAAAATGCACTAGCACAAAAAGATCATTTTAGTAGTGGAAATAACACATTTCTTTACTACAATTGAAAATAACTTTCTTGATTCCCTTCATGCGACTAGCGTCTGACGTAATTTCTATTAGCTGAATTACTCTCCAGAACGGTCGCATATTTGGAACACATTTACAACAAACTGTCTCCGTTCGGATTACAACATCGCACTCTACTAATACAATGTTAACAAACACTTGTCACAAGCAGTAATCGTAATAAAATATTGTTCATTCGATTAATCGTTACTTTTGTATCTTTTGATGAGTTTGAATGGAATACTACGTCTCTCAGTTTATTTATATATTAACAGTAACCATACGTCCGGGGAATCATATAAGTAAAATAAGATGAGATCGCAGTTGACGGGCCGAAAAACTAAATTTCTATTCGAAGGAACCGATAAAAGTACATTTCCCTGAGTATGACTTACTCCGATCAATCGGGTTCCCCTAACATATTTGAAAGCTTTAAGTGGCATGCAATAAACCGGATCATTCCGAGTTGAGCTATCAATGTCTTAGCAGAAGATCTGTAATGAATATTGTTGTAATGCTGAATGAGACGACGACAAACGTACGACTTACCTCGTGTGGGGAGCCGGGCACAAAGAGGGAAAAGAAAGAGAAGGAGCAATGCGTTTTATGGGAAGGAAGTACTTCCGGCGGAAACGGAAGTACTTCCGTCAGAAACGGAAGTGCTTCCGGGGGAGACGGATTGTGGGAAGGAGGCTGCACTATAAGAGCAGGCAATGTTTGGGTAAGACAGTGAGCAGTTTGCCTGAGCAACAGGTGGTGCCGTCGTTTAAAGTGATAGAAGGAAGAAGAGAGAGAACGAAAGGGGAGAAGGAGGAGTTTATTTTTATTTTTATTTCGGGTTGCTACCAACTGCCCGAAACTTAAGAACAAGCTATATCCCCGGCTTCTCTTTCTTTTCTTCCTTCAGCACGGAAAAATGACAGACGCGGGTGTAACCACGATGGTGAAGTCATTCGACGGAACTACCGACGTTTGTCATTGGATAAGGAAGGTTGAGCTGGTCGCGAAACTGAAAAACGTTACGGACCTAGCATCTTTCTTGCCGTTATTTTTGGAAGGAGACGCCCTTGCCCTATATCTCGAGCTTAGCGAAGACGAACAACAGAATGCGGAAATTATAAAAATCCGTTTGAAAAGAGCGTTCGCAGAAAGCCCATGTGAAGCGACAGAGATGCTGAAGAATCTACGGGGGCAGGTGGGTCCGTCGATGTTTACGCCAATACGGTGAAGCGATTGGCCGGATTGGCAGGATATGTGGGGCGAGGGTTTTAGTAAACGGTCAAGCTATTCTTCACCACTGGATTCCCAGAAGATGTTGCAAAGGAATTGCAACAGGTGCCCAGATTTGGCAATGCCGATGTCCACGCATTAATCTCCAGGGCAAAGGTGCTGACGTGCAGGCGATCCTCGCGGGTAAAGGACGAATCGGCAGTTGCACAGAGCGGTGCACGAGGCCAAGTGAAGGTGGCAATCAAATGTTTTGAATGTGGTGGGCCACACCTCCGGAAAGACTTTCAGAAGTATCTGACGCGGATCATATGTTACCGGTGCCAGCAGAGTGGCCACCTAGCCAAGGACTGTCCTGGAAACGCTTAATGGGGTATCATCACGCCGGCCGATACCCCGGCGCAAAGACGGCAGGGATAGCCCCACGGATCGTGGTCGCAGTGGAGGGGAGAGAGATCGAGGCACTGGTTGGTACTGGCTGCTCAACTACCATGGTTCGAAAGGGCCTGGTGAACAGATGGAGTGGGGGTAGCAGCATCAAGGCATTCGACGGCACGGAGGTGAAATGCTGTGGGACCAGTACTGTTCGCATCGACATAAGAGGACGACGACTGACTATAGAAGTATTGGTAGTCGATCGTCTGGTGCCTGGGGTTGAGGCAATCCTCGGCATGGACGTACTCTGCCGGATGGGGGGGGGGGCGTCACTGTTGACACAAATTGACGCGTTGAGTTCGGTGACGACCACTGTGCGGCGGGTGCGAACCCGGAAGCCTCGCCATGTGATGGAGGTGGGGTGGCTGAGTGCGAGATCAGTGATCAAGACTTCATCGCAACATTTCGCGATGGTAGGTGGACTGCCAGATGGACGTGGACGACGGGGCCTCCGTGCCTGCAGAATCGAGTCGGGAGGTATGACACCAAATTAACGGAGTCACAGGAGGCGTCCTTTGAGGACGAAGTGGAGAGGTGGATCAAGGAGGGGATTCTCGTGCCATGGAAAGAGGAACTTAAAGGAGGTATGTTACCTCTCATGGCGGTGATCCAGCCGACCAAGGATAAGGTCCGCCCCGTGTTGGATTACCGGGAACTGAACAAACATGTGTCTTGCCACACAGGGGGTGACGTCATAGACGTTTGTGCAGAAACCATGCGGAGATGGAGACAGAAGGTTGGGGCGTCCACAATTGTTGATCTGAAGTCGGCGTATCTGCGAATCCATGTCGAGCAAGATCTCTGGAAATATCAGCTGGTACAATTCAAGGAGAAGACTTACTGCTTGACGCGTTTGGGTTCTGGGTTGAATGTCCCGCCCAACATCATGACTGCAATACTAAAGCGGGTGTTGAAAGAGGAGGAGGACGTAAACGAAGCAACCGACTCTTATGTAGATGACATACTGCTGGATGAGACAGTGGTGCCAGCACCAAGAGTAGTGGAACAGCTCAGGAGGTTTGGTCTAACAGCAAAGGCCCCTGAGCTGTTAAATGGCGGTGCGGCTTTGGGATTTACTTAGAGGAAGATCCAATGGGAGAGCTGCGGTTCACGAGAGGGAACGCTATTCCAGAGGTCTCGGACGGAATGAGCAGGCGACAATTGTTCTCGGTTTGCGGGAAGTTGGTGGGCCATTACCCTGTAGCTGGGTGGCTCAGAGCAACCTGAAGTTATGTGAAGAGAAAAGCAGGAGGAGTGAAATGGGAGGACAGCATTGGCGAAAATGTGGTGGCTGTGATGCAAGATGTCCTAAAGGAGGTGGATAAGGAGGACCCAGTGAGAGGAAGGTAGAGAGCCCCTAAGACAGAAAAACGGGTCGTATGGTGTGATGCAAGTAGCATTGTTACTGGCGTCGCAGTTGAGATTGGAAGTGAGGTGGTGGAGGACGCGCCCTGGCTTAGGAAAGCAACATATTTCTCCTACATCAACGTAGCCGAGTTGGACGCAACTATCAAGGGCATAAGCCTGGCATTAAGGTGGAGACTGAAAGAGGTGGAGCTACAGATTCAGCGACCGTGCTTAACTGGGTGCAGGCGGCTGTGACAGAACAGCGGAGAGTAAAGACAAAAGGTGCTTCAGAAATGATCATCATGCGTAGAGTCGGTATCCTACGAGAGTTAATCGCCGAATTTGGATTGAAAGTCAGTGTTTCGTTCATACCTTCCGCCAAGAATATGGCAGACAGCCTAACGAAGGTGAGAAGAGGGTGGATGGAAGCCTTGGACGAAACGACAGAGAGTGCTGATGAAACATGCTGCATGACCCATGAGGAAGTCAAGGACCAGCACTCTATGCACCACATGGGAGTTGACAGGACTTTGTATCTAGCCCGCAAGGTAGATCCCAGTGTTGAGAGGGAGGTCGTGCAGAAAGTAGTCCAGCAATGCGTGCGGTGTCAATCGATAGATCCGGCACCGGCGTCACATCATCACGGAGAGCTACAGGTGGGCGAAAATTGGAGGAGACACAAGAGACACCAGGCGGCTTTACCAACACTTCACCTTCTAGTCGCACTGTGCTCCTGGTTGCTCGACTCTGTTCCGGTGGCGGAACGCTTGGATGCCGCCAGACATATCGATATATCTGTTCTTGTGGCACCGTCTCCCTCACCTGCCCTGATCTGGGAGGCATGTTGTACCAGAACAGGGCCTCTCCTTGTGAGGTTACCCCTCTCTCAGCCAACGCTTTGATGGTCCTGTGGTTCCTTTCCACTATGCCGTTTCCGTCCGGCCTATACGCGGCTCTGAAGTATTGTCTGATGTTCCATCTCTCCAGCATCTCTCTGACTGTTCCTGATCGGAAAGCCGCCACATTGTTCATCAAGACTTCGTCTACGGGTCCACGTTCCAGAAACACTGTATTCATTGTGCTTGCCACCTCACTAGCTGTCTCTCTCCACAACTCCCTCCAAATCGCGAACCTACTTGGTCCGCAGTCAATCATGGTTAGATATTGAGGCCCTCGATAGTGGGTGACATCAACGGCGAGTCTCTTCCAATTTTCGCCCACCTGGACAGAGTCGAGCAACCAGGAGCACAGTGCTAGAAGATGAAGTGTGGGTAAAGCCGCCTGGTGCGCGATGTACGACACAATGGGCGCGAGGAACAGTTACAGCCAGGAATTCGGAATGTGTCTGTCGATGCCATGCCGAGACACGTTCTGGACCCAAGACCCGTGGAGAGGCATGAGACGGAGTTGCGAGAGAGGCCAACAGCAACCGATCTGAATGGAGGTGTGCGTGAAGGGTTACCACGGAGATCACCGCGAAGCCGGCGACCTCCAGTGTGGACTTCAGACTATGTAATGTGATCAGAGATCAGGGGGTGATGTATATTTGAATGAGACGACGACAAACGTACGACTTACCTCGTGTGGGGAGCCGGGCACAAAGAGGGAAAAGAAAGAGAAGGAGCAATGCGTTTTATGGGAAGGAAGTACTTTCGTCAGAAACAGAAGTGCTTCCGGAGGAGACGGATTGTGGGAAGGAGGCTGCACTATAAGAGCAGTCAATGTTTGGGTAAGACAGTGAGCAGTTTGCCTGAGCAACAGGTGGTGCCGTCGTTTAAAGTGATAGAAGGAAGAAGAGAGAGAACGAAAGGGGAGAAGGAGGAGTTTATTTTTATTTTTATTTCGGGTCGCTTACTACTGCCCGAAACTTAAGAACAAATATTAGCGCTAGTTTAAACTATAGTAATTCAGCTAAAGAAAGATTTACTGAAATGTTAATCACATTGAATCATGTTCACGTGAATATGTGATATTTGTATCGATTGGGTGGTGTCAAGTTACATGACAAGAAGCATTATTGTTCGGTTTATGTTGAGTGAGAATGTAAAAAGCTGCAACATAAACAATGTGACGTGCACAAGTACAGTTTCGTTCAACTATATTCAATCAACGGTAATTCTAATCTAGTGCCCATAATGTGTGTTTTATCATTATGATAACATAATCATTCGTAAAATTTATTAGATAGTCGATACAAGGTCCGAAATCAGTAGTTAACTCGTTTCACTTAGATGTTCGAAGTTTTACGCACCGAACTAAAATAGTGCTTAATGTGATGTATTTCTTTTGGAATGCGAAATGTTGTTACCCACCACACGACTATTTACAAACTAAAGGTCCTTAAATAAAAACACAGGCTATAAGTGTAAAGCGACTCCAATATGGTTTCAGCGATCGCACCTCATATTTTCTTATACTCACATTATCCCATTGATAACTACCAAAGTAATCAGCTGACATCAATTTATATTTATGGTTATAAACCGGAAAAACGTGAGAACACATATTTGCGTTTATATTTAAGTGCAATACGCCTGATTTGTTAGGCAATACACAATGGTAATAATAATCTTTAAAGTTTAATAAGAGGTATTAAGTAAAGTTGTTGGCTTTCATTAACTATTTAAAATAGTTTTTTTAATGAGTATAATATGATTACTTCTAATATTAATTTCGTAATCGTGGTTTTGAAATCGGGAGATTACACTTAATATTCGGTATATTCAATCGGAAAATCGACATGACATTCTAAAATAAACACAATAAAAGTCAGATTTTAATTTAGATAAAAAGAAGGGCTATTAGTGACTATATGCATGCCTTCAATTTTAACATTTGATAACATATTTGTATTAATGTATCTAAAGCTAACTTAAATGTTATATGTAATCGATATCGGATTGAGTATGCTTTCATGACAACAAATTTCTCATGCGTGGCATTGCTGAAAATAAATAATAGACGATTAAATAGCAACCACATTAGTTTCTTTTCGAATGGAGTTTATGTACGAATATACTTTTTGTTCCGAATAAATTGTTTAATTATTTTTTTAATTCAACACGTAATTTCTCACAGAATTGAAATCTTTAAATTATTAAAGCCATTTCCTACTGCATAATCTTTATAAATTGTTATATACTCTTTTTATACCCTGTCTTTATGTCACCCTATCTCGTTCTCTCTCTGTTTCTTTACTTCTCTTTATTCTTAACAAATAATTAGGAAAGTACTGTGTATAAATAAATGTGTATATAAATAATGTGTATATAAATATTGATTTCACTTGATATGATTTTGTATGTTGCCAGTTTACACTAAATCCTATCTTGTGTAATACTTTGACCTTTATTGACTTCATAGATTACATAGGACATATACATGGTATAGCTGCAACAAAGTAAGTTGTAAGTAAACGTATTCAACTGATTTAGTAAGCTTAACATAGAGTTTCATGCATAATCCGAAGAACATATAAGCGATGATTGAGTGGCTACAAATTGCATGGCACGATGGACTGTTACTTCGGAAGTCTAATGATTATATGGGGTGAGTATTCAAGCAGAGCTGCAATAAACAGTGGGGCGTGGACAATTCGAAATTGTATTTTGTGTGACCAATTAACACTAATTGGTATAATGTGTGTCTACTTTGTTTTCTATTTTCTTTGATAATACATACATATATATATATATATATATATATATATATATATATATATATATATAATCGTAAAACCCATTTGCTAGATTCTACGAAGTTTGGCATCAGTAATACACTCGTTTCATTGTAGGTTTCGGGTTTTGAAGCCAAGATTCTTCCTCCTCAAAATACGACGTGTTTTACGCACCACATCAAGTCTGCAAACTCACTGACCTGAGAGGAAAATAGAATATATGAGCCACAGAGACCGATATCGTTCCAATAATTTTATATTTTATTTGTTTACTCATATTGTTCCAATAATAACCGCAGTAGTCAGTAACATCACTTTATATTTATTGTTTGAACCAGGCAAACGTGGACAAACAACTTATTTGTTATATTTTACAGGATTCTGTTCGATAGACCAGGCAATATCCATTATTAATTGTTATTTTTCTAATTTAACTTGGAGGTACTTAATGAAGTAACATGCGTATATATATACATTTTAGTTTCTATAAACGATTTAAAAGAATGTTTACTTCATAGTTTGAGTGTAATTATAAAAGTTGATAATACTTTCTAGCCATTTCTTTTTCGTCCTGTCGAAATAGTTGGCCAAACTGAATAATTCGTCGATTGAATCAGGCCATTCTAAAATGAACACAATTAAGTCATGTTTTCTTTGATGCTTTCAACCATTTAATCATATCAATAATTAAATAAAAGTGGGTGTTTTAATGACTCAGTACATTTACTCAATTCGAACGTGTGATAAGAGTGTTCGGTTTAATATTTTTAAAACTAACTTCAAAAATACATTTAATCTATTCCAGGTTAAGTATGTTTTCTTGACAACAGATTGCTCATGTAAGTACTTACTACCGACCAATTAATTGCATTGCTAAAAATTGATAATACACAAATACGTAATATCAGCAGAAGTTTGTTCGAATTAATTTAACGTTAGAGTAATACGTGTTGTATTGATATTATTATTTAATTATTAAATAACTTAAACACATAATGTTGTACGGATTATAAAGCGTTAATATTTATTTAGTGTATACTTCACAACATTGTGTTTATAAGATGATGCTAGCTCCTATTTTTACTACTCTCTCTCTCTCTCTCGATTTCCCCTTCAATACACGTTTATTTAGTCTGACTATATAATTGGAACAAATAATGCGTTTATAAATATTGATTTCTCTCAATTCTATTCTGTCTGTTGACAATTGATACTTATTTTTATTTATCGCTAATGTTTGTATTTCATTTCATTTTCAGATTATATCGGTAGAATACACGGTGGTATTGCTGCAAGCTCAGTCATCAGAGCGAGAATTGTGTCATTTCAGGTTACGACGTCACAATCATCAGTTCCCCTTCACCAACAACACACTTTCAATCGCTTTACCAGCAAACAAATTGCTGTGTGTATAAAGTAATTCGGTTAGCGTAATTTTGATTCAGGGCGAGTAAAATTTAATATAATCAGCGAGACTGATGAACGAAATCAATGACGCAATGCTGATAGAAATAGACAGAACCGTGTTGACCGGAGAGAGTGTGGCATTCAGAAATCTAGTTATCAATATGTTCAGGGAGATGGTCAGAATTACAAATACGGAAAGAAGAAAGAAGTAATTAAAAGAAGTTATAACGCCAACAATGTATGAAAAACACAATTTAAGATATCAACTACGTTCTAAATTGTTGCTCAAATTAATGAAATATTCTTCCTTGTAATGCGCATATTTTCATTCTGACACGGTAATATGTTCTTCAAGCAGCGTTGGTATTGTTTCTAGTGTCTATAGGAAGAATTGATTAATAATGCTGTCAAATGCCATACATCATTTTTATTGGGCATATCCAATGTTTATTATTCATAAACCAGGTACAAAATACATTTATTTGAGTAAAATGTTATGCATGTTTAAGAATCAACAAACATATTCGAGTATTTATAATTTTATATATCTGTATATATCTTACATATTTTTGTGATATGAAGATAAGACGATGTCAGTGACAGTACCTCTTTGATCGATAAGTCTTTAACCATTTAAATAGCGTTTTACAGAAACATGAAGTTGGCAATTAGTAACAATTATTCCGAATCATAGCTTTCCGGTGTTCTTTATGGATGTGCACTACTGAACTGACGATTACAATATTTTCCCGATTTTGATACAATTACGGAGTCTGGATTGAATTCCTGATTCCGATACAATTACTCTCTTTAGCCTCTGTTTGATATGACGCATGAAAGGAGGGTGAAGACACTTCCAATAAAGAGGTATTTATAGGTCTCCTTTGTAAGGACTTTAAACCGACAGTACCGATGTTACTCTAGAGTTCTATAATACAAACATTAATAAATACGTATTATGATCTTATTTCTTATTGTTCTTTATAATCGAGCACTCTCCTTTGGTTCTATCTCACTAACCGTACCCATATGTGTATATACACACAGACACAAACACACACACACACACACACACACATATATATATATATATATATATATATATATATATATATATATATATATATATATATATATATATATATATATTGGTACAGAAAAATCAATACAACATTCGTACCGTCGGTTTCAAGCACGGAAATACTTAGCCATCCCGCTCTCTTCAGCTTCTGTTGTACTCTGTTTCGGAAATGTGAAGTAACGTTGCACTCTCGTTGGGACGCGTTTTTTTTAAATTTAAATTTAGCGTCCTGAAACGGTTGAGATTTAAAACCGGAGGAGATTTGATGAGATATGAGAATTTAAAATAAGAGAGAATAATGTGAATTTGTATAAACGGCCGTTACCGTTCCAGTGTGGTGGTGTGCGTTCTTAAAGGAAGAAGAAAAGAAAGAGAGAAAAAATAAAAGTGAAAAACGTTAATTAATATCGTGTTTGAATTCTAAAAAAGAATTTGAAAGAATTTGAATGAAGAACTCAGTGGATCTAAGGGAGATAACCTAGTTGGAATTTTAAATAGTTTGAGGTTGTTAAATGCATTAGTTAGATTAGTCTAATGACTGATAAATACATTTTGAAATGAAGATATTATCCTCATTAAGACTAGAAAAGTATTTTAGTAAAGGCTGAAGCTTTTGCTCTTGAAAATATATGTGGATAGGGGTTGATAAGGTGATTGAGTATATTATTTTTTATTTCTTTATTTATTTTTGGTAATGATGGGAAGCAGAGAGGGAGTGGCTAGGTTTATGTAAATCAGTCAGCCCAGTTTATGAGCAGTGCGTGTCTCTAACAAACCTAAGTCTGTGGGGCAATATTAATTCCTAAATTGGTTCCATAACATACAAGAAAAACACAAATGCAAATTCACACAATTAGACATAGTAGACGTCTACCCATCCATAACAAAAGACACCCTAGATAATGCTTTAACCTTTGCACTTTCACACACAAATATCAGTCAACTAGAAAGGGACACAATACTACAATCAAAACAAACCCTTCTTGTTTTCGAGGGAAGGTCTTGGGTTAAAAAATCAAACCCAGAGGATCAATTTGACGTTGCAATATGTGCCTAAGACAGTGCAGACATCTGCGATTTAGTCGGCTTGCTCATTTTAAATACACTCCAAATTTATTTCCCAGACCATTTCTTTGGTCTTTATAGAGATGACGGACGTTGCCTATCACGCAACCCAAACGGAAACACATTATATAGATTTAGAAAAGAATTAATAAGCACCTTCCATAATCTCGGTTTCAAAATCACAAATAAAACAAATTAAAACCAAGTTAATTTCCTAGATACCACACTGAACCTTAAAAACAATACACACAAACCTTCCCACAAACCCAATCGAACACTCCAATACATACACAAGGGATCCTGCCACCCCTCAACTATCTTTAAAAATTTAGTCAATAATATTAGCCAAAGAATTTTAAACCTCTCATTCAACCCCGTAATTTTCAACCAAGCAGCACCATATTACAACAATGCGCTCCGCGACAGCGGGTTCAGAGTAGAGATCTGATACACTCCCACTCGAGACCAACCGCGGGGAACCCGCAATACCAAGCAACTTATACAAACTTATATATATGTATAGTCCATAGAAAAACATTTCCCACCCAGAAGTAACTTATAGAAACTTATATATATATATATATATATATATATATATATATATATATAGAATTATAAAAAGAAAAACTATACACACATTAAGGTTGTACACATAATAACTTATTTCGACCCCTTTAATTAGATCTCCTCAGATGTATAGACAACCACGTCAAAAAAAACAAATAATGAGAGAAATTGATCGTCTTAAAAAGATAAATTCACTTTTTTGATTGGTCTATGTAAAAAGGAGGTAAATGTTAAAATAATCGAGGAGGGGTGACAGAAGTAAGATTAATTTTTTAATATATACAGAAATATAAAAATATAAAAATATATATAAAAGAATTCTTTTTTGCTATTTAAACAAATAAATCATCTCATTTAAAATTTCGAATGTGAGCTTTATGGGTAAAAATATATGATGAAATATTCGAGCGTTCACGATTAAAAACTACGTTTAATTATTTACGATTAAAAATTAAAAGACGAAAATGTAGGACAAAGATTTCGGTTTAGATTAGAACATATTAAAAATTTAAGTTGTATAGCGTCAAGATTCGAGATGATTTACACTATGGAATTAAAGTTTAGCGACAATTTAAAAACGGTTTATTTACAAAATTGGTAAAGATTCGGGCGTTCACGATTAATTATTTACGATTAGAAATAAAAAGACGAAAATTCAGGACGAAGATTTCGATTTATATAGGAAATTATAAGAAAACTTAATTGGTTATCACGTCAATACGGAATTAAAGTTTGGCGACATTTAAGCACGATTAATTTACAAACTAGAGTTTTACTAAATAAAAAAAATAAAAAAATAAAAATAAAAAAAATAAAAAATTACTAATTTGTTAACATTTACCTTTACAGTTATAACTCTTATTGTAACTATACTTTAAAAGAATTGTTATTTTCAAAGAACTTTAAAACGTGCTGTTGATTTTAAACCTGTGCCTGTGTCTACATTTAGCCATCAGTTCGTCTCGTCTATTTAAAATGTTCTTGTCTTCATATTTTAGTATTCTAATTTTTTCCTCCAGGCACAAATTGCATCTATGTATAAATCCTTTAGGAGTGTTCGAATGACATAGTATGGACCACGAAATAGTTGGTGTTAAGTTGTTATTTAAAAAAAAAAATTGAAATCTACACACTATATATATATATATATATATATATATATATATATATATATATATATATATAAAATCCATAGAAAATTTGCATAATCAGTGAAAAATCTCCACCGTGTTTACATTAGAGTGCTGAATAATAGATATAGCTGCTTAATAGTTATACGGATTGTAATTTGGCTACACATTCGCAGACAATATATATATATATATATATATATATATATATATATATATATATGGAGAGAGATACAGGGGGTATAGCGAGAGAGACAGCGAAAAAGTTAGATAGATAGATAAGTAGGTAGGTTGATAGATATAACTAACATACTTATTCCGATTTGGTCTGAAATTAAATAATTAAAGAAAAAGAGCTGAAATGGTTGCTTTTCTATTTCTCGTAATTTTTACAATGAGTTTACTTTTCTCACTTACTCTTTTGTCATATAATCTCAAGTTTTTTATTGGTGTTTCCCATGTGTTAATGTTCCTTCTCTCCCTCTTTCTGTATTTCTTTCTTATTTTTACTTTGTCGTTTAAATTGTTCTACTTAAAATTACGTTAATACAATGTATTTAATGTATTTCATGTAAAATTCATGTCTGTATATTTTTGATAAATAGGAGGCACCTTTAACATGTGTGATTTAAGTGATACATATCTTGGAAAGTTATTGTCTTGTGATTAAACCGGAGAGTTTACTCCCTACAATTATATATATATATATATATATATATATATATATATATATATATATATATATATATATATATATATATATATATATATATATATATGTAAATGTAAGAGTTTTTTACACACTGGCCGGTCAAGATTCATGAAGAAGACATTTTTGTTAAGCACCGTCTTCTTCCGGAAGACATTCGCTCGGGGTAACTTCCTGCCATTACACCGGCGGCTTGCTCAAGGCGGCCTTTTCAAATCGGGCAACATGGGATGCGGACGTTCAAACCGCTTGTTTATAGACGTTGGTTCTGGGGGCATTTTTGCTGGGCGAAAATAGAGCTAAGCGATGCAGAATTTCTCTTAACTTATCTTGAATTTATACAACTTTGTGATTTGCTTTGTTTTTGTCTTGGAGATTGTATGTAAGACTTGTTTGTTTATGTGTTTGCAGTTTTACAAAGGTGAAAGAACTCAAAGTCAGCGTTGCCACGTGCGCGCCAATAAATACATTTCTACCCGCAAAATTCGTGTCCGAGATGTTTGCTTCCAGTTGCCTGCTGTTACAATATATATATATATATATATATATATATATATATATATATATATATATATATATATATATGTGTGTGTGTGTATGTGTGTGGGGGTGTTAAAATTATGATGAATAATACCTTAAAGCAGATATTAACTATTCGAAATCATATATATATTTCCTTGAACAATGTGTGTTACTGACACGATGTGAGTAAATTTGACTAAATCTGAAATCTTTAAAAACTGTTTATCTACATTGCTTTAGTTTTATTTTCAATAAGCAATGTAACGCTCACGGAGGTAAATTATTATTTGCAGTCTAATCGTACCAGGGATAAACTTCAGGGTGACGTTTATGATGAGATAAGCGTCGTTTAAAGCGGGACGTTATTATAACGGTGGTTATTTTCTTTTCTTTTTCCGTCTCACAAAACTAGCCTTCATTTAAATGTATGCATACATGTGACTGTTTAATTAAACTGACATTATTTTTCATTATCAAATTCAAGTTAGCTTAATTTGGTTGGTTAAACCTTGTTTGATTTCAATCGAAGGCTACATAAATTTTCCGCCATCGGTTAAGACAACGAACATGCGTAGTTATATGGTGTGTCTATTCTAACAATTCATCTTGCGATAGAAACTGTTTCAAACTTAAATGTTCCAGAATAAACGGCTGACGACAGACACACATACAGCGTATTTTATTGTGATACGTGAATGGGTCTTAAATATAAGCCGAAAATTATATTTAAAACTGAATTATGACATTGAGACCGCGTCATAAAGACATGTTTACAACAATTATATATGAGATTATTTGATTAAATTAGCGCTTTATCGAAGAACACGCTATTTAAAGCCAAAGACCGACAGACAAGCGTCTCAAAAAGATGTGAGGATGCATCATAAAAAGTGGGTTGCTTGTTCATGCGAACAATGGTAGCGGTCATGTCCATTAGTACAAGACAATGTGAAAAAATGACCGTGATAAAATTAATGGGACTATACAATTTGCAGAAGATTTCGTTAGTTTCAAAGATCAAAGATGCACTTTGGAAAATTTGAATACATTGATTCCGCCAATAAAATCCGCACTTACACTGAGCGGTTTTATGCGTCGGATAACATAGACGCGTTTTATTGGGTCTTTTGTTAGGGTGAACAAAAAAGATGGGTATTCGCTTGAATTCCTACTCTGACTATTTAGAGAGAATACATTATATAAAAGAAAATGTCTCGAAAAAGTGTTCACCATTTTTTTAGTTGTTTACTTTTATTGAAAAGACAAAAATAAAACAATTTTAGTCTGATTGTTTATTGCAGGCTTTATTACACCCTTTTTTGTTGTAAAACGTTTTACTCACTACCAACTGTAATGCAGCTGACTAAACTCTCATATATTTCTTAACTAATGGAAATGTCATCCATACTTAGGAAACACTCTTTAACTGAACTATTTAATATCAAAAGCGTTTGATGAAAATAAAAATAATCATCTAATTCACGGATTTAAATTACTTTTGCTTTATTAATTTCGTACATGTATAATAAATAATGTTTTATTCTGGAAAATATTTCGATTACAAAATTGGCAGATTTATGAAGGTAGACAATGTTTTCATTTTATTTTTCCGAAAGTGAAACCCACGACAATATCCCGTTGTAGATGACATTTATTAAAAGAATAACAATACGAGCATATATGCTTTTATAAAGAATATGTTTAAAACAAAGCACTTTTATAGAAAATGGCAGTTAATACGCTATTTACCTACACACTCATCCTCGAATAGTATTTTTAATTTAATAAATGCAGTTTAGAATTCATTAGTTGTTGTGAAAACGATTTCAGAAACGTCCAACTACGATATATGTAGATCAAATGTCGGGTAGTCTGTTATGTATAAGCTTAAAAATTAACTATCATGTTGAAGTTTTTAAAAACATTTTAGTATAGATATTTCTATAGAGCTTTGTCTCGCCAGACTTTCTGTGTCCTGATTAAATTTTGAATATCATTTAATTAATGTAATCGCATTACTACGAGTTAGTCCGTCAGATTCAAGGAGTAAATGCAGGTTAATATGCGTCTATGCGCTATGTAAGAAATACGGCCCTTTTCATAACACTATGCGCATATTAATGATCTTTTTATTTCCAATAGCTATAACTAAATTATTCTTCATTTCCCATTTTAAGTCAGGCTGGTCTAGGGGTGGAATACCAGACTGCAAAGTCAAAGGCGACATTGAAAAGAGTTATGTATCTTTCGACTGGCAGGGGTAAACACCTACACTAAAGAGTGCATACACATGAATCAGTTGTGCCTGAAGGTAATAATTTAAAATATTTTGTTTAAAATATTACTAATATATATATATATATATATATATATATATATATATATATATATATATATATATATATATATATATATGTGTGTGTGTGTTTATATATAAATGTTTATATATGTTTATATATATATATGTTTATATATATATATATATTTATATATATATATATTTGACATATATATATATATATTTATATATATAAATATATATATATATATATATATATATATATATATATTCATGACAGAATATATAAATTACTTAAAATTAGCCACATTTCATATTTTCTTCTTTTAGCCGCACGTAATAACATTCAGAAATAAGATAATTATCAACTGCAGAAAAAAAATCAGGAGTAAGAAGTGAAACAAATAAAATACAAGTGTTGCCTACTAATTAATTGCAAGTTTGGGAATTAATATCTCTATTTATATAAAGTAAAGTATTTGCATACGTTTATATTTTCGTATATACAATAATCACCCTGATTATTGATTATAGAAAAAAGCTGCAAGGCGAAAGTGTTTAAATGCGGGTTAAATTTAGTTTTGGGCAAAGGAGGTAAAAGAAAATGTAATTTCCTCGGAAAATTCACATGACGTCGACATTTGTGAAATGTTATCAATCAGTATTAGATATCAATTAATTAAAAAATGGACTCTCTTTTTAGTATTCATAAGTATTTGAAAGTGTTTTAGGGGGCATAATATGGGCACAGCCTCCCTTTTAAAACATTGAAATACATCAGATAAACGTTGAAATCGATCAATAGTCTATTTTTACTTATCTTTAACCAGAGCAGAATAAAATAGAAAGTATAGCGGAAATCAAGCATTATACATTCTGGAGTTAGACAAACATTAAAATTGCACGAGTACAAAATAATGTAGTGTAGTATCAGAACAGATACCATCCTTTTCTTTAAGACAAAAATCGAGGATGTTTAATATGATGCATATAGATTACGCACCTACAAAACAAGATGATTTTATTTTCAATTTATTTTTAAGGCCGACAAAACTTTAACCTTTAATCGTAGATATTGTCTAGAATAACGTAAAGTCATGGATTTCGATCGGAATGATCATAAGAAATGTTAAATATAATACTATCTTGATTTTAACAGTCTTTAAACCCGTCTGGTGTGGTTTCGAAACTAAAATTATTTTTTTCTAATCTACTATAGGAAGTGTTATATATCAATAACTAAGTAATAACATTATACTTATTACAGTTCAACACACTTTTTGATATGAACACAACCGTTTAAATGTCTCGTGTTTTGTTTTTCCACCGTATTCAAATCTGTGTACCGTTTGTCTATTTTCACAAACACACTCACACACACACACATTTATATATATATATATATATATAAATATATATATATATATAAATATACATATATATACATATATATATATATATTTATGTATATATACATATATATATTGTATATATTTATGCAGCATTTTTACTTTTAGCAAACATTATGAAACATAACAGAATTCCACAGCTTCATTATAATTATGTTTTAATTTTAAATTTGTATACAATTAAAATAAATACCCTTAATTATCGCAACCACTTTCGATTCTTCGTGGAACCTACATCACGTGAGAGATTCAACGAAGAATCAAAAGTGCTGGTTATCTTGGGGCATTCATATTTTAAGGTATTTTAATTCCAAAGAAAGTGTTAGTAAATATTAATAAACAAAAAGAGATAATTTAGCAGAGATTTATATCATATTTTACAAAGTTTCCTTTATATGTATATATATATATATATATATATATATATATATATATATATATATATATATAGGCATGCATATCTGTTTATATATATATATGTATGTATGTATATATGTATGTATGTATATATATACATATATATACATATATATATATATATATATATATATATATATATATATATATATATATATATATATATATATATATATATATATATATATATACACTTAAAGAAAGAGGCAAAATGCCTTCAAAAACCATGCGTTAAATGCAGATATTTTTATTTTAAAAAAATTGTTAAGAAATGAGAACATTTTTTCTCTTTTTCTTTGTTCATCTTGACTTTTATATCTAATATTTTGCTTTATATAACAAGCCTGGACAGAGCTTTAGACAAATACAAAGTATAAACCTTATTTTTTTCCGTAATAATCCTTCTTGGTCTTCAAAATGTGACGTCCGATGTTCTGTGGACTAACGGTGTAAATGTCTTTTTTAAATTGAACTTAAATCGCACATGGTCGCTGGTTGGAATACATTTGGGAAAGTTCATTTTTTAAGCATCTTTAAAATCTTAAACTTAAAGAAAGAGGCAAACTTTTTCAAAAACCATAAAGAATAAAAAATAAAAATAAAACCTTTTTTTTTATTTTAATAAAATATATCTGCACCTAGCACATTGTTTTTGAAGGCATTTTGCCTCTTTTTTAAAGTTTAAAAGTCTAAAGAAACTTAAAAAAATGAACTTTAACAAATGTATACCTACCAGCGACCATGTAGCATTACTATAAAACCTCGTGTTAATTCGGACTGATTTTGATAAAAATCATACACGTCTTCACTTTATTTGCCATCTCTGCACGAATCCTTTAGCGAAAATTAAAAAGAAGCTTAACAAGTATTGATTCGTTTAATGATACTCATTTATATAAAGAGTTATTGTAACGTATTCACACATAAACAAACAAGAGTTGTTATTAAGGGCATTCAAAAATATCTGTGCGAAACATGTCATTTCTATTTTGCTCGAATAAATAATGGATTAAATATACCTGTTCAACTTGTAAAACAAATTTTAATAGATGGAACTTGTGGAAATGTTATAATGTGTGTCAGTTATATTTACGCTATTGTCATAGTAAAATTGTTCAAATCCTACGGCATATTAACTGTATTTGTGCTAGGTAAATTTGAATCATGTCATATTGATGTATTCTTCTTCTTGAATCCATAATGTGAACATATATATATAAATATATATATATATATATATATATATATATATATATATATATATATATATAAATATATACATATATAAATAAAATGCATATATATATATATATATATAAATATATATGCATTTTATTTATATATATATATATATATATATATATATATATATATATATATAAATATATATATATATATATATATATATATATATATATATATATATATATATATATAACGAACAAGTAAATAATGATATAATGCCCGATATACGAGGTTATATTTCAAAGTAAAATATGAGAATACTGATTGTAAAATACAATATCTATTACATTCTCCGATGTTAAACACAATGTGTTGAAAATAAAAAATATGTATTTTCTTTCCTTAACCCATGTTTCTTCAAAGAATGACATCTTATCGTCAGAAAAATACACACAAATAAGTTGGTGAGGGAATTACCAAAAGTCATCATTTCATAAATCTATAGAAAATGGCCAATAGTGATGAAACTATTTTAGCGGACATGGTTTCATGAATGTGAATGGGTATCGTTTAGCATTGAATGAAATTCAATGATTTCTTATTTTTTTTGCAATTATTTATCAATAAAATCGCACGAATTTTAAATAGTGATAACGAAAAAAGATAATGTTTACGTGATTTATTTTTTTGTTTATACTGTTCGGAAGCAAGTAACTTACTTACGTTTGAAAGAATGACTTACATAGTAGAATTTGCTCGTGATGATATGTTCCTTAATTAAAGGAAAAGACTACATAAGCTATACAGGAAAAAAAGCATTCCCAACGGTCCGACGTGTTAATCATTTTTATTTGGAAACTTGTATTTTCTGTAAGAGATATTAAGGAGGTAGACATACCTACTTTAGGTGTTGTAAAGTAATTTCTCTTGTATTAAGAAAATACCCGGAGTAACGTGGGAGTGGAAGAATACTATGTGGGAAATGTCTTTTCTACTTTCTTCATGGAATACCTATTTGAAAGAAACAGATATCTCGTGAAAATGTAAGTAGATTTGTAAAGTAAAATGTTAAAATATACTTGCGAAACACGCATTAGAAGTGTTGTAAGTGGTTAGTAGAAAAGAGTCACATATGGAGTTGTCGGTTATTTTCTTATAATGTTTGAAGGTGCGCGAGAAAAATACTCTATTTTATTACAGAGACATATACAGAGAGACAAAGAAACAGAGAGATGCATGAACGTATAATATACACCTTTATTCGTTCATTATACAATAAAACAAGGGACGAAAAATGTTACTTTTGACGTGCAATCTCTCTATCTATAAACTGATGCATGTATGTATGAGAGTAATACAATTCTAGCATTCTCATGACAACGGAGTAGGGGAAAGGAGAAAAGAAAATAAGAACGAAGGATGAGAGAGACACAACAACAAAAATACAAAAGCGTGTATGTACACACATTTTATTTTTAAAACACACATTTGTATGTGTGTTGTAAAAATAAAATGTGTGTACATACATTTCTAGGTGTGTTTGTAAAAATAAAATGTGTGTACATACACGTTTTTTTCTTTAAGGGAAATGGAGATAATAAGGAATAAAATTGAATGTGAGTATTACGCATGCACACGAACATTCAACAAAAATAGAAAAACACAGAAGGACTATGAGGTTTTTAATTTTTCGTTTTTTTACTTTTTGTTTGTTTTGATTTCACACACATATTTTATTTTGAGAGAAGACTTACACACTCGGACACAGAAGCATTGGCTGCATACGCCCGCTTAAACGAAAAAAGACAGAATGAAAATATGTAAAGAGATTGGAAAAGAAACCAACAAAGGGAAGACAGACAATACTTTTTTATGCTTTTAACTTTTGTTGTTTGTTCTCTTGAATATGATTTCATGCGGACTTTGTATAATGTAGTATTCAACGTTTAAATGGCTTCTGTTTTTTAAGCGGGCGTAAGATGAAAGAACGTTAACAGCCAGGCGACAGTGTAGGGGTTTACTTTAGTTCGATTTGAACACAAGTAGACCTACTTGGGAAATAGCGCGCTAGATAATCTGGCGTGGTTAATCATACTAATGCTCGTTTCAAAGAGAAACATTCCGTTTGGCCAGACATTCTCTTGAGGCAATATGGGGAGAGCCTAGTGTGGTTAAACGGAGAGATTTCCTTTGAGTGGATGAGGGTAATGCTGGGCAAATCCCGTGGTATGACCGAGGACATACGACACTCAATTACATATCTTGACATATCCTTACACAGTCTAAGAGATACTATGCGTGGCCGACGAAAAACGCGGTGGATGTGAAGATAGAAATAATGAAAAAAAAATGACAATAACATTGTTGGCTCTATTTGATTATCGGTGTGTAGAGAGTGGAACCTCGCTTGACCTTATGGATAGGAACACGACAAATCTAGGATATCTTCAGATATGGAACGCCGTACTATAACATATTGAGCGATTATTTGCTTTGTTTACAATAACAGAGAATTGGGGCAGTCAATGTCAACTTAGTGAACTCGAAGGTTAGTTTTACTCAGCTGTCGGAATTGATCGAAACAAATGTGACGTCACATGGCTCAAAAAGCGAATTCATGAGATAAGTAGGCGGTTAAATTTCAATACATAAACTGCGGGCATCTTATTTTATCATGCCCGTATCATATATCATTATGAGTAATTATCGACCTATCTCTACCAAACCTTGTACCACTGGTTAGTGATTATTAACAAAACCAATGCGAATCGGTATCCTTTGTATGTTACAATTTTATTTTGTATTGTCCCTTTAAGGATGCATAATTAACACAATTCCAATTTTTTCCGCAGATTGCCACGATCACACATAGGAATCTACCGGAGAAAACACCAAGAGGACAGAGTATAAACTTACACGTATGACATGAGAACACATCTAAGAGTATGAACAAATTGGTTATTATAGAACCAGTGACAAAATAGCATGCTGATGCATTGTTTTTTTGGTTTGGTTATGTAGACCAGCTAATTATTATTATTATTATTATTATTATTATTATTATTATTATTATTATTATTATTATTATTATTATTATTATTATTATTATTATTATTATTATTATTATTATTATTATTATTATTATTATTATTATTATTATTATTATTATTATTATTATTATTATTATTATTATTATTATTATTATTATTATTATTATTATTATTATTATTATTATTATTATTATTATTATTATTATTATTATTATTATTATTATTATTATTATTATTATTATTATTATTATTATTATTATTATTATTATTATTATTATTATTATTATTATTATTATTATTATTATTATTATTATTATTATTATTATTATTATTATTATTATTATTATTATTATTATTATTATTATTATTATTATTATTATTATTATTATTATTATTATTATTATTATTATTATTATTATTATTATTATTATTATTATTATTATTATTATTATTATTATTATTATTATTATTATTATTATTATTATTATTATTATTATTATTATTATTATTATTATTATTATTATTATTATTATTATTATTATTATTATTATTATTATTATTATTATTATTATTATTATTATTATTATTATTATTATTATTATTATTATTATTATTATTATTATTATTATTATTATTATTATTATTATTATTATTATTATTATTATTATTATTATTATTATTATTATTATTATTATTATTATTATTATTATTATTATTATTATTATTATTATTATTATTATTATTATTATTATTATTATTATTATTATTATTATTATTATTATTATTATTATTATTATTATTATTATTATTATTATTATTATTATTATTATTATTATTATTATTATTATTATTATTATTATTATTATTATTATTATTATTATTATTATTATTATTATTATTATTATTATTATTATTATTATTATTATTATTATTATTATTATTATTATTATTATTATTATTATTATTATTATTATTATTATTATTATTATTATTATTATTATTATTATTATTATTATTATTATTATTATTATTATTATTATTATTATTATTATTATTATTATTATTATTATTATTATTATTATTATTATTATTATTATTATTATTATTATTATTATTATTATTATTATTATTATTATTATTATTATTATTATTATTATTATTATTATTATTATTATTATTATTATTATTATTATTATTATTATTATTATTATTATTATTATTATTATTATTATTATTATTATTATTATTATTATTAT
>OY744524.1:158107533-158235033 GCA_963556195.1 Sepiola atlantica
TTACTATTACATCTAAAACTTAGCCTCTATTACTACTAATAAAAATAATAAGCATAAGATAGATTCATATGTTAAAGGATACTATTCGGCAACATTTTATGAAAATGACAGTATATACTATTGACATAAAGCATTGTAATCGTTAGGACAACATTCTTCTACTACTACTACTATTATTATTATTAGTAGTAGTAGTAGTAGTATTACTACTACTACACTACTGCTACAATTACAATTAATACACACACTATTACTTCTGATAATATAAAAATATCAAGCGGCATCCTGTAGAAATATTACGGTCGTTTTCTTCATTTACATTGCATTTTTTCGAAGATCAAAATACTATAAAATGTAAGCACTAATGTAATAAGTATACGTTAAGTCAATTTCATGTTCGTACGTACGTTATCTCTAACCACGCTTTCTATAAAGATGAAATCGTCCGAACGCCGAAGATGCAATGCAAGAAAAGGTAATTAAAAGAATAATTAATTTGTTATCGTTTTAGTATCGAACGTGAAACTCGGACAAAAATTCACTGTTCTTGCTTTAAAATAAGTGTGTAGTATATGTCATGTCCAAGAATGGTACAATGTAACCGTTGTGCCTGTATTGACACTGATTGTCCATCGAAATGAAATATAGAAAAAAACACTTAGTAAGGTTTTGGAGATAGACCGAAATAAAGTTCTAAAATTATATTCTGAAACTAGATTCACCAGATTACTTAGATAAGTATGTGTCAGTTTAGATAAAGTCCGTACAATATTATCGTGGGGTCTGCTTTTGCGTTGAACGTCGATAGAGTACAGCATCAATATACACAAGATCAAAATGCAACTATGCAATCTATACGAGGTATTATTGATATGACTCTGTCAGAAATGGTATGAAGCCCTTTGCCTATTAACGTCTGCTATTTATAGATGACTCTGTTCCGATTTTGAGAGGTTGATTTGTCTATGGATATAAATTTTAAATTGTAGATATAATTCACGAACGCCGGTCTCGTGGCGCAGTGAGTAGACCTGCTAACTATCAACTATATCGTTGTAGGTTCGATTCCTTGCATGGCTAAGTGCTAGTCTAGTTGCACTAATAAGCGGTGATCCAGTGCTACATTCTATATGCGCATGAATATATACATCCCAAGCAACAATCTAGTTGAAAGTCGGCAGTAATACTACGGGATGGAGAGCGCAAATTATATCTACAATGCATTTATGTAAACATTGATCGACACTTGTAAAGTTCTCAATTAGTTTATTTGCTTGCAGTGGATATTATTTAACAGCAGTGTTCAACCCGAGAAGAAGCATTGAATAGTAATTCATAGACAAACTCATCGAGGCTAGGCTAGCACCTATCCTAAGCCAGAATTTGAACATACAGCTATCTAGTTGATAGTCGTCACTTCTAAACACTGATCTACGGGATATATATATATATATATATATATATATATATATATATATATATATATATATATATATATATATATATTTATATATATACATATATATATATTTATATATATACATATATATATATATATATATATATATATATATATATATATATTTATATATATACATATATATATATTTATATATATACATATATATATATGTATATACATATACATATATATATATATGTGAATAATGAAGTGATGAAATGGATAAAATGTGTATAGTTGCCAAGTGTTCAAACGAGTAGTACTAATACAATATATATATATATATGTATATATATATATATATATATATATGTATATATATATATATATGTATATATATATATTACAGTAGTATATATAGGTTCATTTTACATACACTATTTGTTTATAAATAATTAGTCAAGGCTCTCGCAAGATTGAACACTTTAGTAACGTTTACAACACGCTGTCATTCTACTTAATGCATAACTCTAGGTCACACCTATTAGTTCACTAACGCCACATTTCTAGACAATGTGCTTTCGAGCAGTGGTACTGAGGAAAACATGACTTACGTATCGGCATTCGAACAATATTACCGGCGAAGACTGTCTCCCACTATACAAATAGTTGTACGTTTTGGCATGAACCATTACAGTATATGGGTAAATTTAAAATAAATGATATTTATTCATAAAAAATTATATATATATATATATATATATATATATATATATATATATATGCGCAAGATCGGAACAGGTTTTTCTTTCTAAAGAACATGTCATTTTTATTTTTCTTCATTATACTGTACACCATAAGATACCGATGAGCGCAGGTGTCATGCAACCGTTGCGTCAACCCGAGTGTTACTGTTATTCTCAATTAATCACATTGATTCATACACAATTTGAGCTTCAGGCACTTGAGGATGTTTTCATTGAGATATCACTTACATTAAGCCCTCGTAATTTGTTCTCAAAGTAGATTAGAGTGTGAACTTAATAGGATCAGAGATATATTCATTGATAAAGGTTATCATGAGGACCTTATCAATGATTGTATTAATAAAAAGGTTGCTGACTTTAAATCCCATGAAATATTTGGGCCTGTAAAATGCCCTATTTATTTGAAATTATCTTGGATAGGGGGAAATAGCATTAAACTAGGTAAACAGATTGTTGATAGCATTAGCAATTGTTTCTACTCTGTTTCCTTACGATTAGTTTATGCTACTTGACCTGCTTTTCCTTCCTTTCGCAAGGATAGTGTGCCCTATACAAATTATAGTTATATTGTATAACAATTTAAATGCCAATGTGATGCTGGCTATATAGGGCGTATTTCCTTGCATTTGCTAACCCGCATAAACCAGAACGTTCCATCAAAAATACGTCAGGGAAGGGTAGGGTTTTTGTGTTACCCCTTCTCTTATTCTTTGGACTCTGCTATTGGCCAGCATTTAGTTGAAAACCCTAGCTGTGCCAGTAGCTATAAAGTAGACAGTTTTGAGGTCTTGCATGGAGCAGATTCCAAGAACCATTTGAAAATATTAGAATCTATATCTATCGCTATTCGAAAACCTTCCTTGTGCCGGCAGAAGGAATTTGCAAGATCGCTTAATCTCTTTGGGGAACTTTGAACTCCTTCCCAATTTATTTTTTATTTTTGAAATTTTTTATTTATTTATTTTCCTAACGTAGTGCCTTTTAATCGACTTTTAACGAAATAATTAAATGTAATTTTAATCGCTTTATTGTTAATTTTGGCACACTCTATTCCCCATTTTGCTCTTTCTTTCGACGTTATTATTAATTAAAACTATCGATTTACTCCTGACGAGATCATAGTCGAAAAGGCCGTTGAGAGATTTCCGTGTATTCTTTTTAAATGTATTTATAAGTGTTTAACCTCAAAACATTTATATATATATATATATATATATATATATATATATATATATATATATATATATATATATATAATAGCTGTATTTTATATTGAGCACTTTTTATAAGCCCGGTTTAAATTTTTTGGATTTGTGTCCTGTGCATGTTAACTTTGTCTGGTTGATTATATATATATATATATATATATATATATATATATATATATATATATATATATATATATATATATATATATATATATATACAACCCTGTTTCTATTTAAGCCAGGTGTATATTGAAATGTAAATCCGAGGAAAAAACCTTCGTTTTCATCAAGACTGTTTCCGAAAAGCAATCTGAAACCGACGAGTTTGCTCTCCGTGAAGTTACACATTTTAATGTCAAGTAAAAAGCTAATCTTAAAGATTGATTTGCTTAATATTCAAGAATGTTATTCCTTGTATCGAATATTACATCAACTTAGTAAGAAACACTTGATAGTATCTTTACTCCAAATAATGGAGTCAAGTGATATAATTTATAAACGACAAGCTGGGATTGCTATGCGTTTGCGCTTAGAAATATGAAGTAGAAATGATAAACATATTTTTTTGAAATATAACAATCTTGCATGGAAATTAAAATATGAGTAAACTTTACAGGGCATAGATTCCATCGTAAATGAAAACGTACGCATTAACTCGATACTTAACATATATTTTATTAATCACTCTCCGCCTTGAAACTTTTAAGGTATTAAACCTAAGATAATTACATATAGAAATAATTATCTAACACCATTGCAAACTGTCCATAGCTTTATACCTCAATGTAAGGTCATATATATATATATATATATATATATATATATATATATATATATATATATATACTGCTCTGAACTAATTGTAGTTTCTGATTTACAGGTGTTTGAACTGAGGCAGGTGTGAAATGGTGAAATGGGACCAGTTGAGTGTCGCGCAGTTATCCGTTTTTTTTTATTTTGATGAAATAAAAGAAACATATTGTAATGATGCCCCGTCATACGACCTTGTAAAACGCTGTCATCGTGAATTCAAACATGGCCGCAAGTCTGTGGAAACAGCTCCTAGAATTCGTCCTCCCTCTTCTGCCATTGATGAGGCATTTGTCCGTAAAGTTGAGGCCGCCATTTTGGAAGATCGACACATTACTACTCGCCAAATAGTCCAAGAGGTCTATATTAGTACAAAATCAGTGGAAACTATCATTTGTTACATTTGCATATGCATAAGGTGTCTGCCAGATAGATTCCCAGGTTGCTTACCCCTTTCCAGAAGAAATAACACGTTGAGTGCTCGAGGATTAATTTGGAGTTGTGCCAAGAAGATGAGTCAAAGTTTTTAAAAATACTGATTACACAGGATAAACTTGGATCCCTTACTATGATCCAGAGAGCAAATCCCAGTGGAAGCACTTGGACTCACCACCTCCAAACGACGCAAGGGTCCAACCCTTCGCTGGCAAGGTAATGCTCACAATCTTCTGGGACCAGCAGGGAGTAGTGATGACATATTTCCTTGCAAATGGTTCTGACAATTACAGAAGCCTATTACGCTTCAGTTTTAATGCAAATTAATAGAAGCTCTCTGAATCAAGAGGCTGGGCAAGATCAGCAAAGGTATACTCTCCTGCAGGACAACGCTCCGGTCCACAACTCGAATGTCACCAGATCAGAAGCACGGGCGTGTGGCTATGAAATCCTCCCCCATCCCCCTTATTATCCTAACCTTGCACCATGTTACTTTCATCTCTTGCCAGCCACGAAATTGTTTCCTCAACTTTATAGGGTTTATCTAATATTGGACCAGTGATTGGGGGGGAATTGATTTGAGAGAATGAGAGTTTATAGGGATTATTGGTTTGGCGGCTTTCTGGGGACTTGGTTTGGGGGTAGTTGTCTTATTTAGATGGATTTAGGCGAATTATTTTTTTCTTCTTTTTTCTCTTTTTTTCGTCTTTTTCTTCTAGTTTAGCTTTAAGCTGTTTGGCTTTTATAAAACTGTATTTCCCCGGGTCGTTTTTTAACATTGCTTTTTCTCTAATTTCGTCCAGAGATACCCGACCCGGGGTTTTCTTACCCGGTACTATAATCCATTCATTAGGATTTTTTGAAGTAGAAAGAGCCGGAAACTCGTCGTCGGAAGCTGGTTTAATTAGCTGACCAATTGTAGCTGAAAGAATGGAGGTGGGGGTCTCCATTAGATGTTTTGGTAATCGGGGTAGTCGTCTTCGGGATGGATTTCTTTTGCGGGCGATCCAGTGTTAAGTGTCCCAGCTGTTCGCAGAAACAACAAACAAGTATTCGGCCTGCTAATATTATCACGAGTTTTTCCTCCCCTACTTGTAGATAGTAGGGGATGCTGTCGTATGTTTTTTTCATCCACAAAGAGCTCAGGATTCCAGGTGCCTGGAAACTCGTCAAAATTAACGTCTGTAATTTCTCCATGTTTTAGTAAAAAGGTGCCAATGTGCTCACCTTTTAAGTAAAAAAGCACATTAACAAAGGAAATAGATGATCGTCTTCTTCCCATGAATTCAGTTCTTAGAATGTACTCTTGAGTAATTATTTGAGTACGAGAAAGATTTGTACAAATGTCTTTATTTGGAAATAGAGCATTCCAGGTATTAAACCCATTACATTTAATCATCCTTTTCGGTTTAAAGCCTGCGGTTGCCAGTAATTTACTACTTAAATAAGGAGAGGCCCTGATAGAGTTTTTAATCCTTTTGTCCACCACAAACATTGTTACCGTTCTTTTTTAATCCCTTCAAGTTTAGGTATATCAACACTTATTCCATTTTCCGTGACCATGTTTTCAAATTTTCTCGCCTCTTCCACGAATTATTTTACATCAATGGATAACTTAGGTGGTTTACCCCATTCTGAATTGTCAGTAGTCATCATAGTTTTGGAATTATTGGTCGCCATTTAGTTAACAACTAGAGGCATAACAAACAGGAAAACATTTTTTTTAAAAAAACGTGGCAGAAAAAAAAGAAAGAAAAACATCCGACGTCAATAGAAAACTGTATAACAATAAAGCTTAACAAGAAGGCAATAACAGCGGTAAAAACTAACAACGATAACTGGCAACAATAAGATTTAGAAAAAGGTAAAAACGTGACGCTAGGCTGAAAAGGGTGGCTTAATACTGTAATTTTTCCTCCTGGTAATTGTCTACTCGAACTATTTATAGTGAGAACCGGTGTAGTTTCTCTTCTGTTAAGTAAGAAATAATTGTTTAGGTAAGTACGTATTTAAGGTATTGCGTTTGGGGTCTAACTATACAGAGGAATACTTTTAAAAGTTATTTCGATTTCACAATCTGCATTTTTCTCAGGACAGAATCTTTTCTTCAACGCCGCCCTAATTATTTTATAATTTCAGTCTACGGTTAACCCCTTTTTTCTTTAAAAGTATCCTGCACTAATGACTGCCAGACAAGGCAGTACACGCGCCACTGCATTACAAAAACTTAACCAGACTTATGACGTTAATTTCATTCATGATTATGTGTTTTTTCTCTATTTAACATATGTTGCCTTTATACGACACGCAGCATATTTTCTAAAGCATCACTCACGCGGCAGCATCTCGTTTCGCGTTCTATTACCTACGTCTTGCGTCAAGTGTGAAAACAATTACTCGGAATCAGAATCGAACATCGAAAATATCAGAAATTCTTGAGGCATCGGAATCGGAAAAAATGGAGCCCAATTTCTGATTCAAAAACATTAAAAAATTGTTTACTAAATGTTCTATTGCTGGTACTAAGGATTAAACGATTGATATTTATTGTTTATAACATAAAATACGGTGTGAATTTATTTTACTGGTGTGAAAAAGACAAAAATCACTTTACATAAATTCGCTAAATAACCTATTAATGAATGCAGTTGATTTACAAGGTTCTGAATAATTTCAAAAATGTGATAAAGGTTTTTTTGTGAAATGATACTGAAAAACATAGGTAATTAAATTGAGAAATCTTATAGATTTATCAAAATATTATTTCTATAGTATTATATGAATGCTTGGTGTAGAGTTTTATTGAGTAGAAATTAAATTAGTAGATTTCAAGAGTGTCACCGTTTTATGTGAGAACTCAGTTCGCATCAGTTCTTGTTTGATTTTAAGTTGCCATGTCTGTGTAAAACAACATTTCTAAAGAAATAAAAGGTTGAAAGCAGAATGATAACATTAGTCTTGGTTATTAATTTTATTTAAAACGTTTGCCCCTCCTGTTCTTAAACTGTCTTTCCATTAATAAGAGACACCTACACACTTTTAAGACTACGTAAAAGACTGACATCTACCAACATAAAAATGGATATATATATATATATATATATATATTAAAGCTATTACAAAAAAGTTAACGTGTTTTATGAATAAACCATAACATTTATAACATATTTTTATTAAGTTTAATTTCATATTTAAATAAATATATTGATATAATGTGAAAAGTTTATTTTTTTTTAATCTTAGAAGTTAAGTAGAGTATTTTACTACATAAAAAAGTATTATTATTACTATTGCTTTAGGTTAGCCCATTCATCTGCGTGAGCCCCTCCCAAACAAAAATCAAACTTGATTTCTTTAAGCCATTACGTTGAAACAGCCTGAAAAACATTGCAGGAAGAAACATACAGAAAATACATTAAATTCGGAATTTGAAGAGAGATAGCTTTAATATGTAAGTTAAACGCAAAGATTGTGGGAGGCTATTTTCAGGAATTACGTGGCGTGTTAACATTTTACCGATCAGAATTTTGGTTAGTGATAACAAATTAATGAACAAGATTTAAAATTTTGAATTATCCGGGAATGAGTATTATTTTGCATTACATTTATAGAAAAACTAATCCCGTACTGTAAATTCTACAACAGTTTTGTGTTGTTTTTCCTGCCAGGTATTTCAGGTTAAGTACACATTATCGCCTAAAAATGTAGAATCTTACTTAAGAGGGGGTGATTTAGTTGACAGTGTTATTAATTACGTGTGATTATATTTATTTTTTCTTCAAATGGGCAGAGCTGGAAACAATGTCGGTGTTTTATATTCCGACTACATTTTTTTAAAAAGAAACTCTGGATTGAGACAAAATGAAGACTCCTTAAATCAAAGTAGGATTTCTTTTGTAGTGACCGAACTCAGAAATATGAAGGTAAAGTATAAGAAAATATACTACACTTTGAAGTATGTATTTGTAAACAATTGAAACATATATTTTGAGAAATAAGGTACAAGGAGTTTTAATATATACAATAAAAAAATAAATAATTACGTAAAAATAAAAGCACTAAAACTGGTCCACATTCATATTACACTTTTTTATTTTAGTCGACCATGTCTCGCCCAGAAGATGAACATAAATATGTTTTTTTTATATTCTATACATACAGACTATTTCCAAGTAATGTAGTTGCGTTCATAATTTTTTTTATTTCTCTTAAACTTCCCGAGGAAGTATTTTCTTGATGAAAACGACACGTCGATGACGTTACTGATAATTTAGTTTCTCCTTCTTTCATACACATCACGTTTTGAATACTATTTCTATTTTCATCATATATATATAAATATATATATATATATATATTATATATATGTATGTATATATATATATATATATATATATATATATATATATATATATATTTTGATTTTATTCAAAAATGGAATAAAATCAAAAAATATATATTTTGCTCTGAATTTTCATTGAGCACTCTCGTAAACCCAGTTTCAACTTCCTTCGGATTCATACCCCCTAGATATTTGTAACAAGTTAATTATATATATATATATATATATATATATATATATATATGATTAATATTTATGGATACATGTATTTGTACATGTATGTGTTTACAGAGATAATCATATATATATATATATATATATATATATATATATATATATATATTGACGACAACGGGGAGATGGACAACAAAGGAGGAGGAGGGAGAGAAGGAGGGGCTAAAGGTATATATATATATATATATATATATATATGTATGTATGTGTATGTGTGCATATATATATGTATATATACATATTTATTTATTTATTTTTTGATATGTTGATATTTTTTATATTTATAATATAAAACTAAAAATAATGCATTAATCACTTAAATAATAGTGTAATGGATTAGTCCAAACACTTTAAAATACAGCAACATTTTTGTAAGTAACGGATAAATGTTATTAGACAGACGAACAGCACAGGAATTTTTTTTCTTTTAAATAACGAATATAAGCTAGCAAAACATTTATATGGAACAAAACGTAGATTTAGTATAATGAACGTTTATGTTTTTGTCATTTAAGGGGAGTAGGGTCTGATCAACTCTGCTAGGAAGCCATGGAATTAAATACTGTCTTGTTGTTAAATTCCCGAAACAGTTTTTCATGGTAAACAACTGATGATCCCTTAAAATAGTGTTAGAAACAAACTAATATAATAACTGTAAAAAATAAATTGACTTACATGAGTGATTTTCCACTGAAAGACTTGGGACCATAAGTTTATTTTGTTTTTTTTTTTGTTTTTAATATTGTTTTAATGGTTGAGAAACTTCCGAGACTATATATATATATATATATATATATATATATATATATATATATATATATATATATATATATATATATATACGATGGCCGGTTTATGTTTACATATTTTTACGTTGATCGGAAGGTATTGGGTAAGTTGAGATGTAAACCTGCATTTGAAGAAGTCGAATGCAAAACGCGATAAACGCCATTTTGAAAATAACGAAACTGACACCACAAAACATGTGGCATTGCAACACTCGACAACACCCCAAACTATGTGTTACATGATATGATACCGAAATAATTTTAATTAAAATGAAATTTCATTCGTAGTGTAGATTTAATATATTCGCCTGTTTATTGTTTAATGTCTCAATTTAAACGAATTGGATTTATCGCGTTTTGCGTTTGAACTCTTCATTCGTTAAACACCTTCGTAAGTTACACGACAACAGGAAAGCACATGTCAACTCCGGTAGTTGTCTCTCTGAACCCGTTGCAGTTACTTTGTGTTCCATCTATTTTGCTGTAACTCTGTCGTTGACTTTCACTAACTGTGACAAAGGTGTGTATCTTCGATTTCGCCCATCGGGTCGACTGTATAACTTTCAACGTTTTAAGATGAGATTTTCTCTGTGACGATGATGTATATCTCGTGGCTCACTCGGAAAATGATGTGCATGATAATATGGATCACTGTGTATGAGCGTGTAGCAGCATTGGTTTCACTATCAGACTAGGCAAGTAAAAGACTATGTTTAACCCAGTACCTGACAACCCGTATCAGAAACTGGATATATTTGTTGAAGGCCATAGACTGTCTGTGGTGGATCGTTTTATGTGTATGGATAGTGTTATTTTAAAGAGCAGGTGGTTGGATGCTGAGAAAGATCGACGTATTCAACGGACTGGTGTGTATTTGGTCATTTGGAGAAGCGGGTGTGAGCACCACGTCATGTAAAGATGGCAACTTAGATCTCTATGTGGTATCAACCTCGTATTCGCTTGCTGGGGCATTTTCAGTAGGGTTGCCTAGGCCCTTGCTTTAGATGCGTTGGGATAGCGTTACTTCTGATACCGAAGTGTTGGAACGAGCTGTTGTTCTAAGTATCGAATCTCGTATAAGGAAACGCAGGCTTTGTTATGCTGGTAAGCTTATACGTCTTACTGATGACATACTCGCCAAACAGATGACCTATGATGAATACTAACGAATACACGCCAACAGCATACACCTCGTAAGCGATTACAAGATTGTCTCAACGAAGATTTAAAGTGCTTTGTAATTGATGTTGGTGATGCGGGTGTAGATATATCAAGGTGGATGAACGTGATTTTTGAAGGAAGCCAGCTTTTTTAAAAGAATAAGATAACACACCAGCAACAAAACAAAGCAGCGAATAAGAGACGGGATGTTATACCTCCAGCACATGAAGGAAAAATGATGCCAAGCGTGAAACTTCGTAACTATGTTACGTGCAGGTTGGTTGAATTACCAACGAGTGCATGTTTTGCAAAAGGTGGGAGTACTTATCTGTGATATGGTCTGTAAAATCTGGCACGCTTCACTGGAAACTTTCACACTAATGTCACATTTATACGACAATAAGTGGGCATATTCAGAATCAGGTAGACAGACAGCATATATATATATATATATATATATATATATATATATATATATATATTGAATATATAACGAGGTATATATGTGAATATATATGTGAATATATGTGTAAATATATTAATTTTCTATTCATATGTCAATACATTAATATATTAATATAATATAATATATATATATATATATATATATATTCATGTCATACATATGTTTATTATTTTAATTGCTGTATATACATCAGCCTGTCTTTCTATTTTTCTTTGATGCCATTCAACGTTTAATTCGGTAGCAATGTTCACAAATCTACTTAAATTGTCATAAGTCTGTGATTTTTGTAATACAAAAGAGGCATATGAATGGGTAGCACTTCTATTAAATTATTATATTACTGATTATAATGAAATAAAATGTGTATATAAATAATGCAAGATTATTAAAATTCTGTAAAATATTTAATCTTTTGAAAACACAGTTTTTGCTTGTGATTATTACGAGACTATCTATAATGCACGCTGGACATGCACAGATCCATAAAGTCTCCATCTATGTATGCGTTTCATAGTGAGATAGGCACACTATTGATCCTATGTCGTTAATCAAATCACATATATAAGTCGAAATAACACGAGTGCAGGTAAACCTTCTAGTCGGTAAAATCTAATGAGAACACCTTGCAATTGGGACACTTTTTTGTACTACAATTCATAATTGGGACATACATTCTTAATTGGTACACCTACCGAAAACTGTATTAACCCGCTGCCAAATACATAAATACAATTAAATAACAATATTATCTAATAATTGATGTCGTTTTGATATAGGTGTGTAAGTATAACGCGACTTGCAGGATTTTTACAACATATTTTATAGAGTGTATATACATGTAACAGTTGCCGGATTACTAGGTTTGCTTTACCAGACAAAACCACTTCAACGTTAATTTTTGTTGATAAAATGGTGTATCAATCAGAAGTCAACAGTCAGAGAGAAAACCAACTAGATGGGGAACTTGTATTATAAACTTATAAGTAGTTGACACTATTTTATTAAAAAACTATATATTAGCCCATTCTTTCCTCATTTCCCTATATATTTTACCTCGCTTCCTTCTTTTTTTTACTCGCATTTCTGCATTTTAATTATCTTTTTTATTCTTGATATTTAGAAGAAATCTAAACATTAATAAAACGAACAATCGGCATAATATATCTATTGATCACTTTATATCTCTATATATGCCCCCATTCCCGAGCTCTACGCCGTTACTCCTTCTCCCTTGATTGAACTTAAATGTTAATTTTAAATTTTAATTCCCTTACAGTAACCTATATGTGCCCTTCATCTCCCCTTTTCGTCGCTTGACTCCTCCCTCAACACACCATTTTATTATGCGACCTTACTATAACACCCAGTAAATCTCTCCTCTCGACAACTGCTTCTCTACCATCAGGAAACTTGACGCAAACCATCTCTCTCCTTAATGTTAAAATAACAGCGACCACCACAAAATGCCTCACCATCCATAATTAACTTAATGCCCATCACTACCATCATCAACTCGAGATCATGATTTATATCTTCATAAGCGTCCTTTTGAGATTAATTTCTCCTACTGCTTCTTTTATTCTGAATTTACAATCTAGCAGCAATTGACACACTAATTAATAGTTAGTTGTTCTAACGTCTATTTTCTCTGAACCAGCAGGAAGCAGTGTCAGTTTTTGAGACATAAATTTATTCCTTATTTTATTGTCCTCCAAAAAAATCTCAAATATCATTCTGGCCTACATGTCCGGAATTATATGTGATCATAAACTACCATTTCTTGGAGCACTCAAGTTTCGAAAAAACATTGAATATTGTTCGGCCTTTTTGTTTGGACTGATAAACAGCTTGGAAAAATAACATTTGATACAACTTTCTCTGTCCATAGTTCGAATCGTGTTTGAACAGCTTCATAACTTATATTGAGACATTATTCCCCGTAACGATTTTCGAAACAAATGTACTTTTTGCATTTTTATGATAGGGATTTCTAATAATTAATTAATATTCAATCATCATGGGTCAAACTTATTGAGTGTTATCTTTGAAAATCCATGGCTTAGGGGTCATTTTTTATTCTTAAAACTGTTTCTTATAAATGTTAAAGGAAACGAGATCTGCTTTAGTACTATTAAATGTTAGCATCTATTTATAGCCCTATTTAACTACAGACTGGATTTTTTACCCTAAGTATTTAGGCATTGCATTGGTAATGTGTGTGTTCGCTTTCGTCGCATCTAAAGAATAGAGTGGAGTGCAGGTAGTCAATATACCCGCCTCAGACTACAATTGCATCAGTGCACTGGTTTATGAAAATCAGAACCAATAACGGTCCAATTATCGGCTGCTGAAATACATTCGCATTAATGGCATGTTGTTTAGAAGCACGGGCATCGAGGACAATATGGATCTTTTACTTTGACTTCGAAATATCTTATATTTAATATTCGTCCAGTAAAACATAACGAATTGATTTTCATTAGAACACCATAATTTGTTAGAGCTACTGCTCTAGCTTCACTAGCTTTGTGAACTATGCATTCAGAAATAACCGTTTGGATATCCGCAGTAGAACGGAATTGCCTCAACCCATACTGTGTCTCAGAAAAAAATGTTTACATTAACGAGGTGGCAGCCCATCGCTAGATTTATGAACGATTCACAGAGTTTGCCAAGGGCGGGAGGAGACTTATTGGGCGATACGTTTGCTACCAAACAGGCAATTTACCAGCTACCAGGGAAGTAATATGCTGCAAGGCATTTTTTTGTAAAATAAAGAAAGGGCAGTTACAACTCAGCAGATCATTTATTTACTAATATAGTAATGATAATTATCAAGCCCGCATGCTTAGGATGTATCAGAGTATTTATGATATTTCTGAATCAGAACGGGTTATGATCAAATAATAGAGAGTTGCTTCAATCCGCAGTGGGAAATTTGGAAATGAGTAATTTGTAAGTGTAAGGGGAGTTAAGTGTGAACCGTTTGGCAAGCAGTTCAGCTTCATCAGTTTCTATCATAACGAATAATGATGGTCAGATAGTCTGCTTTATTGTTATTATTACTACTACTGCTACTACTACTACCCCTACTACTACTACTGCTACTATAATAATACTTATTGTTGTTGTTATTACTATTATTATTTTTATCCTCTATAATTTGTAACATTTTTTTTTTTTTTAGTGTTATTGTTATTCAATTTTTACCATGTCATTAGCGAAACCCATACCATCATAATCCGTATATTAGGTTATATGAAAAAAAGCTTCAAACTTTATATTATATAAATATCGTGTATGTGTGTGTAAATAGTTCATGGTTCCATATATTAAGTAAAAATAATGTGTCTCCATTTAGCAAATACATCTCGCCAGATAAAACTATAATAATAACATATCAACGTCAAAATGTATATCCATGTCTCTACTTATACAGTATTTTACCATGTCAACAAGTACTGTCTGGCATACTATATTTTTAATTTACTAACGTTTGATCATTTTACGGTGTTTATATTCTAAAAACTATAATAAGAATTGTATCATGTGACGCTTACGGATATTAGCTTTTCTCCACTTTTTAAATATATAGGGTTGATGTATAGGCACACAATCGTATTGATAACATATATATGTATATATACATATATATATATATATATATATATATATATATATATATATGTATATATATATGTATATATATATATATGTATATATATATATATATATATATGTATATATATATGTATATATATATATATGTATATATACGTATATATATATATGTATATATATATATATATATATATATATATTTATATATATATATATATATATATGGCATACGACTGTGCCGTACACTAATTAATTATGGTGTGTGCCTACCAGTCTGTTTTCAATCGAGCTTCACTAAGGTCCTCTGACTTTCAGGTCTTCTCATCTGAAAAGGTCACAGGAATAAAGATAATAATCCATCCCTCTCTCTCACATAATTTTGCAGATTTCCTTTTTGATCTGGCATCGTCTGTTAACCCAGGTGTTCACTCTAACAGAAATGCAATACATTCAACGCCTTTGTATATTTATGTATGAACTGAATACTTACCTGCCCCTGGTTAAATGCATACTATGGATTTGTATGTTCTGTACTTTAATTGTACATGTAACACGAATATTATTGCTATTAATATTAGGTTAGTTATGATGACTTAGTAAGAAAATACGGAATTAATGAATAGAAATTACCTTATGTGCAAATTTCGCAGAGAAACATCTCCAACAAAGCCATCGTTAACTTAAAGGAATTTAAAGAAGAACTACATTACTAAACGATGTATCTAATTTCTAAACTCATTTTAGAATATATACAACTATAAACTATATAAAAATCATTGACTATAATTTGGGAATTAAATACAGTCCATTGGTCGTAACCTGTTGTCAATTTTATAAGTATTATTTACACTTTTATAGATAATGTAGTGTTTAATTCCACTAACATGCAGACGAGCTACATAATGTATTGTGATTCTAAACCTGAGCTAATCAAGGTGTGTTTATTTAAAGCGTATTTACGAAATGTTTTAATCAGACAAAATGCATGCTCAAATATTTCTGGGTTTTGACTTAGAGTACTTTTCTAAAAAGAAACTTTCATTTTAATTGTTCAACTTAGCCGCAATGTTCAAGTAAAACACCGGATGATTCATCTTTTACTAACGTTTTATCTCTCAGCTCTTGAAACGTGAGCCAGAGTAAGACTGGTGATCTGTTTCTCACTTACTCTGTATCTTTCTACATGCTCGGTAATTTAATTGTAAAAACAATATATCTATCTTAGAAGCATATGCCTTTTTTGTAAGGTACCTTCAATCAACGACGATTCTTCGAGAGAAACGAACTCACATTTTTGGAAAAAGTAAATAAATTAACAGAGAACAGAAGGATTTTTAAAGTATTCAGGTGTTCAGTATACAATGTCTTAACCTAAAAGAATGACATCGTATCGTATACACCAATGAGTGGATATTGGTTTATAACTTCGTCGATTACTGTACAAATTAAAGTCATGTAAAACCAAAGTAAGAAGGTAATCCTATTTGATGCCTTCAAATGATTTATGTAACTATGTAATTAGCATATACCGTTTTTCTTGCAACATTGTCTGGAAATAATGTGTTAATTTCTTAAACGTTAAATGTAAATTGTATATGTAATGTTTCGATTATCGGAACTATTTTTCTCATCTTGGGTGTTATTCTTACAACTTTTCAACTTGTGTTAATTCGAACATTTTAGGTGCGTCTTGTTGAACTCGCGAATCTTCATATCAAACTAGGGGCATGTGCAAAATTTATAACGAACTCTTCATTTAATCCACATTCCATCAATAATTAATAAGTAAGATTGTAAATAAATAGAAATTGTATTCTTAATATCGCCCGTACTGAATATTAAAAGTTCAACATTAAGGAAACTACCCGTTTTAACTAATTGTAACTTAGGGCTTTAACCCAGCTGCGCTAAGAGCCTTCCCGTTCGAAATTCCGTAGTCTGATATAAACGTTCCCCAGTTTAGAAAAGACGTACCTGAAAAAGTTCTAAATGTTATCGACTGACCCATTGATTATAACAACATAAAAAAGAGAATAGTAGTTGGAATAATCAAAATAATAATAATTGTCAATCCTCATTTTAAAAGATTCTTAAACATTTTACAAGCCATTGTTTAAATCCTAAATATACTCTATTATTTCCTTACTTTATGCGGGAAAGGGTGCGTCAATGCATGACTACCCAGAAAACAATCAGAAAAAAACAAGAAAAAGCAAAGTACATAACATATTTGATAAACATAATACTTACACTACGGACACTTGAGTAGTATATAATAGACTCATGGGTTAGTGCGAAAAGACAACTGATATTATGTTCATACGAAATAAATATATACCTATTTACTTGTTAACTTAAACAGGACTAGTATCAAACTACTAGGTTTTAAGCTGAAGAAATCACTTATTAATTAGGCAAATAAAAGTTGCCTCAGTCTAGAAAATGCTTCATGCATAGAACGAGGTTAAATAGACTAAGTGCAAAATCAAAACAGAAACTAAACCTTGTTCCTAGTCAAAGTATCGATGTTCGTATTATTTACATTTGCTTCTTAATGTTTTAATATGTTTGTTTTATGTTAATATATTATTATTATTATACATACATTTTTATAGCGAATGTATGCTTACACCTTTTCCGAATTATATGAAAATTAAATACACCTGAATAATATTCATTAATGAAGTAATACATTGTTTTAAATCGGCAGGGAATTCTGGCCACATAGAAAATGTCACGAGGCAATAAACGAACGTACACTTATATTAGATAATCGTCTTTTAGATTACAACGAACAAATTAGCGCAATCCTTGTGTCTTACTTAAGTACAACTATTCCTGAATCTCTTGAAAAAGTAGTTGTACGACATCAGACCATTTTTGATCTCTTAAACAGTGTTGTAAACTCAAGCATTTCTGACAACAGTTATCAAAATAGAAAAACGCATCAGTTTAAAGTATCGCCAATATTATTTTACGAAGGAAAAATACAATATCAAGATATTACTAAACACGTAGAATAGATAGCATATACTATTCGGTTAAGATCAGCTAAATTGTTTCATATATGTTATACCTTGGAACATTCCTCACACCCCTGAAGATTGAAGACATAATGGAAATTGTCTGCTGTTATACAATATATAATATTAATACACATGAGCTACCTGCCATGCTCATAAACTGTGACTTCAGATGGGTATTGAGGCCAACTCGATTAAATGCACTGCATAGGTATCATGAACAGGCAAGACCCAATACTGAAAAATGACCACCATCCTCATATAAACACATTAACGATCAATCTGTCAAATTCTGAATCAGTGATTTCATCTGACGCACCCTACGCCCACTAATAATTGCATCTGTAATGCAGCTTGAATACATATAAGAGTTTACTTATGAATACGCGATCAACAATTATTTACTATAAATTTGTCAAAAATGAATGTTGGAATCTTATGTAATATATGTTTATGTGACCACGACTATCTTCTACGTAATACACTTTATTTTATATGATATATAACTGATAAGTATGCATAAGGTGTAAGTTATTTAATAACGTCTTTATTTACTCAGGGGTAATACACAAAGATGTAAAGCAAACATAAGCCTTTTGAAAATAAAGCACGCGCAATATCTTAAAATATTGAATTATGTTCGAAAACGCAATTATACATACGGATAATTGGTTTCTGATGTAGAGGATATCATTAAATCAAGCAAGGTTAAGCATGTTTAAGACGAGACCTGATCAGTATTAGATCTTAAATGCACTGAAGTTCATCTGTAGAAATAAGTGATAATATATATGTTTATTGGATGGCGAATCCGCACACATATATGTGAACGTATTTCGAAAAAAAATACAGAGGATCCAAGTAGGGTTCGACACTTTCATATGGATGGCGAATATGATATTTTTGCTAAACAATATATGACTAGCATATAAATAGCCACTTACACAATATAACCATTGTGGGTTAAATGTTTGCATATGGAAAGATGTGTGTTAATTAAGTCGCACTTGGTAGTCACTCCAGATAGACCAAATCAAGAAGAACCTTGGTCCAGGCACATTTCATGACACGATGTTGTAAGACGTCTACCTTTACTTTCCAAAAACTGCAAAACCTAACGTCATTATATTTCCTGATCGAGCGATGCATGCGACTTACGACGTCTCATGAATTGAATATTCCCTGGAATATTCCTCCTTCGTAAGAAGTCAGCTCAACCCGCGTAGGACCGACGGGAAGAGCTTACAATGGAGATGTGGATAGTAATTTAACAGTACAACTAATGATCATAACTTGTAAAACTATATGTAATAAGAACAAAATTAAAAAAGAAAATAAATGTTTGTGAAACTATCGAGATTCAACTTTTTTTATACTTTCCAGTGAACAAGGTCATATTATTATTTTAGTTCACATAACCGTTCGATTGTGTGAGTAAATGAACTACGCGTTTGTTTTATAGAAATATAATTATGTGCAAGCTACGAGCCTAATGACCGTAGCAAGAAGTGCAATCATTTAATCATTCTTAGTTAGAATGAACGAGATGCAAATGACGTCACACGGACTAATTAACATTGAATAATTAATTGACATGGGACATCTTTGAGAATACATATCAAGATACTGAACAAGCATTCGGCGTACATTTAACGAATTGCTTAGTTATGAATATAATAGTTATCCATATATACGACCAGTTGGTCATGGCATTAATCGAATTTGAACACCAGACATAAACCATTAGACTATAATATTGTTCAAACATCATGGGAAACACTAAATAAACAAGTGCCTACTCGAATTATTTTAATATGTATTTATGTCTCATTCATAATATAGAAGAAACGATTCCTGAACATAATGAAGAAGAAAAAAAACAACAACGAAATATTAACTAAAAAAACACATTTTGCAAAAACGTGTAATGTAAGAAATCATTTTTTAGGTAAGTGCGTATTGAAGTTATTGTGTTTGGGGTCCTGCCATGTAGACGAATACTTTTCAAGTAAATTTCGATTTCACAAACTGCATTTTTTTCAAGGCAGTATCCTTTCTTTAAGTGCATAGAAAGTGCATAGAAAGTGCATAGAAAGCGCCATAATTATTCTATAATTACAGTCTAAGGTTAACCCGCATTTTAAAAAAAGTATCCTGCACTAATAACTCTCACACAATGCAGTATACCCGTCACTGCATTACAAAAACTGAACAAGGCTTATGACGCTAATTTTATTCATGATTATAAGTTTTTTCTCCATTTAACATATGTTGCTTTTATACGATACGCAGCGTATTGTCTAAAGCATCACTCACGCGGCAGCATCTCGTTTCGCGTTGTATTGCGTACGTCTTGCGTCAAGTGTGAAGACAATTACTTGGAATCGGGATCGAAAATATCAGAAATTCCTGGGGTATCTGAATCGGAAAAATGTGAGCCCAATTTCCGATTTAAAAACATTCTTTAAATTTTGTTTTACTAAATGTTCTATTGCTGGTACTAAAGATAAAATAATGGATATTTATTATTTTTTAAACTACCAGTTCAACTAAAATCTATAGATCACAATATTACATCGAAAACGGTGTGAATTTATTTTACTTTTATGAAAAAGACAAAAAAACACTTGGTATGAATTGGTTAAGTAACCTATGAATATATTCAGTTCATTTCCAAGGTTCGTAATAATTTCACAAATTTGATAAAGGCGTTTGTAAAATAATACTAAAAAGCATAGGCAATTAAATTGAAAAATGATGAACAATTTATCAAAAACTTATTTCTATGGTATTTTATAAAGCGTGGTGGGAGGTTTTGTTAGGTGACATTAAATTAGTGGATGTCAAGCGTTTCACCGTTTTGTGTGAGAACTCACTATCGCATCAGTTCCTGTTTTATTTTAAGTTACCATGCCTGTTTAACACAACATTAGGGTGTGAGGTCGAAGACAATAAAATAAAAGACTAATAATCACATTATTCTTGGTTAGTAATTTTATTTAAACCGTTTGTCTGTTTAGTTGTTATATTGTATGTCAATATACAAGACACACGTACACTCTGTTGAGACTATGTGATAGACTGAAAATCTACCAAGATAATATATATATATATATATATATATATATATATATATATTTATATATATATATACATATATTAAAGCTATTTAAAAGAAAGTAAATGTGTTTTATGAATAACAAATTCAATTATAAACATATTTTTTAAAGTGTTTTTCTCATTGAACAATATATTTTGATATAATGTGAACGTTTCAATTGTTTTCATCTTAGAAGTTAAGTAGAGTATTTTGCTATATAAAAAGTATTATTATAAATAGTGTTTTAGATTAGCCCTTCAGCTGCATGAGCCCCTCTCATACAAATACCAAATTTGACTTTTTTTAAGCCATTACGTTAGAACCGCCTGAAAAAGATTGAGGGAAGAAACATACAGAAAATCAATTAATTTAGAATTTTGAGAGAGGATCAGTTTAATATGAAAATTTAACACAAACATTGTTGGAGGGTATTTTTTAAGCAATTGCGTAGCGTGTTATAATTCTATCGATCATACTTTGGGTTAGTGATAACATATTAATGAGCATCTTTTCAAATTTTCAATAAATGAGTATTATTGTACGTTAAATTTACAGACACATTGGTGTCGCACTGTACATTCTACAGCACTATTGTTTTGTTTTTTTCTGCCAAGTTTTTCAGGGTAAGTACACATAATCGCCTAAAAAAAGTTGAATCTTACTTTAGAGGGGGGATTTAGTTGACGGTGTTATTAATTACGTGTGATTATATTTAATTTTCCTCATAAAGGCAGAGTTGGAAATAATGTCGGTGTTTTATATCCCTAATCTAGCTCTTCAAAAAGAGAAACGCTGGATTGAGACAAGATAAAAACTCTTCCAATCCAAAAAGGAACTTTTGTTCTAGTAACTAAAGTCAGAGATGGTAAACTATTATATCAGAAAAAATACTACACTTTAAATTATTTATTTGTTAAAAATATAACATGCATTGTCAAATTAGGCAAAAAGATGTTGTTTGGTTAAAATGTGTACAAAGGAAAGTCTTACCAATAACATAAACAAAATAGCACTGCCGTGTTATTTAATTAAAACAATTTAATTAAACCTAAATGTGTCCGATAATAACATTTTTATTTTTTGGTATTAATTTTTTCTAGTTGTATCAATATTTTTCTCTATAATTGATAAATCATGATTGTCATTCTTTGTCCTTTTTTGTAGAATAATACGTACAATAAAGTTCGTAAAAGCAAATCGTATAACAATTTACGTTTTTCTTAATTATTAGTTAACTAAAGAAATTGTATTTCTTTTAAAACGAATACTTTTGAATTTAAGCATTATATTAGATTTGCTCCTACCTTTAAAAACCGTTAAGTAAATTCATTTGAGAAAAAATGTTTGCTTCTTTCCAATGAAGAAACACTTTCCTGAATTTATTATTAATCAATGAAGTGTTTTTAGTTTAAAAAACAGTTTACCAATGCTGATTTTTATAACGTATTGGTGAGATACAAACAATGAACATATTCGTGTTTTTATATACTTAAATCCAGCACAATATAATAGTAACAGAAAACTGACGTAAACAAATTGTTGATTGATTTTCAACACAACTATATATATATATATATATATATATATATATATATATAGTAGAATAAAAATGAAACTAAAAGTAAGTTTTTAATAAATAGAGCCAATAGTGAAATGGTTTAAGCTCAATATACGAGATAGAGCAATTATAAAGATAGATAAACGAAGAGTGACAGACATGTACGAATTAAACCAGATCAACAATTTTTTATTGTCGTGTTTTATCCTAAAAGAAAAATTTGGCAATGGTCATGCACATTAGAGCAATGGAGTAAGTTATAGACATTTCACCCGTAGGGAATCGTCAGGCTAACATACATTGTAAAGTAGAAGTGAAATAGCAAACACTTGCTTACACTGAATAGCATTCACTTTAGGTTAACAATACGTAATAAATAATCAAATAAAAAAATAAATTAATATACAAATAAACAAATACAATACTTAACTAAACTAAAACCTAAAATAAAATACAAGCTAGTACGTGTTAATATAAGGTCACGCGATCATTTCGATACAAAAAATAAAGAGGGATGAGCCATATTATAGAAAAAAAACAATAAAATGAGAAATAGGAAGTAAAATTAACCGCGCCTTTGTTTGTGAAAAGCCCAATGTTTAGCTAAGAGAATAAACAAGCATCTGATTGGTTAACTAACTAAACTAAACACCATGTGTATATATAAAATGACCCGTCGAAATAAGCTCCGTGCCGTTTAGCCTGACGATTCCCTACGGGGATGAAACGCGGAATCATCTTTGTAGCTTAATTGCCATATTTTAATAACTCCCAATATATCTTTTAATATATATATATATATATATATATATATATATATATATATATATATATATATATATATATTAATTTTTATAAGAAACTTGCTTTTATTTTTTTCGTTTTTTATCGCAAAATAAGTCTTTTTTATTAATATATGTTGACGTCCCATTATTAAAATCAATATCGGCATATACATTATTCATGCAACACAAATCACAACATTTCATAGCAAATTGGAAAATCCAACGTGTCTCACATTATGATGTTTCTGTAAGCCTTTAATATTGAATGCACTATTTGTAAATTTAAGGAATTCAGTGACCGTAATAAATGTAGCCATATAAAATGGCGTCTCTGTTTATTTTGGCTTTGAATTCAATGTTTACAAATCAATATAGAATTTTACGAAAATGTATTTTAAGTATTGGCCGACTTGACTGACCTCTTTTTGTTTTGGGAAATAACCGGAATACTCTGAAAGAAGACCCCGCAATGTGGAGTATACTGTGATGAAATATTTACGCGATCTCTAACCCGTGCGACTCCACACCCGGCATAATTCAAGTCAGGTTACAAGAGTAAATCCGACACAATCGAATAAAATGATTGATATGAAGAAAATACTGGTTTTACGGGGGAGGAGGAGTTCTTTTTCTTAAACTAGTTGCTCCCCGAAGGCTTGATTTTTTTTTTTTAGTTATTTTTTTTATTATTATTTATCTTCCTCCCACAGCGGTAAGATGTGACACAAGGTTGGGAAAGTGAGATTTAAAAAGCCAGAAAAGATGAGCACTTGGGCCTACAAAAAATGCATGGGCATTCAGGTCGGCATTCCCCGATAGGTGCTCATCAGGCGATTAGCAATAAACTAACCCCTTCTCAAAGGGTAAAAAGCAAACACGTTGGAGGGTGGACCTTCTAGAACTCCACAGGACAGTACCCCAGAACGGCATAATTAAGAAGATAGGGTGTAGTATCCACCGGAACAGATACTACAATTTGATCTTGGCACAAAAGGCTAAAGACAAATGTATCCCATTCAGTATTACACTATGTGTATTAGAGCTAGATTACTAACTTGCCAAATATCATTTACAAAGGTGTATACGTTGAGTTTACTGCGTCGACACTAACGATATATATGAGTGTTAGCCTTGCTGTCTGCTTCTAAGATGTACTGTTTATATACTATAAGTGAGCAGAGTTTGATATCTAATGGAAAGCATATGCATTTTTTTAATATATGAGTCAATGAGGAAACATGAAACTTCATTGAGCTTTTTTGTTGAATTCACTAAGTAGTTAAATATATTGCAATGACATAAGATGAAACAAACTCAGTGTATTTGAGCAATTGTATTCGAACTAACCCCCTCCAGAATTGACATTTGTGTAAATCTATTAAAATAGTCATGTTATTTCTATTGACAAATATTATGGCAATAGCAGCAATAGTCTTATTTTGTTTAATACATTTTGGAGCTCTATGTTTTTGTATCTCTGATCAAAATCATGAAAATACAGTGTATTATCTAGTTAGAAAGGTAACTTACTTTCGATCATTGAATAACACGCCAATGCATGACTTACTGCATAACATACAACTGTTTCAAATGTTTATGTCTAGATGTTCTATACGTTAAGACATACATATTTGCACATTACTGCATGTAATCAGTTAATACATTTGGTATTTAATTCGAGGTTTTATTTGTCCTTTTAAAGCATTTTATTCAAATTATATTAGAATTATATAGAATATTTAACGCGAAAAATATATTGATATCCTATGGATACATTATACTTTATAGAGATGAATATTTAAAAATCTAAATTCTATCTATAAAAACCTATTTAAAATAAGCCGCGCATACGTGGCCCCCCTCGATGTGGCGAGTGTAAAATGAAATAAATTTGGGCAATTTGGGGCATTTTGACCCCAATTATACCCCCTGGGGGAGCGAACCAGAATTTTACTGAGGTCAAGGATGCTAATTTCATATCCAGAACAATTGCATCTACATTTTGGCCAAGTTTAAGAAAAATTGAATGGATTGATCAAACGTTATGGGGAAAAGGATCATTTTCTGCCATTTTATGGGGGTTTGACCCCCTGGGGGCGCGAACCAGATTTTTACCAAGGTCAGCGATACTTATTTCCTATAAGGAGTAATTGCCTCCATATGTTGCCCAAGTTTCAGAGAAATTGCATGGATGGATGAAAAGTTATAGGGCAAAATATGTCATTTTTCTGCCATTTTGAGGATGTTTGACCCCCTGGGGGGCTAAGCTGATTTTTTTCAAAAATCAGAGAATGTTACTTTCTAACATGACAAAAGTTACAACTTCATGCAAAATTTAGGAGAAATTCAATGGATGGTTGCGGAGAAAAATCTGGACGGACGGACGAAAATGCCTCAAAACATAGGTCCCCCGATTTATAAAATCGAGGGACCTATAAAAACAAGATAATTAGGCAAATATTATATTACACAAACAACATAAGTTTTATATTATTAAGGTGATGTAGTGCGACCCATTTTGTAGTGGTAATTTAACACATTTGGCAATGGTGTGTATTGCGTTTTGCATTATGACTTCAAATATTCGTCTTTTTACTCGAAAGCCTTTCGGTCGGCCATAGTTTACATGATTATTTCATTCTGGCCCGGAAAACGTCAGGGAATCTTGCAGGCCTATTAATCATGAAAGGGTAGTGTTTTGGCTAACAGAAGAATAGAAAGTTGGGGAGCAATTCTAGTTATGTGTAAGGAGCGGAAAATTGAGGATAAATAGTTGGAACGAAGGAAAGCAGGGAAAATGATTGCCTTTAAATGATTTATTCAAACCAAAAAGTCATTTGCTGTCAAATACACTTAAAATCCAAGCACATCTCCAACAAAGATTACGAAGAATTTAGTGAACGTGATATGATTTTTAAATCAAATAGACGTTTTCAGAAAAGAGCACTTTACAATATTTATTACATTATTTTACTAAATATATGTGTCATAGAATAAGATACGATGAAGTAGACTTTATCAAATAAATTATGCAAATATAGCTATGTATACATAACTGAGTATATATTATGCGTGGATTGCGTATATATATACATATATATATATATATATATATATATATATATATATATATATATATATATATATATATATATATATATGTATATATATATATATATATACATATATATATATATAAATATAAATATATATATATATATATATATATATATATATATATATATATATATATATATATACAGGGTGACCCCCCAAAAACGGGCCCCGTGTACACTTTATGTGATATCTCCTTTATTTATTCACCGAGTTCCCTTATTATACAAGACATGGCAGAATATACGACTGTGAGTACACCAAGATCTCAGTGGGAGCTAGAACAAATAATACACTGTGTATAATTTTACTACAAGACAGGCTCGTTTAAGAAAATCCAGAACAGTTTCATGCATCAGTTCGAATGTGAAAAGGCTCCATCCAAAAGCAGAATTCAGAACTGGGTGGACCACTTCGAGAAGTATGGGATCGTGGAGAACCTCAACGCTACCCGTGAGAACCGTCCAAGCCACTCGGGACCCCAAGAAGCGGAGAGTCGAGCTGGTCGAAAGTGTGAGAGAGTTTCTCCAGAAGAGTCCGAAACGCTCTGTGCGTAAGCGAAGTCAGTCCCTCGGTATCCTCCGTGAAACTTACAGGAGAGTGCTAGTGGACGATATCAGGGAGTACCCATACAGAATACAGACGCTGCAGACCCTTAGAGCCTCAGACAAGAAGCAGAGGAGCACTATGATAGTGAAGATGCTCGATAAGATCGAAGAGACACCAGGTTTCCTTAACCTTCTTTGGATCTCAAATGAAGCCCACTTCCATCTTTGCGGAAATGCGAACTCCAAGACAAATGTCTTCAGGGTGTCTTCCAGCCCCAATGAAGTAGCCACCAAGCCATTGCACTCTCTTAAGTGCACGGTGTGGGCTTCAATCTCGGTCAGAGGCATCATCGGACCAATCTTCATCGAGAAATCTGGCGCAGCAGTGAAAGTCACCAAGGAGCGGTATGTGGAGGTCCTCAAAACCTTCAAGAGTGAGCTCCAGATCTTCTACCCGTCGCTCATGAGCAAGTTCTGGTTCCAGCAAGACGGAGCAAGTTCTTCCCCCTCAAACCTGTCCCGAGATTGGCTGAAAGAGAACTTCGGAGGCCGAGTGATCAGTCTCAAGACTAATTTTGAGTGGCCACCCCATAGCCCAGACCTAAGACCCCCTAGATTTTTTTCCTTTGGGGCTATCTTAAGGGCAGAGTGTACGCAGGGAAACACAGACCCATCAATGAACTCAAGGAAGCCATCAGGGAGGAGATGAGAGCCATTCCCAATTCAGTCTGTTAGAACGTCATGGACAACTTCGTTCTGCGGCTCAAGGAATGCATGGAGCTAAATGGAAGCCATCTAGAACACATGCTACAGAATGGAGAAAAAAAGGGCAAATACCTTAGTGTTTTGATGCGATGTTTTGAATATAATAAACGAGTTATGACCAAAAATTTATTTCATTCGGACGAAACACTAGGAAACGGGCCTAATTAGAGTTGGGGCGCGTATTTTGGGGTCACCCTTTATATATATATATATATATATATATATATATATATATATATATATATATATATATATATATATATATATATGTATATATATGTATATATATATATACATATATATACATATATATAAATTCCCGAAACAGTTTTTCATGGTAAACAACTATGATGCCTTAAAATAGTGTTAGAAATAAACTAATATAATAACTGTAAAAAATAAATTGACTTACATGAATTCCCGAAACAGTTTTTCATGGTAAACAACTGATGATCCCTTAAAATAGTGTTAGAAATAAACTAATATAATAACTGTAAAAAATAAATTGACTTCACTGGAAGACTTGGGACTATACATTTTTTTTTTTTTTTTTTTTAAAATATAGTTTTAATGGTTGAGAAACTTCCGAGACTATATATATATATTTGTATATATATATTTTTTTTTATATATATAAGTATATTTAAAGTGTCTTATTGCACTGATTACCGGTGTAAAATTAGGGGAGGGGCACGCATCATTTGTTTAAGTATTGGACATTATATTAGAGTGTCTCTATACATTCGCTAGATTGTGAAAATACAATATATATGTTCAACTAATAGTACAAGCAACAAAATAAGCATGATGCCGCAATAAAGTAGACTAAAAATATATGTCCGGCTAGTCCCCTCAAAATTTAATATGATCGACATAAAGGGGTCGCGGCAACGACATTGCTAATAAATTGGTATTTATTACACCGTTTGTAGTTATCTTAGTGTCAAATAGTATTGTTTGAGGCATGCTGGATTTATTTATGACACTCTAAAAAGCATTCGACTACAACTTAAAATGACGATTAATGAAATAAACCAAAAATGATAACAGCAAAACACATTTTATATACGACATATCGCATACTAAGCTATTAGGGTTAGGTTAGCCTTTTAGCTAGTCGGGTCAATGAGTCACCTCTTCCCCCCCCCCCTGGTAATAGAAAATTTCTAGATGTTCACTCCTAGCATTATATACTTTGATCCTCGGCCCCTCGCAACTTGTTTTTTTTTTGGAAATACACCACCCACTCTCTCAACTGAATCCCTGGCTTTCTGTTTTCTACCACTTAGATCCCATTCCTATTTATAGATAGAATTACTTTTTTCGGTCCTGAACAAACCGCAACGAGTTGGATTGTCTTGCTAACAATGTTTTGTTATTTCTCATTCCCCCACTCCCAGTTTTAGTTCAGGGAAATCTTTGTATATACTTATTAACAATAACATTTCCAATTCATTTTTTGGATTTATTTTGTAGGACGGCTTCTGGTGTAAATATGGTATTGTGGTAACTGAGACGATCCTCGTTTAGAAAAGGATATACATTATTATTAATTTTAACTAAAGATGTCAAACGACATACATAATTCTCACACTTTTTATGGCCTAGTGCTTAATTTATTCAATATGTATTTATTTAATATTTCGTCTAAATATATAATTCGTAATGTAGTGTGTTCTCATCACAACAGCGACATCAAACGTTTTTACTAATGATATCATTAATTAATAACTAAGAATAAACTAGGAATTGATTTATTTGTCTTCCTTGAGAAAATAATGAAATTGGAATTCTAAGAAGGTTAATAAATGTTCATTATTTTTTTGTATTCAATCGCTATAATTAATAACATTACTAATTATGAGTTTATTAGTATGGAAAAACTAGGAGTGTATGCAAGAGAATATGACAAAATAAGTGAGAAATATATATTACAAAATATGAATTTCTTAGACCCTGTTTTTAAAATAACTATGCAGATAAGGTAGACATATCATTAATTCTAGGTGTTTACAGATTACTATATCAACAGTATTTTAAGAATTAATGTTTCATCACAGAATTAATCGAGCGTAAGCACATTGTATGTGAATATAGTAAGCGAAAAAATATTGGTATTTATTTATCATGCATGTATATATGTATGTATCTGGTTCTTTCTGCCAATAGATGTTCCTCTACGACGAGCTTGTTATTTTTTCTGTGATTCTCTGTAAGACGTGGTGCTAAAAGCGCTGATGAAAAACGCTTTGGAGTAGCTTTGTTAATTTATAAAATGAAATAAAGTATTTTCAAAATGTTTTGGAAACGATCGTACGCTATACTAGACTTGATGTTCTAATTCTTGGAACAATTGTAATGTTCTAATTCATTGAATTAGTTTGTATATATATATATATATATATATATATATATATATATATATATATATATATATATATAAAAAGAGAGAGAGAAAGAGAGAGGCTATCACAATGCAAGAAATGGAAATATGTCGGAGTTGAGAAGTAGGACAAAACAAGTGATTTCAGTTATATATTTTTTTTAAAACTGTTTTAATTTTTTTTTTTTCATATAGCAAATCTTACTTAATTAGGCAAGACTTCAACACTGATGTAATCTGTGTGACCGTGTTCCATAATATATTTAGAGGAATACCTCTTTGTCAAATGGTAGGTGTTTCAAATTTCAAAACACGTGGTTGGCAATAGTGCATATAACGCAGTAAATATAAATACCCGCAGCACATGTTATAAAACTAAAACGATAATTGATTGTTTTGTTTTTTATGAGTTTAATTACTTATTTAATTAAGTTTAAAATGTTTTAAATTTGCTTATTCATCTATTTTTTTCTGAATATTATATATTTGAACCCACCGATTAATTAAAAAAAAGTTTTAGAAAAATATATAAGTAAAATAACTTGTTTTGTCTTACTTCTCAACGCCGACATATTTCCATTTCTTACATTGTGATAGCCTTCTAATACTCCTCTATATACGTATTACACACAATGCTTCAAGCAAACTACCTTTCCTTATTATATATATATATATATATATATATATATATATATGTGTGTGTGTGTGTGTGTGTACTAAATCACGTATTATTATGTATATATATATATATATATATATATATATATATTATAAAATACTTTTAAAATCCGTTTTTCTTTTGGAACTTTCAGACATTAAGGATACTTTTTTGAAATTCAAAATATATACTGAAAATATATTAAACTGTCCGAGTTCGAAATCAGATATATATTGTAATGCTCTAATAAACCATATAACTTCATTTTAGGTCTGATATAAATTCTCTCACCGGTATCTTTTTATTTACGTTTTTCGTAATTTCTTCAACAGGCTAGACATTCATGTAAACTTGAAAAAGGTGCACTGTTACAATCCGTGAAGCAATATTACACAATTGTCAAAGTGTGTGTAAGTATCAGACACAAGGGTCTAGAAATTCGACTTGTTACTCATCATGCCGGGAGAAGAGAAGAGGAAGGTGTGTTTGGTTACTGCTCATTGCAAGTAAGCAATACACCGATTCGAGTTGGGATGAGGTAATAATAATAGGCTAAAAACAGAAGTGTTTAAGGTCAGTAAGTATGTAGTTCTAGAATGGGGGTCCCGTAATTGAAACGGATTTTTATACAAACGTATATATAATTTAGAAAGTGGAAAATGGATTGGAAATCTGACATCGCAGAAAAAACTAGTATTTCAGTGTTTAATGTTTAAAGACTTTACAGAATTCCCAGTTAGTTAAATATTAAATGCATGAATACATAAGATATTTTAATATAATTAAAGTTAGGATAGGGTACAGCGTTAGTCTGCTTCTAAAAATTGAGTTCTAGTATAAGGTTTATGGGGTAGGATTGGATTAAATTATGTAATCTAAGTGATCTACTTGTGTGATAAAATTATAAATACATTTTTAGGGGGCGCAAATAAACCATTAAAGGAGTAACCGATACTATAAATAACATAAACACTATAATAAAAACACCATACAAAATGCACACCATATCTACTCTTCAAACACAATAATAACAATGCCACTGGCACCTCTCCATCCAATCTAATAAAAAGCTTAAACGGGAAAAAACACTCTCTTCTCAGTACATTAGACAATATCAAAAAGGTCTAAATCCTACACTCCAGGATCCGCTTCATGCCAACTATGTACATTAGACACATTGATAGCTACAGTACCTGAAAACAAAACATATTAGTAACTCTAAAAATAAACCTCAAATTGCAGGCACAAGCTAAAATTCAAATACATAAATTCCATTACTCCCTCTGACACGCTTCCTCCCAGCCAACCACCCCCTCTCTAACATTAGTCTAATTCTTCAATTCTATAATTTTTAATTTTTTTAACTCTTAACTTTTCCAACCTTACAAATAACCATCCCAATAACATAGCGTACACCTTATAACTATATTAACCCATAACACTTAATATAAATTAGGAACTAATATTATTCTCCTCTACTCCACTAATCCTTAACCCAATTCCTATTCCCCTTTTTTCAATTATTGGCCAACTATCGTACACACTCATCCATTGCTTTTGTATCCCCCTTGTATTCGATCCATCGACTCTGTATACGCTTCGCTCTACCGACCATATTTTTCTCATATATTCCACTACGCTCACCTTTAAACTACGCTCCCTGGTTATTTATTTAGCGGTCCATTTGCCCACCTTAAAATCTATTTATAATTTGCACACACTAGTTCATCACTTAGGTTAAAAAATTCAACCCAATCCTACCCCATAATCCTTATACTGGAACTCAATTGTTGCAAGCAGACTAACGTTGTTCCAAATCCTAACTACAGTTACACATTATAGTATGTAATCTAGTCATGTATTTAATATTACACTAACTGGAAATATCTCTAAGTTGTTTTAACATTAAACTTTTAAATACTAGTTTTTGTGCGAATTATTACATATTAAACACGTAAATTTCAGATTTCCAATCGTTAGAAGCCTTATTCCCCAATGTGATCCCTTTTAAACTTTCTGAATTATACATAGGTGTGTATAAAAATCCGTTTTAATTACGGGACCCAGCCCCCGATTTCAGAACTACTTACTTAGTGACCTGAAAAAACTTCTATTTTTTGCTTATGATAGCCTCACCCAACTCCTAAGTAAAACCAGCCTAAACCTCGCATCGGTTTATTGTTTACTAGCCATGAACAGAAACAAAACACACCTTTCAAATTCTCTTCTCCCAGCATCAACCATAGTTCATTTAACTAACCCTATCACTGACCTCCTTTATATCTACTCCTTTCCCCACTTTTTTACTTCACCTCGTCTCCGACCAAAGCTCTTTCGCTTTTCTTGGAGTCGATCGAAGTCACTACTCAATTTCTCCGACTCCCTGCGTTTAATATACACATTTCAAACTCAACTCCTGAAAAACTATTTTCATTTTTAGTCCACGAAAGCATTTTAAAATGGCCCTAATTCTCAAAATTACATCCGAATAAGTGCATTCCATCTACGATTGAACTAAACATATTTTTATTAGATTTACTTTATTTTGAACATTTTCAACGCTGCCTTCACGAAACCCCTTTTTCCATCTATAAATCGCAATTCACCGGACACCTTATCAACATACATTCAGCAACTGGACGATCTTCACATTTTATTACTTTCCATTACTTTATATTTATTTAAAATTTTGAATTTTGGTTTTTCCACTGCCAACATATCCATCTATGTAATTCCTCTGATGATACGATTTTTATCTTTGAAAATATTTGGCTTAAGGAAACAATAAACATGTGTTTATCGAGTACACCTTGCATTAAACAATCAGAGGTGAAATAGATTTGCCATTCGTATATCTTTATCTCTCTTCTTTCATTTATCATTTATATATATATATATATATATATATATATATATATATACATATATATATATATATATATATATATATATATATATGTAAAGAAAGGTAGACCGTAATAGACAGGAGTGTTGGACAAACATGCAAACATAAAGTGAGAATACATAATTTATATTAGGTCTTGTCCGATATAAAATACAACACATTATTATCATGACACTATTTTAGTTATGTACGTAATTATCACAATCTTATGAAGATAATTATTGGTTTTGACGAAAAATCACTTGTAGCCACGCGGATGTATAGCATCTGTTATCAGCGTATGGCATGATTACCAAAAAGCCAAGTATGCAATCAGCTTTAGAAACATTTTCTCTTTCACAGCGGTTCATGGCATTCTCGTGTTGAAGCTATGGGTGGTTAATTAAGATAAACTATGCGCTATTGATTATTAGAAAGATGAAAGTCACTCGACAGAAACTTGGCATCTTGTGTTATTTATTGAAGGAAGTCGACGTTTCATGAGTCAAATATTTACCGACGTGAAAGTCATTTACAAAGTAGCAATAAACAATACAGAATTGGGCGTATCGTTTCATTTCATGCCTTGATTAGCAACGGATAAAGTTTCAGGTGAAAACACGCACACCCACCACAGAATATATATATATATATATATATATATATATATATATATATATATATATATATATATATATATATATATATACTCTGTTGTACTTGATATGTATAGCCACACTGATGAGCTGTATGGCGACAAATACTTTAACTGTGTACTATATATATATATATATATATATATATATATATATATATATTACGGAAACAAATGTTGAAAACAAAATGTATCTACACATTTCGAAATCTGATTAACCTACACTTTCCACAACATAATATGCTCTACTAAATATGCAATAACTTAGTCATTAATGGTGTAGCAACTTCAGAAAATATTAAGAAAATTAAAATCAGTTGTTACTAAACAATAAAACAAACTAATTTGAACAGAATAGAAAAGCACGGAATAATATACTTGTAACAATACACATGAATTCAACAGAAATGCATATTTTCTATAGTAAATTTAGCAAACTCAGAAGATTATGGACTGCATGCATATAGTTCTAGGAAATACATTTAAAGAACTATACTATTAGGTTGGAAAGAAAGTAATGTCGTATTGCTACTTCATCAATTTGCAGCCTCTTAAGTTGTACACAGTCTATGATTGGTTTGTGAATTCGTGTCTTACTAGCTTGCTTTGCCTTTCAGATATAGTAATTAGTTGGAACATATTAAGTTTAACGGTCTCAGCCGTCAAAAATGGATATTAGTGAGGAGCATCTGAGACATTGCATTCTCTATGAATTCAAAAACGGAACCTCAGCTGCAGAAGCTACAAGGAATATTGGAACTATTTATGCGAGATATGTTCTGAATGATCGAAAATATCAACGATGGTTTGCAAAATATTCTTCTGGGGACTTTAACCGGTCAGATCTGCGACGATAGGGAAGGCGAAAATCAATTGATATAGACGCCATTAAAGATGCTGTTGAAGCTAATCCAAAGTTAACCAGTAGAGAACTAGCTTAACCATTCAATACAACCACAATTATTGCATGCCTTCATGAGTTAGAAAAAGTTTAAAAACTTGGATACTGGGTTCCCCACGATTTGACCGACGCTCAACGAAATCAAAGATTGACTTTTTGAACATCTTTGCTTTCCAGGAATCATCGAGAATCATTTTGCAAAGAATTGTGACTGGAGATGGAAATGGGTTCTTTACAAAAATGCCCAATGCAAACGACAATAGTTAGACCGAAACCAAAGTCAACAGCCTGTTCGAAAACAAGGACTTCACCCAAAGAATGCTATGCCCTCTTTATGGTGGAACATGAGAAGACTGATTAATATTAGTTACTAGAGCCTAATCAAACTATCAGAGCAGTAAAATTCTGTTCGCAACTGGATGATATTAGAATTGCTCTAACACCGATCAGCAGTACTGAATAGGAAGGTGTAGTGCTTCAGCATGATAACACGAAACGTCACACAGCAAAACTCACTCAAAAATGTTCATGAGTTTCAATTGGGAAGTGTTGCCTATTCCGTTTTATTCACCTGACATTGCTGCATTCGGCTACCATCTTTTCTGATCATTGTAGAATCAACTTAAACAGTCATCCAGATATCTTTTCCAAGATTTTATGAATAGAGATTTTGTATTTGTTCCATAAATTGATTCTATCTTTGTGTATAATATTTCTTCTAGGTAGGCTAGTGTCAGGGTAGCATATATCGGTGCCATTTTGGTTCCCATTGCTGGATTAAGTTCTCGTTGTTAAATTCGAAGGAGTTATTTTTTAGGATAATGTTAATACTGTCGATAATAAATTGTTTAGTAAACCTTGGGTGTAGAATTTGCGGATGTTTGTTAATCCAGTATGAGATTGCTTCTTTACCTAGGTCATGGGGTATGTTGCTATACAGGCTGCTAACGTCAAATGTCACTAGTTCAGTTCCTGGGTTTACTGTTTGTGGTAAGGAGCTAAGAAAGTGTATGTTGTCTCTTATGTAGCTTCTTACTTGTCCGGTGAAAGGTTGTAGTAAAATGTCAATTAGGTTGCTAAGTCTGCTTGTTGGGCATGTTGGTCCTGTTTCATTGTTTGGGATCCCACATGGGGAGACATCAACGAATTAGACAACACACTACAAAATCTACACCCCAAAATCAAATTCACACTAGAACACAATCACACAGAGCTACCCTTCCTAGATATACTAGTTAAAATTAAGAACAATCATATTATCACAGACATCTACCACAAACCCACGGACACCCAACAATACCTCCACTTAAAAAGCCATCACCCCAAAAGCTGCCTAAAATCTATACTCTATTATCTAGCACGCAGAATATGCACTATAGTCAGTGACAAAGATCTCCGGATGGTCCGACTGGAGGAACTACGTAAGACATTAGCACAAAGAGGATACCCCGCACAAATAATACACAAAGGTATAGAATTAGCAGAACAAATACCATTAGAACAACTACGAATTCCCAAAAAACGGAACAAAGAACACATATTAGCATACGTCTCTACACATAACAAAAACAAGCCAGAATTATTCACAGAGATAACAAGGAACCTAACCTTACTCAATCAAAATAGCAAACTAAGCAACATACTTAAAACAATGAAGATAATAAAAAGCAAACGCCAACCGAAAAACCTCAAACAAATTCTAACCTCATCAAAATTCAACCAACACGTATCACAAGGGGTCACAAAATGCAACAAAGAAAGATGTGGAGTTTGCGACATAATAATAGAGGGTAACACATACACATTCAAAAATCCAAACCTTCAAAATAAAGAAGGATCTAAACTGCACCTCTAAAAATGTCATATATGTACTTGGATGCATAACATGTAAAAAATACTATATAGGTGCCACAAAAACGTGCAATAATAGAATGGCCCTCCATAAGAGCAATATTAAAATTCAAGAAAATAGAAAATTGCCTGTGTCCAAAAATGTACACTCATGCAGTAGTGGAAAATTCCACATAATGCCCATTTTCCAAACTCAGGACTATTCATACCTCCTAACACAAGAAAAAAATTTCATATACAAATTCAACCCACCATTAAATAAATCATAAGACAAATCACACCACAGACATATTAAAACAAGTACGAACACATGTATAAACAGGAACCCATCTGCACTCGGACACGTGTGCATTTGCACACCCTCACACATGGAACGAATACATACTCAATGTGAGTGTATTCATACACACATGCATAAAATAATATGAACGTGTGTATCTATCTATCTATCTATCTCTCTCTATATATATATCTATATATATATCTTTCTATAATTCTATTTATATTTCTATCTACCCTCAATCTTCCTTCCCCCCTCTCTTACTTTTCCTCCCACTCTACCTATCTATCTACTCACCCATCCTCTTTTCTACTCATCTCTCTCTCCAACCCAAAGCAAACATCCTCACCCCCAACCACCCACCGATCCACATTCATGTGGTAACCCAGCAGGGACACCGTCATGAATGACCGGGAATGACCACACCCACACATACCATACAGATTCGACCGACACCAATTAAAGCAATAACACCTAATATACAAATGTACTTAAATGACCAAACACTGGCCAAACTGAATATATTTTTTATCTCAACAAGATAGCATTTTTTTTCTGTCAAACGGAACAAACATTTTTTCTGACAAATGGAACAGACACTTTTAAATGAAAGAAAAATGAAACGTTTTCTCAAATGAAACACTTTTATCAAATGGAATTTACATCTAAAGAGAGCATAATGGATAAACGATAAATGCTCGAAACGCGTTATGAAATTATATTTAAAAAACTTAAAATGTAAAAATGATCAGATAATAAATAATTATTGAAAAAGTTGTTTTACTAGTGTTGGTTACCACAATTCTTTAAATATATATATATATATATATATATATATTTATATATATATATATATATATATATATATATATATATATATATATACATGTACATGTGTGTGCTACGATGTGGGGTTTTCTATTAGAATATTCCTAGATATGTGCATATATGTACACGTAGTAATATTGTATTTTGTTTTTGCATATGTATAGACTTGACGAGACTAAGGTGTTGCATGTATAAATATATGTATTTTTCAGCATTTCAGTGTATCAATATGTATATATATATATATATACATATATATACATATATATATACATATAAATACATATATATATATATATATATATATATATATATATATATATATATATATATATATATATATATGAAGCAATCCAACAAAAGATATAAGCGTCAACTAATATCTTATCATAAGTGAAACATCCGGATAAAAACTGAAGCTCAATATACAGGATAGAGCATTAATATTATAATATTAAATGAAGTAATAAAATAAGGTGTCAATCAAATGTTATTAGAATTCAAATTTCAAGCAAAGTATCTTAAAGTCCTTAGCTCATGAGTTTTCAAAGATAATTCTTCTCTTCAGAGGACCATTACCGCAGTGATACCACTACAGGTAATAATATAAAACTTTGAAAATATATAAAAATATATGCAAAAATGCATAAAAGTATATAGCACATCAAATATATCATCTCAAAACATACTTTTGTTAAAGCTATAAAATCCAAGTCTTACAATTTAACACGAATTTAGGTCTGATATCAAAGAGGTTGATTGACGATTGATCAATGTAGTGAGTGACAGTCCAAAAATGTTGGAAATTGTCTCATAAACCTGGCACGAAACGAATATATATATATATATATATATATATATATATATATATATATATATATATAAAGTGGTATACTAAAAGCGAACTTTTAGGAAAAGTTACACCTATTGTGAAGAGTATACAGCTCAATATCCAGGATAGATCAGGTAGAATTAAGAAGAATGGAAAGGAATTAGAGAAGCAAAAGCCAAATCATAATTCAATTCAATTGCTCGGAGCAAGGTATATTCCGCAAAAAAGGCAATTTATTCAAGTTAAATTTTCCTTATTAAGCCTGGCTTAAGGAAAATTTAACTTGAATAAATTGTCTTTGTTGCGGAATATACCTTGCTCTGAGCAATTGAATTGAATTATGATTGGGCTGTTGCTTCTCTAATTCCTTCCATTCTTCTTCATTATATATATATATATATATATATATATATATATATATATATATATATATATATATATATATATATATATAAATACATGAAGTGAAAGAATAGAATAAGGTGCGAATCAAATTTTATTACAGTTCAATGTTCAGGCAAAGTTCTTTAAAGTCCTTAATTCATGAGTTTTCAAAGAAAACCTTATCCTCAGAGGACCATTAACGCAATGACATTATTGAAGGTAATAAAAATTAAAGATTGAAAATATCTAAAAAAATACATCAAAATACATAAAGGTATATCAAACATCAAATATATTGGCCCAACAAATTTTTGCGTAGACATATACAGTTCATCGACGTCAACCAGCTTAATATAGCTCTAGGCCAGACATCAAATAGGTTTATTAAGAAATAATCCAAATGGTGAGTAGTGGTCTAAAAATGCAAAAATTTACCCAGGCCGGAAATTCGTTTGCTATCGATGCAGTAGATAGCAGTAAAAAAGTGTATTTAAGGTGTATGCACATTAATAAAACGATAAGAAAACGATAGGGAAAACAAATCATATGAACATTTCAAAAAACTCACAAGGTGTTGAATATTATGATGTCCTAATTCAGGAGTATTAAGAGCGAATAGGAGTTATGTAAACCATAACTTCCTCGTTGAATGCAAACCCTGCTAAATCCAATTCAAATAAAATTAAACTGACCTGATGCATTCGGCCATTTTTTATTTCGGGTCCGATAAAAATTACTCAAAATAAAAAAAAATGATATGCAAAGGTAATTAAGCTCGCGCAGGCCCAGTAGACAACGTAAGAAATCCGAAAACGAACACTTCCCCTTGATAAGACAACAGCACGAACGTCAATGAATATCAATTGATTTTTGAAACCGCGCTCACAAACGGATGTTACATGTCTTCAGTTATAAGGAAAACCGCCCACACATATTGAGGGATGTGTAGATTCAGTTATATGTATACCGGATGTTATATGTCTGAGTCGACTCAGTTATGTATATATTTGCATATTAAAAGTCTGGGTCACAGAGACGGATTTGTAAATTTAGGTCAGAGTCTCCATATATCTCCTCCTCCTCCAACTTTACTACTTGATTTCTGCTTTGAGTATATATACCAAATTTACACATCTAACTCTATCATATAATTTAGAAGAGTTATGAAATTAATAAGTAAGAAGTTGTTAACACATTTAGAATTTAATAATTTGAAACTTTAAATATTTTTAAATCTAGACCCCTGCAACTTAATAATTTAAAAATTTAATAATTTTAAAATTTAAAAATTTTAAAATCCAGACTTTTGCAACTTAACAAAAATTAAAGAGATTCACAGAGATTTGAAGAGATATTTATGCACATTCAATGTCTAAACCTTATAGGCTGGAAATATTTAACACACACATCTCCAAAACTGGATACTCCGAAGCCAGTCCCGACACTCACTCAAACAGCTACGGTGGATTTGGTGGTGGGCTGAATTGTGCATACTTGAATTTCCTACTATGGCGACATTGGGAAACTAATTAATTTCTAGAGTTGATTAAATTTAAACGTTTAGGTGATGTGGTAATCATCACGGCCTCTGAATTGCATAGGCCGCAAGATCTAGATCCTGGGTTATAAGAGTTTGGTTTTTTCAAGAGTGGATCATTTTATACTGTGTGGATTATTTTTGGATCTTAGATTTTTAACGAAAGTAATCAGTGATGTGTGTTGTTGCTGACATCGTTATCGAAGTAGTAATTATACATATATATGCGGGTTTTAATTAAGTTTGCTGTAGCCCCAATATCAGTGGGTATCTAAGGGTTTGCTATTATTCCTGAACCACTTATATTTCTATTCCCGGGTCTACTTCTGTTTACTGTATTTTCACTATATGAATTAGATTGGTTAATTGAATGTATATTATGGTTAGCGTTATCATTAACTACCGTTGGACGATCATTATCGGCTTGCTGGGATGGAGGATGTATATTACCATTATTAGGTGTATCATTAAGGTGCAAACTAGTCATGATGCTCAGTTGTGGAGTTCGATTAGGGGCTGCAATTATGTGGTCTCTAGGGTTCATTGTAGAATTATTTAGGCCAGTTATAGTACTAGCATACACAATTTATATATATATGTATATATATATATATATATTTATATATACATATATATATATATATATATATATATATATATTTAAACTTTCTACCTAATGATATGGATTCTCTACACGAGAGACACAACAAGTATACTATTACATTTAAACAAATACAAACATTACATGAAACTACGTACTGCAAAAATGTTTTTGTCGACGAAAGTGTACAGCAGTAGTTCGCTTAGTTAGAATTTTTAATTCTAGCGTTGATGAAAAACGCGCTAAGGTGGCCCACATTTTACAGCTGATAAAAAATGAAAATACTAATTGGGAAAACCCTACATTAGACAACACGACAACTAGCAGAAAGGCTAAATATATATCAAAATACAACCTTCATGAGCATTTATAACAACTTGGCATACAACTTGCTACTGCTATTTTGGACTACCTGATATGGTTTAACCATTCCCACCAAGGATTTCCGGAATAGAGCTGTCGTTACTGACAAGCACTAAGACTCTAAAATGTATGTTTTACAGTGAAGAACTAATCAAACATATTTAGAATAAACATTCATTATACGAGGCGACAAACACAATACATAAATATGTAAAATAATTCAGATACCTACATAAGGCATCTTAAAGGGTGGCATTAATAATAACATCAAACGAACTCCCAGGTTTCCACTGTCAACACTAATCTGCCTACAATACATTAAATAATTTTAAAAATCGTTAGTAACGTATGCATTATAAACAAAAGCTGCACACTTTATTTTAGGAAAACGGAATTAGCATCATGTAAATCGAAGAATTTGAATAAAATTACAGGTGATGACACGTAATGAAAAAAAAATAGTGACTATAGGCTGTTGACAACAAATAATATACCCTCGGTCAGTCGGGAAAGACATTGGATACCACCTATAAGCCTGTCAGCACGGGGAGTCTATTGTGAATTTGGGGGTGCAAAATCGCCAACCATACTTCTCTGGAACCAGGATTGAGTAGTGTGGCACAGATAAGCCCAAGACGACATAAAACAATGCAAAGATGAACAAATTGCCTTCACACATATATCATCTGGTATTCCCAAATGATGGCATATTCTGGACTGATGAAGTGTAATATCGCTTTACCTCGGTAATCTAACGTGCATCGGTGTCTGAACGGCATTATGCCAAACACGAAGCTGTATTTACTGGCTCAATCAAAAATACTACTTTCAAAATTCACTACAATGCAAACTGTTAAGTCATAACATAATTGACTTTTAATGTTTAATGTATACTGCGTCAAAAACACTACGTGCGAATATCTAAATTGTCTTTTAAAAGTATTCAAAAGTAATCAAATTCGGCTTTGTCGGCTATCTTTGATATATCAGCCCTGCAAAATCATAAGTGTTATATACAAAAAAAACTGTCTCATTTGAATAGTAGAAATCGACACAAAAAAGAGTATTTTACAAAATACTTAGTTATACTGTGTCTCTATGAGCCATCTTATTTACGAAACTAAAGATTCCCGACGACGTTGGATACCCCTGCTAATATATATATATATATATATATATATATATATATATATATATATATATATATATATATATATATATGTATGGTTATTAGAACACCTGATAAAGTTTCAAGGGTCGTCATCCTTGATCATCATGATTGTGTAACAAAAATTATGACCATCGTAGGTGATTCCTCTAAATGTGTTCAGTTAGGTCCGGTACATACACATCATTCTACTATATCTATGAAGACAAGTTCCAAAAATGTATTGTCAAATAGATTAACAGTGGCGCTTGTCGCTAACATTTCGAATCTTATGATACTTTTTTTTATACGTCTTCGTATCTATGGTTTAACTAAACCCCATAATACAGGTGTACCATTAAGGCCCATGGCATCTATGATAAAGGTATTCTCAACATACTGTAGCTGCAGGCCTTGCAAACAGTACGGAACCAGTTTTGTAAGGCTACAGTTTATTTAGTATCAAAATTTAGGTTTACATATTCTAATTTGATACGAAACACTTCTAATGCTGCCAGATTGTAGCGTGTTCATCCGTGTTTCCACTCTAAAGACTATTGCTATATGCCCGGATGCTTTCTATCGTAGTTAACTGCCCAATAACTGATAGTATTTTCGTGAAATTTATAATCTCTGTTGAATTTTTGACATCATGTACAGTCAGATTGATGAGGTCTCGAGTGGTATTCATTTGGGTCCGGCATTAGCCAATATCTATGTAGGCTTTTACAAAGAAGGTGTGCTATCTGGTTTTAAAGGCTATTTGTTCACTTTTATTATGTCGACAACATTTTTCAATGAAACAGAAGAGGGCGTATTTTACGCCCTCTAATCATATTCATCCATCTATTAAGTTTATTATACATAAGCAATCAAATCGTTCACTTCCATATCTTCATGTTCTGGTTTGCAATGCACCCTCTTGTTTTCTTTTTTCAGTATACGGGAAAACAACTTTTACTTGTCTATATACTCGTTGGGGCTCGTTTTGTCCCACACAGCAAAAGTGCAATTGTATTAAGATCCTTAGACATACGACCTTAATGATTGTTTTAACACAAAGCTTGATGATGAAATAAGATTACTTCATTTAGTCACTCTGCAACAATGAATATTAATTAGACATTGTTCAATCTACTATCAAAACTAACATTTCGAATTTCTATGAAAGCAAAACAGTTTCTGTGTACAGTTGTTTTTATTTACATATGTCTTCCTTGACTATGTAATATTATTTATATATTCGCCATTCTCTTTCTTATTAAACAAGGTTACTTTGTCTCGAATACACGAGTTGTTTTTTCCACAAGACATACATTGCAGAAGGTGCCCATCCCTCGCACCATAATAATGCGATCATTTACTTATTAACATTTAGTTACAGTTTGCACTAAGTCTGGAAGATGTCGCAAACATTAGACAACCGGGTCAAACAACACGTCCCCACAAAAATTCGTAAGGCAACTTATTTATCACCTTACGTTCTGATTAATACATACGAGTAATCGCTCGCCGACCATCTAATAAATAGTCGTCCGTGTGCCTCCAATGTTAGCATTGAAGTATTCTCCACTAAAAGTAAGTCACACTCTCTCTTTTCATCTCAAGATTTTAGAAACTATTTATATTACCCGCGTTGTGGCCATCGTTGTGTAAGTAATGTAGTTTCTATTAGATTAAGAAAAAATAAAATGAAAGTAATGTGACCAAGATTTTTTGTTAAGTTCAAAGCTAATAACATATGTTATGTTAGTATATATCATCGGGCTCGCAAAGGAATTCAAATGGCATAAATTTTAACCTCACTTGAACGGGAGATTGAAAATTGAAAATACATTGGAGGGGGAGGGGGACAGAGTTGGGGTTTTGTCTATAACGGTGACATGGAACATGAGAGGGGAGGGGGGAGGACCCCAACAAGTCGTGTTTCAAATTATTACGTGGGAGGTTTTTCACGTGTCTGTGCTGTGATGATCTTAATTTCGGCCGGGGTGGGAGGAAGGGAGATGGAGCGACGACCAGAGTGAGTTAAATTTAAAATGAGAATAAAATTATGGTTATAACCGTCATTCCTATTTTATTTTAATTCTAATAAGTAATTATCATGTGGATAAAAATGTTTGATAATTTTAATTTAGGGTATTAATTGCTACTTTTGCATTTTATTTATTTTATTTTAATGTTTTGTTTATTATTTGTAGTGAATTTTGTTGTGATTATATTTTTTTTTAATTGTGATTATATTATACCGAGATCAATACTAGTGGAATCATTTCATAAGAGAAGTTTTCTGGTGTTACCAGTTTTATCATTAACAAAAACGATAGTCGCAGTGATAACAGCCTTAATAAAAGCCTTAATAAAAATAAAAATAAAAATAAAGATAAATATAAATAAAATTAGAATAAAAATAGAAATAACAAGTTTGTAAGAATATTAATGATAATAACAATAATAATAATAATAATAATAATAATAATATTAAATAATAATAATAATAATAATAATAATAATAATAGTAATAATGATAAATATCACCATCATTACCATCTTGCTACTTGTGAAGTCATTGGGCGAAATAAGTCGACAAGTGAGGGTAGGCTTTTTTGTTCTACTACCAATGACAAGGACTAAGTACTAGTTAATAATTAAGTGTTCAAGGTAGTGATCGAAGGGTTAAGTAATTGAGATTAGATTAGTCCAAGTGATATCAGTGTTAATAGCTGTCCCAGTTATGGGTTTATGTTAGAATTGGTAGTATGGCTGAGAGGCTATTGAGGCTGTGCATTATAGGTAGTACGTAGAGATTTGATGTTATTGGTAGTTTAGAGGGGTGGTTATATATTTATAGATTCATCATGACTTGTTGGGGTGGGATTGGGTGGTAAATTTGTTATAGTGTGTTTTAAGGTAGTGTATAGTGGGGGTTTAATGTTATCATTCATTTTTGTAAAAAAAAACAAAAAAAACAACAACGTTTAATTTTATTTTAAATTTATATATTGATTTTATTCCATTATTTGCGACAAAACAAGTTTTGGTTCATTGGTGCAAATAGCGACCAACTCATCGGGCTCGCAAAGGAATTCAAATGGCATAAATTTTAACCTCACTTGAACGGGAGATTGAAAATTGAAAATACATTGGAGGGGGAGGGGGACAGAGTTGGGGTTTTGTCTATAACGGTGACATGGAACATGAGAGGGGAGGGGGGAGGACCCCAACAAGTCGTGTTTCAAATTATTACGTGGGAGGTTTTTCACGTGTCTGTGCTGTGATGATCTTAATTTCGGCCGGGGTGGGAGGAAGGGAGATGGAGCGACGACCAGAGTGAGTTAAATTTAAAATGAGAATAAAATTATGGTTATAACCGTCATTCCTATTTTATTTTAATTCTAATAAGTAATTATCATGTGGATAAAAATGTTTGATAATTTTAATTTAGGGTATTAATTGCTACTTTTGCATTTTATTTATTTTATTTTAATGTTTTGTTTATTATTTGTAGTGAATTTTGTTGTGATTATATTTTTTTTTAATTGTGATTATATTATACCGAGATCAATACTAGTGGAATCATTTCATAAGAGAAGTTTTCTGGTGTTACCAGTTTTATCATTAACAAAAACGATAGTCGCAGTGATAACAGCCTTAATAAAAGCCTTAATAAAAATAAAAATAAAAATAAAGATAAATATAAATAAAATTAGAATAAAAATAGAAATAACAAGTTTGTAAGAATATTAATGATAATAACAATAATAATAATAATAATAATAATAATATTAAATAATAATAATAATAATAATAATAATAATAATAATAGTAATAATGATAAATATCACCATCATTACCATCTTGCTACTTGTGAAGTCATTGGGCGAAATAAGTCGACAAGTGAGGGTAGGCTTTTTTGTTCTACTACCAATGACAAGGACTAAGTACTAGTTAATAATTAAGTGTTCAAGGTAGTGATCGAAGGGTTAAGTAATTGAGATTAGATTAGTCCAAGTGATATCAGTGTTAATAGCTGTCCCAGTTATGGGTTTATGTTAGAATTGGTAGTATGGCTGAGAGGCTATTGAGGCTGTGCATTATAGGTAGTACGTAGAGATTTGATGTTATTGGTAGTTTAGAGGGGTGGTTATATATTTATAGATTCATCATGACTTGTTGGGGTGGGATTGGGTGGTAAATTTGTTATAGTGTGTTTTAAGGTAGTGTATAGTGGGGGTTTAATGTTATCATTCATTTTTGTAAAAAAAAACAAAAAAAACAACAACGTTTAATTTTATTTTAAATTTATATATTGATTTTATTCCATTATTTGCGACAAAACAAGTTTTGGTTCATTGGTGCAAATAGCGACCAACTCATCGGGCTCGCAAAGGAATTCAAATGGCATAAATTTTAACCTCACTTGAACGGGAGATTGAAAATTGAAAATACATTGGAGGGGGAGGGGGACAGAGTTGGGGTTTTGTCTATAACGGTGACATGGAACATGAGAGGGGAGGGGGGAGGACCCCAACAAGTCGTGTTTCAAATTATTACGTGGGAGGTTTTTCACGTGTCTGTGCTGTGATGATCTTAATTTCGGCCGGGGTGGGAGGAAGGGAGATGGAGCGACGACCAGAGTGAGTTAAATTTAAAATGAGAATAAAATTATGGTTATAACCGTCATTCCTATTTTATTTTAATTCTAATAAGTAATTATCATGTGGATAAAAATGTTTGATAATTTTAATTTAGGGTATTAATTGCTACTTTTGCATTTTATTTATTTTATTTTAATGTTTTGTTTATTATTTGTAGTGAATTTTGTTGTGATTATATTTTTTTTTAATTGTGATTATATTATACCGAGATCAATACTAGTGGAATCATTTCATAAGAGAAGTTTTCTGGTGTTACCAGTTTTATCATTAACAAAAACGATAGTCGCAGTGATAACAGCCTTAATAAAAGCCTTAATAAAAATAAAAATAAAAATAAAGATAAATATAAATAAAATTAGAATAAAAATAGAAATAACAAGTTTGTAAGAATATTAATGATAATAACAATAATAATAATAATAATAATAATATTAAATAATAATAATAATAATAATAATAATAATAATAATAATAATAATAGTAATAATGATAAATATCACCATCATTACCATCTTGCTACTTGTGAAGTCATTGGGCGAAATAAGTCGACAAGTGAGGGTAGGCTTTTTTGTTCTACTACCAATGACAAGGACTAAGTACTAGTTAATAATTAAGTGTTCAAGGTAGTGATCGAAGGGTTAAGTAATTGAGATTAGATTAGTCCAAGTGATATCAGTGTTAATAGCTGTCCCAGTTATGGGTTTATGTTAGAATTGGTAGTATGGCTGAGAGGCTATTGAGGCTGTGCATTATAGGTAGTACGTAGAGATTTGATGTTATTGGTAGTTTAGAGGGGTGGTTATATATTTATAGATTCATCATGACTTGTTGGGGTGGGATTGGGTGGTAAATTTGTTATAGTGTGTTTTAAGGTAGTGTATAGTGGGGGTTTAATGTTATCATTCATTTTTGTAAAAAAAAACAAAAAAAACAACAACGTTTAATTTTATTTTAAATTTATGTGGGGTTGGTGTGGGGTTAAGGTGGGGTATGTGGGTTGCTAAGGAGGTAGAGTCTACTATGTTTACAGTTGATAGATGTCTCTTGTTTTCTATTTAAGAGTTTGTTTTTGTCCTTAAAGCGGATAATTTCCAGTTTTTCATTTAAGCATAATCTACATGGAGAGTTTATTGATTTGCAGGTGCTGGATTTTTTCAAGATTTTCCACTTTATTATGGGAGTTTCTTTTTTGGTTTTTATTTTGTGGTAGTGTAGTGAAAGTCCAGTTTGGCCAGGATGGTCTGGGTTGTTGAAGGAGAGTTTATGGTTGTAGAATCTTTCCTTGAAGTTGTTGCCTGCCAGACCAATATAATAGTTAGTCTGGGATGGGTTTTCAGTTGAGGAGATAGATGCCTCATAGACCACTTGGGTTGATAGGCACCTTTGATTTAGGGGGCAGTTTGATTTGTTATTACAGTTGCATGTTCTTTTAGAATTTGAGGTTACTGGGGTGTTTAGTATTTTCATGTTGTGCTTTTTTATGATTTTTTCTAAATTGTCACCACAACAATAGCTGAGTTTTAGTGTATTCTTATTAAACATTTTATGGAGTATGCTGTTATTGGGGAAATGAGTGTTTATTAAGTTCAGGAATTTATTCCCTATTTTGGTTTTAGTTGAGTTGTTAAATGGAGGTGTATACCAGATAATTTTCCTATTTCTATTTTTGTTCCTATTAGGGTTATTTTGTGTAGTTGGAATATACTCTATTTTGGTATTTTTGTATCCACTCTCCTTTAGTGCTTTATTATAAAAGTTCTTATGTTTATTGAAGATATCTATATTGGAGGAGTTGTGGCTAATCCTTCTACTAATTGATTCCGGGATGTGTTTACTTACAGATCTAGGGTGGTTAGATAGTGGGTTGACATAAAGGGGGTAGGAATTATCTTTAGCATAGGGCTCATAAGTATCTCTATTGAGGTTGAAGGTAATATCGAGGAAATTGACCTGTTTAACATTTGATGTTATTTAAGCCTTTAGGCCTATTCGTTTCATTTCTTTGGATATTATTTTTTTGGTTTGTTCACATTTTTGTCCGTTTGTGTTTTTAACGTACATTAGGCCATCATCTCTGTAGAGGCCGATTGAATCGACTTCGAGATCTTTTGTTAGGTTGTATAGTAAGTACAGGCCAACCAAGTCTGTTACCTCGGCAGAGTCAAGAGAGCCCATAGATACATCGAATGAAGAGAAATGGTCTTTCTTTGTCCATTGTTCTTTGTTATTTATTAGTACTGTGGTTCGACATTTTTTGATTATGTTTATGTAAAGGAGTAAGGCTACCAACATTTGTAGAATGTTTTTTTCAACATTTAATTGTTATTTTGTTGTTTTATCATTTTATAATTTTATATAACGCGTTTCAATCCATTTGGTAGCCTTACTCCTTTACATATATACTTATCTCTCGTTGGAACTGCACTAATACTGCACTACCCTCTTTTCTCTATATATATATATATATATATATATATATATATATATATATATCAGTATTTTTGGTGGAGTACAACATTTTATTCCCGCAAACATGACGGAAATACGTGTTTAGTCGTTCATGATTAAAAGTTAATCAAGAAAAAAAGGAAGCAAGCCGACCGGTTTCGCCCCTTTTTAAAAAGGCTGTATCCAGGAATTAAAAAAAGACGAGTGATTTAAAAAAGGGGTTCAACAGAGAGAGTAGAGAAAACATAAAATAGGGTGATTGTATATTTACAATAGAAGATTGACTTTTAGAGACTGATCACATCTAGTCCTAATGGGCATTCTATTTGTTTAGAAAGGAAGGGGAGTTTCAGACGAACGTGGATCGTCTCCAAGAGTTTAGATGATATAGTGAGTGAGCATAACTGCGAATGGATAATGAGTACGTACTAACATTCCTAGCGCACGGCGGGTTGTTAAGTTAATCGTTTGTAATGGAAGACCCGTATCTGTTATTTAGAACGTCCGTTGACTGGAAACTGCCATCCGTAACTATACTCGGAATGTGTTGTTGGGCTCTACTATCCAATGTTAACGTCGTCCTACCCAAGTAGTCGGCAGTGCAACTACATTTACAATTATAAATTACATTATTTTTATGGAGGGGGCTAAACCTATTTACGAGAGGACGCAAATAAAGGGTTTTAGAGAACACAACACGCACATTCGAAGCAAAATAGCAATTCTCAACTGTTGAGCTGATTTGCTTAGCAAATTTCGCACTTACTGTGCCTAACCAAGGTAAGCGAATGTAAGTCGGGCATTTACCCATCCTATTTCGTTTTATTTTGGTGAAAAGTATTTGTTTTTTTTTTGGATGGCTGCCCTAATCACATCAAGAGGATAGCCGTTATTAGACAAAGTATACGTTATAGTTTTAATTACTTTCTCCAATTTCGATTTTGAACAAATCATAAGGGATATGTGTGTTAATGTCCAAATCAAGTTTATCTTTCGCTTGTAAGGACAAAATGAATCCCAGCGAGTATATAGTCATGTAAACGTGGGTTTATGGTAGATTGATGTAATGGAACTCAATGGGATTTTTGTGATTAATACATCGAGAAAAGCTAAACTGGGATTATGATCGTATTTATAAGTATATTTTAATGCGGGATGCATTTTATTGAATAAAGATAAGAATCTATTTGCCTCCGTTTTATTATTAAAAAAGCAAAATGTATCGCCTACATATCGAAAGTAGACTAAAGGTTTAGTGGGTCTAGATAATAAAGCCTTCTCAAAAACACCACAAAAATATTCGCTATAGTCGGTCCTAGGACTGAGCCCATAGATACATTGTCTATTTAAATATACATTACATCGTTAAAACTAAAGTTTACGGATGTAGTGGCACATTTCATCAACTGCACAAATATGCTTTCAGGAATGGAATAGGGACGATAAATGGCTACAATATTAAAACATCGGCATAGTTATCGATTTTTTCCAGAATAAGGGCACAGGTAAATAAGTTGCTAACATCGTAGGAGCACATTCATTTATTAGATACCTCAGCATTTCGAATAGACTTTGCAAAATAAAATGAATCTTTTAACCAATATTTACTATAGTTCTTCAGTACTGTAAAATGTTGAAGATCGATTTTGCAACCGTCTGCTGTGATTACCCTAGCATAGAGAGAATGGGCCTAACTTGGATATCCGCTTTGTGAGTTTTGGGTAATCCATATAAACGTGGGCGGATAGAGCCGGAGGGTCTGATCTCACTGGCCACATCGGAAGGGAGTACACCGCTTTTTACCCACTTTTCCAGTTGTTTCTGAAATTTAGTTTCTAAGGAAATGGTTACATCATGAGTGCCGACAGAGCTTACTTTGACACATTTTCCGTGTCGTAAAATATCTACATCATTTTGTCAACGTAGTACAACAACCCCTGAACCTTTACCCGGTCTTGTTATTACCAATGCCTTATTTTGTCGTAGAGTTTTCATGATGGCAAAACGTTCTTAGTGAAATGTAAACCTTGAATGGGATACTGGTGTACTCGCATAGCAGTGTGCTAGGTCATTCAATTTAGCTTTAAGGTCTGTTACTTTTATATGAAAAACAGGTGCCAGTCTCACTGCTTGAGAATTGAAGATTTAAAATTCTGAAAATACCTTGTCACGCCCAACACCAGTGGGTAGAAGACAGTATTCCAACCCTTGACGACTTTGGAGGAGATAGATTAAGGACGTTCTGACCTACATCTGAGTTGGTAGACCAACTGAATCTGATTTTATATTAAATGCTGAAACGAATTATTCAACTGAGGCATTAGTTTTTTTCCGACTTTAAACCGGGTTTATAAAAAGTGCTCAATATATAATAGAGCTTTTATATATGATTATTTTTATTTACACATACATGTACAATTTTAATTATTATCATTATCATTTTTATTACCACTAATTATGTAAACTTAATTAAATTGTTAGTGAATTTGTTTGATTTATTAATTAATTAATGATAATCTCATGAGTTTAAAGGAAATAAAACAGTGTAAGTGTTTTGACACAATGTTTTAACAACCCCTAACCCCCTCCCCCAAAATACACACACGTCTGCACGCTCACACACATTTTTGCTGCTACGGATTACAACTTGATTTGAGAATATGTGGTTCGCCCTGAGTGAAAAACACTTTCGACTGTTTTTTGACACATTCTGTTGCATGTACATTCACTTCCCCCATATACTATTTCTGTCTGCATCAACAGATGATTTCATTTTTTCTATCTATCTACCTATCTATCTTTCTATTTACCTATCTATCTATCTTTTTTCTACCCTTTTAATTATATCTCTTCCCACTTTGTTTTATTTTATTTCATTTTATTTTGTTTTATGTTATTCTATATTTTATATTTGGGTTTTCATTCTGATTTTAACATTTTTATTCTTAACGGTCTCAACCACGTGACTTCCCAAATTTTTAAATCTTAAATTTTTTTTCTTCTTTTTTTCTTCCCCATTTCCTTCTTCTCAAATATGATCTAATGTTAAGATCGGATTCTAACTCTGCCTGCTGAGATCTCAGTTTATAATAACCGTTGATCGATAACATCGACATGCCAGTTTCGCAGATTTTGTACATGTCTGTGTAAATAAAAATAATCATATATATATATATATATATATATATATATATATATATATATATATATCATGTTCTAATGCAGTCATCGAACTTCGAATAGGGTGTACATGGTTTGTCGGGTAATTTATTCAACGTATTCTTCAAGTTGACCTATATTCCTCTTTTTCCGTGCAGACAATTGTCCGACTCTGACAGTGATTGATTCGTACTATCAACCTGTCTGCGTACTTTATGAGAATAGGCATGTCCACAGAATAAAATATAACACACGCTCATGTTTACATTCCATTTGTGGACGTTACCAAATACAATCAAACATTAGGCTGTTTAGCATGTACTTTGATGCGAAGTAAAACTATTTTACTAAATAATCTTATATTAAATAGTAAGGAACCATTTTAAATGTCTACGATCGATACGTTTGTTGAAAACGTCTATAAATACACGCAGCTTTATTTTAACTTTAATGTTAACAGGTATGTACTTTATACACCTGTTTTATATAGATTTGCTTATAATGCATCTGCTTTTTTATTAATGGGTATATTCTGACTATTTTTTCCATTTTGGTTGTTATTTTCAACAATGTTTCGGCTAACGTAACCACCTATCTTCTTCAGGGTTATATTTCCGAACGTAGGGATCGAACTCGTTACTCTATAGATTATTTTATTTGTAACACTTTGTTTAATCAACAAGCTAAGAGTATTTATTTCCCCTTAGACATGGCTAACTAGTAGTGCTGATCAATTAGTATGTTTTCTTAAGTAGCATCACCTACAATAAAAGTCCAACCTTTAATCTTTAGAAGTTTCTAACTCAAAATTGATGGTTAATCGACGTTTTTATCCGTTGCGACATTGTTCTACTGATATTGGCATTTCGTGTGGAATAAAGTAAACGCTCTAAGTGAAATTCGAATAACTGTCTAAAATGTTGCCAAACTTATCAAGTGCATTGATGCTTACAACTACATGTGTCCCAACTACATTCCAGTCATCGTTCTCATGGAACCACAAACAGCTATACTCTATAGCTACCCAATCGTTGCTTACATAATAAATTCTTCCGATCACATTATAATACTTTGCTATTCTGAAATTATTTTAAAATACTGGAAGGTGATCCTCTGCAACTAAGTACATACCCATCAGTCGTTTGTGTGCCATGTAAATTGCTCGAATATGTAATATATCTAGAAGTGTTTAACTACTTACACTGAAATAATATACTTACAAGAAATATGAATTTCGTCCTGTATATCTATAGCTGACATGATGACTGTGATATCCCACAATAACTTTCTGATCTTCATAAAGCATCTCCCAAATAGAATATTAAGATTGTTAATTGATATCTACGCATACCACACAACTATATATAGCAACACACTGAAGAGGATTGATGACCAACATTTTTCTAACTTGTTTTAGACTTGATGCACGTGGTGCAATAAGGGATAATAGCATATAACTTTTAACACCTCAAAAACCAAGATTCTCCTGTTTCACTACTAACGCTCGGATTCTCCAGTTTAAGAAAATGGTATCTCCTTAAGTATGCATTTATCACTGATAAGCTATGTTTCTGATTTTTATCCCAGACTTGAAATAGTACATTCATCAATTATGTTTCCAAGATTGCTAGAAAAATGGTTAGATCATTCTATCGCTCTTTAATGTGCATCCCCCTAAACGCATTCCTCTACTTATATAATAGAAACATTCGTCTTAATATAGAGCACTACTGACACATCTGGTACAGTTCCGCTAGAACTACTCATTCTTGCTCTGAGAAAGTACAAAACTAACTTCGAAATCTAGTGAATAAGTATATGTTCATATCATGTAGCCCCTTTCACATAACTAGATGACACTAGCCTATTTATATTGTTTCATTATGTTCATGATAGATGCTCGACTGCTCTACAATACTTTATAATACTTGTTAAAATTTCACAAGTACACCCACAGCACCGAACATTTCTTGCTGTTTCCTTGTACTAAACACCAATCGGACGTTACTATACAAAGTTAATTTCCGCAAAGGTTTCATCTTTGGGGATAAACAGCGAAGTCGTTATCTAAGCCGACTACAGCACGGTCGTCTTCAAGTCTAATGTAAGTAAATATCTGTTGAGCCATTTTCCTGAATAAACAATTCTTCTCACTAAATTTTCTTCCGAATCCACCTTTAACTACTGCCATCAGGTGGCGCCGAGCCCTTATACGTGGCGACCTTTTAGTAAACAAAAAAGTAAATATAGCTAGAGAGTAATATTAGGTGACCGGAGAATTCACAGAATGAAAGCATATGCTTGTCTTTAGTAATTTCATCAGTAGAGATGAGTTATTATAGGGCGGTCGACTAAACATATTTATTCATAAGTAGTCTTTGGTTTGTGTTTTATCTTCCATATCTTCGTGTGCTTTTTCATTTACTTTACTAAACCTCTAAAGGAATCGGAAATTTACGTATATAGTGACACACAATTCATGAAGAAAAAAGTAAATGTTATCCGCCTTCAAATGATATCATGACAACTAGACATTAAGTTTGTAATACATATAGTTTAAAGTCATTAATAAACAGACATCTACCTCTCATAGTAGTATAGATTGAACATAATCATATACGTTATTTTTCTCTCATAGTGGTTGCAGGCATATTAGTCCAATATGTTTTATGATATATTGAATTCAGTTATTTAGTGTTTTTGAACTAATAACATATCTAAATGTAATACAATTCTCAAGGCCTTTGAGTTCTATGAGAGTGCTATTGGAGAATACAGTGTGGGTCATTGAAGTACTCAGGTTGACGAAGTTTGGGTAAGTGATGTCATTGTTAAAGCAGATTACAACATAGTATTGTCATGTACTGTTCATGTCAAATATGCGGATTAGAGAGATATTTATCGTTAGAGAACTGAGAAGTGTATCATATAATCATATGTTAAAACTATAAAGATAACCATTGAATATTTTAGCAAGTGTTGTACAGATCCAGTTTCGTCGAAGAGGTTTGTAACAATACCATAAGCAGTGTAAATATGAATTTTCGAGCAGGGCTACAGGATTTTAGAGCCGTAGTATCGGTTAACTAAACATAGACGTAACTATAGAGAATAGCAAGGTCAAGACAACAGTTCATCCATAAAAGCACAAATATACGAACATGACAAGAGCACATTCCGCTTCTTGGAACATAGATATTTCATGTAAAGTTGTGATCATATGTGTATATGAACGACGAAGAAAATCATCACTAGCATTAACAATCTACGCAACTTATTGGTAACTTCTTCGGTATGTAAATGAAACAATCTTCGAAAAACAAAATGCGTCAAATGCAAAACTAAAATTCCTGTAGCCTCATATTTATTCATGAATAAACAATCTTTTGTTATTTGAAATTCTTGATAACAAAGTGTTCCTGCAGTATTAGTATTACGCGTTTGTTTTGGGTGTGAAAAATAGATATATTATTGAGGTGTATGGCGGAGTTAGCACTGCATAGTTTAACTTTTGTCTAGCTTTTTTATGTATACATGATAGAGTTGCGAAAGATGACGTTTACTTGCAGAAAAAATAACATTATGTTTTAAACATTAACTTCATCTCATAGTAAGGTATTTAGAAAATGTCGGAGTGACAGATACCTAGTGGAAATGAATTGAAAAACACTGGTATGTACTAATGAAGTTGAAAGTGTAAGAGAAACATTTGATCTTTTGAATCGAGTAAAATCTAACACCATAGCGTTCAGTGTTTACGTTAGATCGTAGGTCGATGTCTAAATGACAAGGTTTTTGAGAATATTATTGATAAGTGATGAATATAAAAACAAACGATTACATATACATATCTATGTATACACACAGACACAACAAAACACCTTCTAATATATATATATATATATATATATATATATATATATATATTTAAATATTTTCTTTGTCGTACAAAACTTTAAAATGGCATTGAAGAGACAATATTTATTATTCATAATGAATTTAAGAACTTAAAAAGATGAAAGGCAGCTGACCGGTTTCGTACCTCGCTCAACAGAGCCAAATATCGAGGTAATGCATAAAAAATATGAAAAGATGCTATGAGAATTATAGCGACGAAAAGGGGTAAAAAAAAAAATTTAAAAAAAAAAAATGTTCAATCAAATAGAAACAACATTAAGCCCGAGCGATTAAGTGGATTAGGTTCGGGCAGTTGGCGACAGTCAGAATCAGTTTGGGTCAGGCCGTTGAAAACACTTAGGCAGGGTTGTGTTTTTTTCTCGGGTAAAATCCCGTGTACAGAGTATGTACAGGCTTGGAAAGTCAGTTAGGGATTCCCGGCGTTTGCTCGTATGCTCTCTTTTATAGAGTACCCATGGGTTAGTAGCGAGACTTGAGGTAAAGCCTGCTTACGTAAAATTGCGAAAGGGGTGGAATGACGGAGGTATGGTTATACTGTGGGACCACGAAGGCGGTGGTCAGTTGGTTCGCTCGCACGGCTCTATTTGGAGAGCGGCTGTTTTGCTTGGCAAGGTTGAACATAACATTTGTGCCGCGTGCGTAAAGTTGCGTATAGGGAGGGAATGGTGGGATTTCACCAATTCTTAGGGACCATGAAAAAGGGCGGTAGTCAGTTATGGAAATTGTTTTTTGTGACCCGGGTTTGTACCCAGCTACGCCGATAGATATTATGAAAGTTGTATAAATGTTAAGCTTTGCAAGTGTGGTCCCATCTTTTTTTAATTTTAAATGTTTGCTAACATGTGTGCTGAGCCAATCTCCCACCCATTTACCGCATACATAGGGCCACGGGAATGTAACACACCATCAGTGGGGATTGGAGTCAAGCTCGGGTGTGATATAACTCGGTTGCGCGCGTCGGGGGCAGATGGAACCATGGAGGGGGTCGATTTTCAAAAGAAGGTATCGGGTGTTGATTAACTTTGGTTTATAGGTTGGGCCTAGTGTTGGTCACTCGGCGTGTCCCAGGAGCAGAGATGATTCGATGTTAACTTTCACCTTGCTGTTGTACCGACTAGTAAGAACCATGGGATATATGCATCCTCGTGTAATAAAATAGCTGGGAGTTAGAAACAATGGGGATTGTTCTCGGACATTCGCGCCGAGGGTACTGAGGTGTCCGAAATTTATGGTCCAGACTAGCAAGTGATGTAAGGACGGTACCTCACGTAGATCTTGGAGGCTGACTATTTAAGTGTACGTGTTAATGAAAGGGGTTTCTTTTTTTGTTCCCCATATCAGATAATGCGCGGGAGTTAGTTTTAAGTGGCAATTGCTCGCATACCGATGATTCAATGCATATGGGTGAGAGTGAGATGGGCACCCAGAGATAACATACGGACAATTCAGGGCAAGATGGTCGCGTAGATGTGAGGCCAGGTGAACCCTGAGTGTGCACTATTATTGATTATGACATGGGATGGTCATTGAGCCGAAATCGATCGTAAGATGTAATATTTTCTTACATCCCAGTAACAGTGTCATATTATACCAAAGAAAATTCCGGCTGGATAAAGATGATGTTAGCTCCGCTGTGTTCCCAATTCTGACCAGCACTGGGGATGGGTTTCCTTTTTTTTAAATCCTGGATAGTGTTTTGTTCTGATAAGAGATAAAGGCGTGTTATATTATAGATGGGACCCCATATTTTTGGAAAATATTTAGTTAGCTGGTGTGGATTGTGGCTGGAGTCAGTTGAAACAATAAGTGCGGGTTGAGCTAACATGCAGTGGAGGGGATTGTTGTGAGTAACTCATTTTTGCAAAACCATAACAAAGTGAGAAATTCGGCGCCGACACAGGGAATCTGGAGTAAGAGAAGGTAAGATATGGAACGATTGTTGAATGTCGTGTCTGATTGGTCGACGCACGACAAGTGTCTGTTATTTTTCTTGAAAGCTCGTGTTTTTGAACAGAAAACGCTTTGGGAGTGAACGCGAACAGACCACGATGTAGCCGCTCGTCTTATGGTCTGGATCTCGTATAAGATCCGATATATATCTCTATGCATCCGTCGAACCCCACAACAAAAGGTATGAATGAGTGAGGAATGGTGTGAGACCAATGTATGGAAATATCTCCACAACCAAGACAGATGAATACAAATAAAATAAATCAATAACATGCTAAATTGTAAGCTTAGCGATAGCTAAAGTACAACTTTTTTATTTACAATATTTACAAACAAAGGATTACATTCATACTGTTACCCCTAACTCCAAATACAAAATAGAAAGAGATAAACAAATGACCTCTGAATTCAATTATGTTAAGGTAATACGTAATTATACTTGACTATAATAAAATTAGTAAATAATTAAACGCCCTAAATTATTAATATAAACATCCTTGCATACAAACAGACGGACAACTTAGAATCGGTGATCGCCGCTATCCGTCTCATTATTTCAGATTTCCCTCGTTTTTGTAAGATGCTGATGTTTGGACAGGAATTTCATTTGAATGAAACCATTGCGACTCTACAAAATCAGTTATTTATAGTGTTTTTAAATAGATGATTGTTATATATATATACATAATATTACTTAGTTTTTTTTTTAAATAAATGATTGTTATATATATATATATATATATATATATATATATATATATATATATATATATATATATATATATACATAATCATTACCGGAAGCAGTTAATACGAAATTAATAGAAAAATACATGGTGAGGTGAACCCTGTGATGAAAGTGAAGACAGAAAAATTGAGAAAGTAAATGAGTAGGGACTGTTATCGCAAACGTGTATTTGTTATACATTTATATGTATATTTTTATGTATTTTAGAAGGAAAAAGTGAAAAGATTCGATTGTACTAAAGTATTTTAAAATTTAGTTACAAGTGAATAACTTAAATTTAGAATTGTTATTTAGTTCAAGTGGTAAAATAAAGGAAGATAGATATAAATCAAACAAACACGATTGCATGTTGATTTTTTCTTCGACCGGATTATGGCGAATGTATACTGATGCAGCCTTTTCGTAAGTGTGAATTATATGCTGTATATCATTACTATATATGTTTTCAGAATAGGCAGAAACAATTGTCAGATAATAAAGTTTTTTTTTTATTAAATCAAGAATATGAACTCGATAATCATTATTGTATTATATATATATATATATATATATATATATATATATATATATATATATATATATAACAATCATTTATTTAAAAAAAAACTAAGTAATAGCCTGACGATTCCCCCCGGGGATGAAATACGGGAGCCTCTGTGTAGCGTGATTGCCATATATATTTCCATTGCTTACTATATATATATATATATATATATATATATATATATATATATATATATATATATATATATATATATATATATATATATATATATATATACTTTTCTTGTATCAATTTCTCAATAAAAGAACTTGTACAAAGGTGTTGGCACGAGAAATTAAAGAGGTCAAGAAACAGATGATCCCATCTATGAATTATATATACTCATTTTTATCATTTAAAAACTAATTTTGCATATTTATTGTAATGTGATGTAAATATAAAATTAAAATTACAATATATATTTAAGTTTTCGAATATTTCAAATCTACATAAGAGCATATTCACAGCAACATACTATTAAAATGCTTTGAGGTGTAGAATTAAATAATGTGGCATCTGCACACCCACTTGAAGGAAGATACACCTTGATTTGAAGTAAACAAGACACCTGGCCTTCATTGACCATAAACCTCATTCTACGTTGCAATATTAAAAGGAAGGTTACGGTGCACGGAATGGGCATAATAAACTTGTTAACATTAATTTATAATCTAACGCTACTGTAGAAAGAAATTTCACCCACTAATATCTTGGGCGCCCTGCCCCCACTCTCTGTCAAATGAAGGGAGAGGCATAAACACAATACCACTCCGACAGAGTTGGTAATGTCCCTGAGTATAGTTTCCAGTTCCCTTTGCAGCTGTAATTAATTCTAAATAACACAAAACACTTAGGTTTGTGTATATCCTAATACTAACACTGCACAAGGATTACAATACGAAATGAAAATGAAACATACTGAAACAACGGAATTAGACCGTTAAATATAAGTTTATTTTCTAAGGACCCGTTCTCTCCCGTCGGCATACCTTACGTATGTGAATGAACCATGCATGATGGAATAACCTACTTTTTTTAAGGTTGTCGTCGTGGTGAGCTCCTCATCGGTGAGGATGGCTGCTGTGTCCTGGCACAGGCATATGTTATCACCTGAGCTTCTAGCCCCCTAATGCAGCGAAGTGGCTCTGTCGTATGTCTTTCCTCCCTCGGTTACGATCCCTCTAAAATTTGCTCTGTTCTTGGCATGCACTCCCAAAAGGTATAGTTGATACCGCACTTCTGTAAGTTGGCCTTTTAGGGGTTTTCGTAGTGCCTTTTCTGGCCACCTTGACTGAGTTTTTTTCTAAGTTTGCATTAGAAAATCTGCTTCGGCAGTAGGGAGTCCGACATCCTAACCACGTGGTTACTCACTCTCAGTTAACTTTTGATAACGAAGGCTTCAACTCTAGTGGTCTTAGCCCCCTGAAACAGCTGTGCATAAACACGGAAACTTAAATACGATGTTGGTGCTTAAGTCCCACCAGTGCATACACAAAATGCTCCAAAATTAAAGTTGATGGAATGTTCACAGAGCCATTATATGGCGACAATATGTCGGCCAGGTTTCCTAGAAGTGGAAAAGCTTCGGGGGCACAACAGCTTTGTATACTGCTACCTTAGTTATCGTCTAAATGTCTCTATCCTGTAAGACACGTGTCTGAATGAATAAACTAGCTTTTTTGAGTAGGAAGTTTCGAATAGGTAGATGGGTTACCGTAGTTGTTTTTATCAGTGTTCTCTTTCCCTTTTATAACTGACAAGGACCACATTTTGCATTTAATTTTTACAAGTTTCACACGTGTCCTGGCATTGTATGGACAAGTATATTAACTGAATATATCTTATGCTTACACGTTGAACTATTGAATTATGTTTCTTATTATTATTATCCGGTTCGAACGCAGACTTGAGAAAGTTAATTTAGAACATATTTTGGAGAGGTAGGCTTGCCGAATGGACTTATGTGCAAGTTTAATTGCTAACCATGAATTAATGTTTACGGTGAACTTAAGGAAAATACATTTTTTTTAAATCGTTACTTTTACTAAATTATAAAAGAAAAACGGAAACTACATGAACAATATCATGCATGTATTTGTTCTGGTTCTTTTCTTAGTTGTCTTACGCAAATGCAGACCAAACGATGTAAAATATTATCCTATGTTGGCAGCTTTTTCGAAACTTGTTTTGTTATGGTTTGCTTAAAGAGAAATGTGGTTGTTAGGAGGCAGAGTAACCAAGAGTAAAAACATAGACAAAAACAAATAACTTGCCGAAAACACAAAAACGAAAAAGAAAAAAAAAATACGTTATAAGTCCGAGGTAAAAGCGAGATTGTTACTAGAAAGAAATCGTTACAATACATAAAAGGTAAAGATTACCCCATCGAAAGCAATAGTGTATGCAATTTGGAATTGTATGTTTATTTTTAATGATTTGGTACATGGGAAAGGAAGAGAGCATGCGTCTGAACGTATGTTAGACATGTCGAGTTGGCAAAATGGGACGTGATACAATCCATCTGATTGTTCGGTATTAGTAAGTTAATTATATCTCCAAACAAATGCTAGGAAAAAGAGATTTTTCAAGAAAAAAAAGATAAACATGAAGAAGCAAATTTAAACGAAATAAGTGTCCATGTTGACTAATCTCGTTTTCCCTTCGTTATGTGTTTGTAAATAAATGTTGATGACATTCTTTTTGAATGTCTGTTAATAGGCTAAACTCCAGAAGTGATCAAAAAGAATGTAAATAATATTTTATGTAACGTGGGATTAGAATTGTTGTTGTGATATGAAGTTGCTTATGTTAAGACTGTTTACGTATTTTAAATGTGTGATAGTTCTATGGTTTTTGAAATGGTAAACCACTATTTCTGTATTATATTATTATTCTAATAGTCTACAATATACTGGGAAAAAGAGATTGATTACTTGAAGGAAACGATCTGTATCAAGATGTTAATATCCTGTCTAGTATCTTGATAATAGTAAGAAGGTGAATATTAAATATTTTCATTGATTTAACAAAAAAAGTATTCATATTAAAAATAGTTCGCGTTGACACTAGCGCTTCCGGTAGCAAATATTTACGTGCAAGTGAACATCTATGCGCTCTTGTCTGTAAATCACTATGTTGAGAGACGCAGCATACTCGGGCAAATGTAAGAATTCAAGAAAATAAGTTATTTTCAAATACTATTTTATTTTAAGAAATAGTTCACTGAAACGTCTACAGCGTTTGTGGGCACTTATTTTCAACTTAATTGAAACTATTGCTATATACTTGTGAGAGTTGATGATGTTAGCAAATCAGCTGAATAGTTATACATTGCTATTTTGCTCTGAATGTGCGTGTTGTGTTTTCTACATAGCCTCCGTTGATGTCCTCTCGAAAATACGTTTTATCATCTCTCCCCATAAGAATTATGTTTTTAATCATGTTAAATGTTGTTGAAGTTACAACTATGTGGGTAAGACGACGTATAGATGAATAATAAAGTCCAAAAACACATATATTGGGAATGGACCCTTTCATTCAACGGACGTTCTAAATAATACATACGGGTCTTCAATCACGGTAAATTTGCTTAAAAAATGTTTCAGCATTGACTCATTTAAGTCGGATATTTGATAGTTGGGGTTGTGCCATTTTTCTACATTGTTTACTTTTATTGTTATTCCTTATCTATTGATATAAATCTTACATGTTACATTTGTTTTATTTTTACCCACTCTTAACACTTTTTATTTAAGTGAGATTGTTTTAAAAAAAGTTATCCGGCCATAGTAACTACCGGCTATGTACCTTCGAAGAACCCGAAAGTAACGAGTGAAGGATATTCTCAACTCTTACACAAGAACCCTAAGTAGGGCAGGCCTCCTACAATTCAAATCGACGCAGAACAATTTGTGGCAAAGGCGAAGGAATTCAGTGAATTTGTAACGGAATCCGAAATTTTAATTGAACTGCCGAGACTCGGATAATTTGCGAAGCGGATCATTGTAATCTTTGTTGTTGATCGGAAACCAATAAACTTATAAGATCAACAAAATATCAAGTTGCTAAACTTATTGTTACAACAGGATTGCGAGCAGAAAGCATCATTAAATGTAAAGGATATGAAAACTGAATTACCACCGCCTCCCTTCCCTGTTCGTCTCTCCACCCCAACAGAAGAGACATATAAGTGCATCATTTGAGAGAAAAGCAATAAAAAAAGCATTATTTTTCACAGGAAAAGACGTATGCAAAATAACGCGGGGCATTGAAAACACAATGAATTATCACCATAAAAAGACTTCACAATCATCACGGCGTTGAAAACAGTGCATAAAAAACACCACGAACCCCGAAAACTTTCTAAACGCAAAAAGGGTATTCACTTTAGTGAAGTCTAGAGACGAGGCAAATAATTATTGCACTATGATGGAGAAAGTGAACAGTGCTTTAAATATGTCGCTTCCCCTTTCATACAATAACGACAAAGAATTAACTGAATTGAAAAAGCTTTGCATTGGGAGGGTCTCGGTTAGAAGGCACACCTCCCTTTATAGAGCGATCAAAACTAACATTCCCCTTAGATATTGGTGGCGTGTCCCCAGCCGGGCTTATTACTACTGAAATGAAACATGGTGCTCTCGGAACGGTCGTCGTTGTCTTGAAGCCGTCGATGTTCGTTTCGGGTGCCCAACTCTAAGGCATTATAATGACACTCAGATTAGCGAGCTTGAATGACCGAGGGTTGAGGGATACCTATCGTAGAATTCGAGTAGCACGTGACCTTCAACGGTTCGGTGTAGATACATGATGTTTGTGGAAGATCCACTTAATTCCGATTATTATCAGGGTGGTATGTCTAGAGACGTTTAGCTCAATTAAGCATATTTTAATTATCAGTCTAGTGGTTTATTATGCTAGTAAAGCGTACATTGCATGCATCGTGATTATGTCTTTTTGCAGATACGGAATGTAGGCTGTGCGTTCTGGACATTAGCGTAAAGGATGTGTTTTCTGGCTTATTGGGGTTTATGCGCATAATGACAATTCTGAGTGGGTTATTTTGCGTCAGACGATCAGGCCTTTCATGAATTCGACTCATCGGATAATTTCAAGCGGGAGACTGGAACGCGATCCTAGATCCCGATTTTGATAGGTTGGGAACTACTTCTAGTGGTAATACCATAAGCAGGGATATAAAACCATTTCGAGATTTTTGGACAAGTTTTTTATTGTCGATAAATTCCGGAATGAAAAAAAACGTGAAGAAGTATGGACTTAGACAAATAGTCACGGCTCCGATTTGCCGCAACTTTCGAGTTACATCGATCGGTTCTTAATTCGGAGAGTCGGCGTAGGGCTTTTAGAAGTGTTCATAATATAGTTTACTCGGACCATATACTTGTCCGAGTTCAGCCCTGAGACTAGAATTGCTGGTTTCTGGAAGTTCAACACATCGTTGATGGAAGTGTGGAGTTTCTAAGAATCAATTTTTACTTATAATACAGCGAAATTGACGCGGGCTATTATTGGGGATGTATAGTTTGACCATCTTAAGAAAGTCATTAGGTCCCCCGTTGCTGATTATATTCGAAGATTAACCTTACATTTAGGGTAGCGAAAGTGCCGCTAGAAACAATATGGTATAAGGAGGTGGAAGCGGGGATAGCAGTATTTGTACTATACTTCAAGTTAAACTAAACTCTTGGGACATCAAGGAGGGTCAAGTATTCTTAGTAGAGCCTATGTTAAAAAGAGTGTTACATGAGGCGACAAACATGGCGCGTTACTCCGGGCAGAGGAGCGTCGACGGTCTACTGATAGACACCTTGCCAGTGACACATTATCAGGTGTTCGCTCTCATTTTCACGCAGTTTTCTACCTGGGGGCCCGGTCTGGCAACGGTTCAGTTCAACGCCTATTTAGCTGCCTTTCTCGACGAAAGCAACTAGGTGCGAAAGGTGTATAAACGATAATTAAGTCTTGGACTCCCTGAAACATGTCGGGTTTGATATGTCTTTGGGGATAGATGGTCTGCCTTACCAATTATATTTGAGGTTGTCGCCCATTTGTGTTCCCTTGCTGGATGTGTTATTTAACTCCTGGTTAAGGAACGTGTCTATTCTCCTATATTTCAATAGGAATCTTATGCAATTGCTTCGCAAAGGCAAGAGTGGTGATTAAATTATAGGTAAATCCCGCCGTTTATCCATGTTAAATACAGAGTAAAAGATTGTGGCCAATATCTTTGCTACCCGTATGCAACTTGTTTTGCATTGTATGATAAGTTTCGAACAGATGATCTTACGGAATTTACATATAATACGCTTGTTCATAGATAAAGTCGACGCGCTGATGAATTAAGATTAGTTCAAAACATTCGATAGGGTCGATCACTGTTACTTGGAGACTGTCTTCTTTTCGGTGATTTAGTTCTCAGTTTCGCTCCTGGATATCCTCTTTTATGCATCTCCCGGTGTGCTAATGGAACTGAATGATTTGAGGTCGAACCCTTTCAATGTGTCTATATATATTCGTCAGGGGTGCCCGCTTTCACCAATGCTCTATGTGCTTGCGTTGGAACTTTTTCATTCTAAGGCTTATGGTGAATCCGGTCCTTCGAGGGATTACTTTGGCTGGTTCTTCCCAAACGATTAAGTACTCCGCCTATGCCGACAACGTCACTGTGCTTGTAACAAGCAATGCTCTGATTAAGGTCCTCGATATGGAAATAAGACAGTTTGAACATGTATCAGGGTCCAACATAAACTGTGACATGTCTAGTTGCGTACGCATTGGTTCCTGGTAGGGAGTATCCCCCAAGAGCCTATTTGATTGGGCATATGACCTTGGAAAATACTGAACATCTGGTTTTCTACTGATTTCCAGTTGGCATAAAATAGGTATGAAATTTCCAAAGCTGTTAAGGCTGCAGCTCGTCTGTAGTCTTTTAAAAATCTTACTTTAAAGGAAAAGGCAGAGGTGTTTAATTTGCAAATGTATCCTTTTATTATGTACCGTTTATATGTGCTTCCACTCCCGACTGCCACACTACTCGCGTAAGTGTGTGTTCTTTCATGTTCTTCTGGCAGGGATATACTCCCATGTTTCATCGGGAAATCTGTTACCTACATGTGTCAGAAGGCGGTCTGAGCGTTGTGATTCGTCAACATAAGTTTCTGCTAAACTACTTAGACTGAATGTGTGCACCTTGTGAGCGAAACGGTGAATTCTGGAATGAAGACACAAAGAAAAGTTGTGTTACCTTGAAAGTGTGAACTCGCATAGCGGTGAGGCAGTTCGATAATCCCGAGGCGAGTACTTCTTTTTATTGCGAGTGTCGACAGTCTTTTAGGTTATTTCTAGGTGTGCTAGAAGTCCTCTCGGCCACCTGAGTGTTATCCCGTAGGGCATTACACCAGGTAATGGTGAGGGGATGTGTTCAAACGAAATGACAGAGAAGTTCTGTCTTACGAAGAGGGGGACTTCGCTTATCTGGCCTTGGCCGCCTAAGTTGAAATGGTTCGATAATTACGAGACATCGCCCACCTGGCTGATAAGAAATACACTATGGGTCGGCAATAAAATTGCTGTGACTAGGCGGAAAAAACAATTCATACTTTCTTTTCCTGCGCTATTGTGCATCCGCTGTGTAAGTCAGTTGAAAGCTACACGGTCCGCATGTTGAACAGACATTTGTTTGTTCTTGGGTCCTTTTCGACTTACTGCAATGGGCGCCGATCATGAAATGGGATACACACTATGTGTGTCTTTGCTTACTAGCTGTTATGAAACGCATGATTAGGTCGACATGACAAAAGGAAGTTTACGGGGAATAACCTCCACTGCTCCCCAGTTTGTCGTCATTTGCAAACCTCGCCTGAAAATGAGTAGAAGGCTATAGAAAGTGAAACTCCCTCCCGGGAATTTAAACGATAAAAGTCGAGTAAATGGAGCTAATCTTGAGTAGTACTTAGACGTGTCTTAGGCAGTATGGCTGGTAGCTGAAACAAAGGATGTTCCTTTCTATTTGAACTAATTATACAATAGTAGGTTATGTTTTGTTCTCCTATTTGTAACTTTGCTTGTGTGTTTATATTGTCATAGGGCCCCTTTTGATATTGGTTCTTTACAATCCCGTGTTTGTCTCTACTTTTAGTTCATAATTCATATTCCCGACACCTATTAGGTGACAGATTTGCTGTTTTGCAAATGATACAGGTCTGCTTTCGTAATTTCGAAAGAGGTGTAAGCAATTAAGATGTTGGTACCTTCATCGTTTTTTTTCTTTTCTTTTTTGTCACATGTTTGGTAGGGTGTTTATACTTGAATGTGTTAGCATTGTATATATTTTATTCATTTGTATATAACCTTGTAATTCCCCAACTTCCTATTTTATGTTTATCTTGCAGTGTTTGTGTCCATGTCGATTACTCATGGAGTAAATGTGTTTTGGTGATTCTGACTAGTTAAGTTAATTAATGTTAGTTAAGTCCTCATTCTCCACAGACCTCTTTTTTTACCTTTGGCCACATTTTGTATTATTTTGCAAATAGATATTATTGACTCATTTACTATTCAGAGTCATGCTAACCTGTTTTATAATCTCAAGATCTTAAATACGATCAACGTTCGTTTAAAGCGCCGCTTACTTTTTTACATATCTTTTTAGACATTTTTTAGGTGTATCCTCGGATTAGACGTGATCAGTCTCTAATAACACATCACCCATTATACATATACCATAAATCTGTTCTTATAATAAAAATATACTGTTTTTTCTTTCTCTCTTCTACCCTATATAATAAAAAATAAGTGCGTGCGAAACCAGTCATGTAACTTTTTTTCTACTTTTAATTATGTATGATTAAACATGTCTTCCTTTCCTGCTTGCGATAGTATATATATATATATATATATATATATATATATATGTTGTATTATGACTGGCCCTGTATTTTAAAGTGTATATATCCACTAGTAGTAATTGTGAAGGAAATAGAATTAAGAACAATGTGAGTGCATTGTGATTTTAGGACAAACAACTATGTACCATAGTGACGCATGTTGTGAAGTCATAACAAATTTTGCTGTATGCCGCCCGAGAGGAAATGCTAGGGTCAAAAGGTTAGACAACATGAGTGAAAGAATGTTTTTTCGAATGACGTTAACACGTGTACATCAGGTGACGTGATTCATCTTTGTGTGAAAATTTAGTTTGCGATTGAGTTAGTTCCCGGTCTTCGAAGCGACAGGGATTGAGAGTCTCAGCCATGTAACCTTGTGTGAAAGTTGGGTTAATAGTTAACCATGGAAGCGGTCATTAACATACGTCGATATACTGAGCTCTGCAATGTACATAGGCGGGTTACTTCACCAGACATAGGCTGAGAAATTAGCTAACTGCGTCCAGCGTCCCACAGTATAAATGAAGATAAGATCTGAATGAAGAAACCACGAATGAGAACCCTCAACTGGAATGATGTGTGAAATAAAATGATGAAATCTCTCTCTGAAAAATGGTCTCCGAGTGTCTTTGTCTTCGTGCTTGAAAACAAAATCTGCCACATAAAACAGATACTTCACGACGATACCGAGCCAGCAACAAAGATGAGGTGCCAACGAACTCACGACCACGACGAACGAAATCTCAAAGGTAATCTTCTTAGTTCATTATCAAATGAGGCTTAAAAGTGCCATTTAAAATCGTCCTAATGAAACTGCTAAAGTGACTCTAAAAGATGTGTTCAACTGAGTCTCTTAAAAAATTGTTTAAAAGGTTTGTTCAAAAATGCTTTGTAGAAAATGTGTTACGAAAGTATCAAGAAAAACATTGTAACCACTATTAATCCTGTCATAGACTTTTCGCAGTGTTTTCGACCAGAAAAGGATGCAGTTCGAACCGTTTGAGTGGTTTCGGAGAACTGCCTCAGTCGGAAGGATCAGCGTATTAATAATAATTAAAGTAGAGCTCTCGTCTGTGGTTCTATCGTAACGTGTAACTATGTAAAGTAATTATGCAACATATATATATATATGTATATATATATATATATACATATTCACGTATATATTTATGTATATATATATATAGATATGTTTGTATAAATATATTTATATGTATATATATATATATATTTATATATATATATGTTTATGTATATATACATATATATATAGTTATATATATATTTATATATTTATATGTATTTATATTTATATATATATTTATATATATATATATGAATATATATTTATATATATACTTGTTTATATATATAATTATATATAAATATATATATATATATATGTATCCATGCATATATAGTTATATATTGATATATATATATATATATATATATATATATATATATATATATATATATATTCATATATATACATTTATATATATATACATATATATGTGTTTATATATGTATACATTTATATATATGTATATATATTTAAATATATATGTACATATATTTATAAATATATATGTACATATATATATATATATATATATATATATATATATATATATATATATATTTATATATATGTGTGTGTGGGGGGCGTGTGTGTGAAGAATGGCAAACGGAAAACTGGTTAAAGTGCAGGAGAAAAACAAAAACAAGCGGTTTGACTGGTGACGCTCGCGCCAGCAAAAGGCCTTCAGGAAATGTGAAGATTAGGAAACAATTCTACCCTGAAAGGCACACACATGGGAGAACCAAAAGACGATCCGACTAGAACACATGAGAAGACTCCGAAACATGACAAGTGAGTGACACTGTTTTCTCTATTTCTTATTCTACCCATTATATTTTTGTTCATTTTCTTCCTCTTTTTCACCTTCACACCTAGTGAGCCAGTATAAAGGAGGCGGTCGGCGGAAGGGTAAAGGTGATAAGAGGGTAGAAGACAGAAGAAAGTTTTGTTTATCCTCGCTAGTTCCTATTTTTAAAATCAACAATCGTGCAATTTTAATGAAAAAATCATTTATTTAATTTTTTGTTGCAAGCTTTCATTGTAAAACAACTTTTTCAGGCGAGACTGTCTCACAGTTTTTTTTTCTTCTTTTCTTTCTCTTCATTTTGATGGTATAATCGCTGAGGGGTCGAATCACGATATGAGCAGAAAAAGACGTCAATTTCTTAAGACGTAAGGCTAAGCGTATAACTGGCGATGTTATGCGCAGATTGGCGCTTTTTAAAGTAAGGAAATTGACTACATCTTTGAAGCACGAATTAGAATGTATTAAAGTGAAATATTTTGAAAATCAACGATCATGCAATTTAAATTAAAAAGTCATTTATTTAATTTTTATTTTGGTGGCAAGCTTTCGTTGTAGAACAACTTTGTCAGGCGAGACTGTATTATAGTGTATTTTTCTTATTTTCTTTCTCCTCATTCTGATGGTATAACCACCGAGGGGTTGAGTAGATATATATATATATATATATATATATATATATATATATATATATATATATATATATATATATATATATACATATATATATATATATATATATATATATATATGTATATATATAAATATATATGTGTGTGTATATATATATACATATATATAGATATATATATATATATATATATATATATATATATATATATATATATATATATATATATGGGGAAAACTACACGATAATTCATGAAAAAGAAATGTCATGGTGGACAAAATGTGTGAAAAATGACAAACAGAAACAAGTTAAAGTGCAGGAGAAAAACAAAAACAAGAGATGTTGACCGGTTTCGTTTTGTTGGAGAACGTCTTAAGAAATGAAGACATGGAAATGATTTTATTTGTAAGGCCCATACATGGGGTGAGGGAAGGATGATCTGATTGGACCATATGTGAAGACATTACGTGATGTTGAAATATGACGAGTGGGTAACACATTCTTCTATGTTTCTTATTCTTTTGTCTATATTTTTATTTATTGTCTTTCTCTATTTTACTTTAACACCTAATGAGTTAGTATGGTGAAGGTGGTGGGGTATGGGGACACGCGACAAGAGGGCAGATAGACAGAGGAGCTGACCAGGGTAAACAAGTGGTAGTGGACATGAAATTTGTATACTGGATGCTAGAACCCAAAGATTAATCAGAATGAATCAGGGATAGGTCTGCTAGTTTATCACATATAAGGTTTCTAAAGAGCAATAAAAATGATCATAAACCGACAGTCTATATATATGTACATATGTGTATGTACATATATATATATATATATATATACATATATATGTATACATAAGGTGAGGTATATGATAATTCATGGAAATGAAAGGCCGTAGTGGACAAAACGTGTGAAAAAATGAAACAGACGGAAAAACAGATGAAAAGAGTAGGAGAAAACAAAACTATATATAGATTTGAAAAAATAAGGAAATAAAGGTTAAGTTTGAGAGAGATGTATTAAAATGATTTGATTATCAATGCACTTTAACTCGTTTTTCGTTTGTCATTTTTCACACACACACACACACACACACATATATATATATATATTATTCTATGTATCCACATAATTTTGTAAGGACTATTTTTATGTATCATTTTTTCAGTGTTTACTTCAACGGATCTCGATACGTGAGTAGAGCTTGGTAGTAAGTAATGCAAATATATTTATAGTAATTAGGCTACAGTTTCGCCTGACGATTCTCTCCAGGGTTAAACGCGGAAGTTTCTGTGTAGCGTAATTGCCATGTATATATTTTATAACTTAGGATATATATATATATATATATATATATATATATATATATATATATATATATATATTATGGCATATTTTATACACCATGACTTTGTTTATAGAGTTAGCTTACCCAGAAACATTTAATTCATTTTGAAAGGGAATGAAACGAACGCATATTCACTGCTAACACGCATCTTTTATTACCATACGTAACTGGTAAACTGGATTATCAAATGATCATTTTTGATAAAAAGCGAAAATGTCAAAATAAATACACTTTAATTCATAAGTTGACTTAATTGGATGAGTAAAGTAAATTAATGACGTGATCACTTATTGGGAAACTTATTGCAACGTAATAGAAAGTCTTACTTCATACGTGTGAATATTTATGAGCCATATAATGTATACATTTACATAATGTATAAATGATTATTTCATATATAAAATCTGTCTTTTTCAAGTGTTTAACCCTTACATAATTCTTCGTTATGCAATGGAAATGCCTCTCAATAAAGCATCAGGGTAAACCAACAGAAAAACAATCTTCGCTGGAATCTTATGTTAAAAAACCTTGTCGTTTGCGAATAATTAGTCAGGATATACAGCACATAGTTTATATATTTTCGCACCGAGTTAAATTAGAAAAAAATATTAAACGAAACTGATGTGATTTGAGAGATACAACTATTTGGAAATTGCACACATGTTTCTTTTATTGAGAACTAAATACACGGCAATGTCATACATTTAATTGGATTTCTATCGCATCAAAAAAGATGTTAAAATGATAGATTCTACATGCTTTTCGCCACAAAAGAGTTGTCGCGCCTTTTTAACTCAACAGACTTACAACATTAACTTTTTGTTTAACATACTCACTGTTTTAACTTTAAATTAGGACACATCACATGTAGTTAATTGTATTACATAACCTTGGATAAGTAATACAATCATCAAATATGCCTATTTACAGAATGTATAACTTGAATTATACGGTGAATAAATAAAATATTATGACATAAAAACTGCGACGATGAAAATAAATATACCGAATGACATAACACGCTAATAATGTCGCAAATATGGCGACTGAACTAATACACTTATAATGAAACAAATACTGCGACTTCATCTGTAGAGAGAGAATGTATTTTCCCAGGTCTTGACTATTTTTAAAAACATCAAGGGATTTGTTACAAAGAAAGTAAAAAAAGATAACCAAGAAGAAAATGGAAATGCGATGAACTTCAGTAAATCAACTTTGCTAATCAGACATTGAATGTTTTTTTCTTTCAAAGGGATTAGATTATTCGGCAAAAATAAACGAAGATTATTCAGCCTGAACTCTAGACAGATTAATCTAAAATATACATAGATTACAGCTTTGTTTACGTAAGTTTGGTCCGTCTATCTTATTTGTCGACATTTATATTTTCTTCTTTTATTTATTTCTTTAGTCTTCCCTTTCTTATTTTCTTGTCGTTCACGTTTCTTTCGTGTTGCCTTCCTCTTCTGTTTTCTGTTAAACATGTTATTGGGATATTTGTGATGTTATTATGAATAACAAGAACATCACCAAAGCCTAAACATTCTCTCAAAGACAATACTAAATAATTAAAATATGTTATCTTAACACATTTCTTTTCGTAATGTGTTTACATTCTTTATATTAAACACCAATCCTCCCTGATATATATATATATATATATATATATATATATATATATATTTATATGTGCATATATATATATATATATATATATATATATATATATATATATATATATATATATATATATACAAATGCATATATATATAATAGATATATATATATATATATATATATATATATATTAGGTACGTGCAAAATCAATGGCCTATTCCAAAAATGTAAAAACATTTTGACCCCTCCTTCACTTAAAAATTCACTAAAATTGAAGAATCAACCAATTCTAATAAAATTATCAATATTTATTAATCACCAATCACGGAATATAATGAAACCATTATTTGTTTTAAATCTTAGTGAAAATGTATTATTTGCACCCCTAAATACCGTGTTTACAAAATCACTATAACTCGAAGAAAAATTAATTTTTTGAATTAGCGATGTTATTATTGAATAAAGCAAATTATATAATTGCAAAAAATATTTCATGTGATTTTAATGATTAGAGTTTCTGGAAAAATGAAAAATGCGACATATATATCCCTTTCATTCATGAACGTGGCATCATCAGTGCAATATTTATTTTTTATAATCTTGAAAATAAACCAACAATTGACAAATTTTAGACCCAGGAACTTTACTAAAAAAAGAATTTAAAAAATTGAATAATTTCTACTAACGATGAACTTTGATTGGTATGGTAGCCTCGTTCTGTAATAACGAGCTGGGATTATGCTTCCAACAACCATTGATAAATTTGACGCAGTTCATAACGTAAAAATAATTTTTAACATTTAAAAAAGTTTACTTTCAAATGCTAAGGAAAAAAACATTGGTAAACAGACGTCATCAATAATTGAACACTATTACTAAATTAAAAACTAATACCAAGTTAAATATGAACTTTTTCAGTTAAAAATAAAATGCGTACATTCACAAATATTTTAATTAAATAAGCATTTTCTTTATTACAATTAAATAAGTGTACTTAAATGTGTTTATAACATTAAAAAGAATAAAGAAATTAATGGATAATAATTTTTCAACTTCTATAAACTATTACAAAACATTTATATATATAAAGTTAAAAATGATAAATTATGAGATTTTGTCTTCCATATATTTTGCATAGCGATAGGCAATTGGTAAACAAGGTTGTTTACGATTAACTGTTGCCGGATTTTTACTGATTTATGACTTTTTGGGGGATAATTTTGCTAATTTTCAGTAAAACGTGGGATTTGTTTTTAATTCAGTATATTATGACTTTAATTTAATAATTATCTTTGAAATAGTTCCCAAACACTTATATTTATTTTTCAAGGGATTTTTACAAGTAATTTTTTTAAAGTTCAAAATTCACAGAATTTTGGGGGTTTTGGGCCGCCGGGATTACATATGTCATTATAATTTAATTTTCACACGTAAATATGCAGTTTTTTCATTTAGAGATTAGGTTTAGGCCTTTAGCTTTCAAACACAATCAAAGTTTACACGGAAAATAATTAAATAATTAATGATAAGCGCTTTTTAATAAGCATAGTCCGTACAAGAGGCCGCCATTTTTGCACGTACCTAATATATATACATAGATGTATGTATCATATACATATATATATATATATATATATGTATATATATATATATATATATATATACAGAGATAAATAAATATATATATATATATATAGAGAGAGAGAGAGAGAAGAGAGAGATATGTATATATATATATATATATACACATAAATAAATATATGTATATATATATATTTATATATATATATATATATATATATATATATATATATATAAGTTTATAATTAACCATTTTAAATCTACATGCAAACGATTGGGTTGTCTTTGAAATAATCATTGGTGTGGGTATACACGTGATTCACCGATCGGACGGATCGAAGCCTAGACCTTGTAAGTGATAACGAAACATGAATATCCAGGTCCCTAACCGACCAGCTTTGTGAATGAAAAAGTGCAAATGCAGCATTTATCAAAACTTAAAATAGAATATATTCGAGATTTCATAGAAAAACTCACTTGTCAAAACAGTTGCCACCATGTGTACATGATAAATACTATGTATCTTAATACGCAAAGACAATTTCATGTTCATACGAACGTAATTATCTTTTTACGATTTTTAAAAGATAAGATCTCCCGATCAGAAGTTATGCTGATGAGTGACACCTCCGATGTCGCTATGGTAAACAGGTCTTAATTAATGTTTAAATTAATTATTTCAAAGTCAAATGGTGTTATTCCATCCACTAAAATAGTAATATTTAAATAAATAGATTTCGAAAAGTTACATTCGTTTTATCTATTTAAGAATATTTTGCTGGCAATTATTTTTACAGTAAGAAGTCCGAAAATATTTATTGTTTTAAAAAGAATTAAATTGATACAATATAAAATAAACAATTAAAAACCAAAACTATCCGTTTCATTTATGTGAATTATATTTGGCTAACAATGACAATCATTTTTTACGGAAGAAAAATAAACCATCCAATATGGAGGTTGGTAGACAATTAACACATCCTACAAATAAATAAATATTATTAACAGTAAATTATACAGATTGCTGTGGAAAAAAGCGGGGTACTGCTAGAATTGATAACTCATGTAAGCTGGTGTAAGTGTTCGCCTGAATATATACTGCATTAATTACGCATGTTGGTTCTACATAACTCGTATTTACATATCTATATTGGAAGAGAGGATATATTATTATATAAAAAATAAACTAAAACGAGATTAGTATACATGTTCATAAGTAATATAAGGGATTTGGATTATTTTGATTATTCGGACTACTGTTCTCATTTTGGATGTTATCCTTACAACGTTTAAGCCGATGTAATCTTGGGCCTTCTTCAGGTGTGTCTTGTTGAACTCGGAACACGTTATGTAGAACTATTTTTTATGTGTACGGACTTTCGCATCTAGGAGGGATAGCTTGTCCTATTCCCTGATGCATAACCTTGTAGTCTTAAGTAATTCGTGATTGTATTGTTAGAATCGCCTGTAGAAAGAATTTAAATGTAATCCTCCAGAAGACTGTCACTTAGACCGGATCACCACTTTACGCACTTATTCGTTGCGCTAAGAATCCTTGCGATCAAGATGTTGTGAGAATAATATCGAAGGTGGGAACAGTAGTCTAAATAATTCATCTAATCTTTTTAAGAAGACGAATAAGTAAATGCTCAATGAAAATCGTTATTTCCATTGACCAGAGATTCAACAAATAAGGGGGCGAGGAATTAAAAATAGACTGTCACATAGCTATACGGTCGATTTCGACAACGTGTGTTAAATACTCTTGCCAGCCTTTCTATATGTCCCTCCCTTCGCATGAATAGAACTTTAATTTCCTCATCGACGTGGTAATGTCTTGTCACCGTATGGTTATAACGCTTGCTTGCTGAGTCTAGGTGTATTCTGTAGCAGGGGTTCGAACTTTCGACCATCTGAGATTATCATTCCCTACACTGATGAAAGCGAAAGCTTGAAACTCTGGCGTATGTAGGTAAACTAATTTAATATTTTTTACTTTAAATTAATATGTATATGTATTAATTATTTTGATTCATATGAACATTGATATGCCAGTGGCGTAAATCTTGTACATATATATATATATGTGTGTATATATATATATATATATATATATATATATTTATATATATATATATATATATATATATATATATAAACATAATCATATATATATAAAAGCTCTATTTTAAATTAAGCACTTTTTATAAGCCGGGGGGAAATTCTTCAGATACTAATCATGAGGATGTTTAATTTCTTGGGTTTGAGTGTGTGGTAGCATTGCACACAACATCATATTAAGAAGAGTGTACCTTAACAATACTTTTGGCGTTGTCAGATTAATTTCTTAACCACTGAGATAATAAGATATGCTAATACTCTTCGACTATTTTTTAAAATAAATAAATAACACTGTGTGACATCATAAAAAGTGTCATCGCTCATTTAATAGCAAGCTAGATACGTAAAACTACATCTTATTATGCTCACATAAAAGTCGACTTTTAAAATAGCAATCAAAAGAAATATCAGATGTAGACGTATTTGAAGTGTAAAGAGGTGTCTGTCTTTATATGTAAGTAGTAATAAGGAGACGAAGATATTTGGCACCTAGAATGTAATGTTTATATTCGGGAGTATTTCCATTGTCTTCCCCAGATAAGTGTATACATCTTATATAATTGGAATGAAATTATGATATATTTTAAGTTTGTTAGTGGTTCGGAGGGAACTTAGAGATACAAAATCAGATCCATTGTCTTTCACAGAACACTTTATACGCATGGTAAAATAATGCATAAAAATAGGATGCATTTAATGATTCATGGGGGTTATGCCTCTAGAGCTACTTTACAGGTGCACTCAGCGATTCGAGAACACTTTAATTTTCTTTCCCGGTAAATTAGGCATAACAATATACTTTTCGATGTCATGTAGATTCTCTAACTTTTATTTCTGCTGGGAACACAAAACATTACGCACATGGACCCATTTATATATATATATATATATATATATATATATATATATATATATATATATATATATATATATATATATATATATGTGAAGAGTTTAATGCAAAACACGATGAACGCCATTCTAAAAATCAGGAAACTGTCTCTACAAAAAGTGTTGCATTTAAACACTCAACGATACCCAAAACTATGTGTTACATAATATGATACCGAAATAATTTCATTTTGATTTCAATTAAAATAAGCTTTTATTCGAAGTCTAGATTTAACATATTCATGTTTTTATTGTTTAAGGTCTCAATTTAAACGAATTGGATTTATCGCGTTTTGCGTTTGAACTCTTCATATATATATATATATATATATATATATATATATATATACATATATATATATATACATATATATATATATATATATATATATATGAATACAACGGCGCATAGCAACAGTGACGACACGCGCTACCAATAAAACAGCTGTATGTGGATAGCTATATTCATATATATATATATATATATATATATATATATATATATATACACATATATAGTCGTTACTAAAGAGGGTGTGTTTTCAATTGTTATAGAAGGTTAGGTGTTAAATTTCAGAAAATTCAAATTAGAACAATATCTTGCGAGTTCTTATATTTGTCGATTAAACACGTGTTAAGAACATTTTAAGAATCGTTTCACACCGTCGTATCGAACTTGGTTGATGGAAGGTTTATGAACGTAAACCAATGATGTATATGTGTGTTTGTGTTTAAATGCCTCGTCAGAGAATTTGTCCCTAGGAATAGTACACATAGTGACATGACTAGGAAAACCAAATCTACCTGCCTTACATGCAACCCTACTTCTTCATAAGCTCCATTTACCAACAATTATCAGCACACAAAATTCACAAAATAAACCTTCACAACATACTAACTCAAAACATATTCATGCCCGCTTTTTCTGAATTGTTGTCATCGCCACCTAATCATGAAGCGCTATTATCCGGAGATATAAACTTACTATTTACCAGGATCGGTACGAAAGTTAGAGAAGAAATTATAAAATGTGTTAACGGGTTTTAATAGAGCTGTTATAAAATATTTACCATTTTTTAATTTGGTGTACTAAGATACCTATGTACACGAGGACTACTTATACGAGCAAAACGTACCTGCACGTGTGACGAGTTCAAAAATACACTGGAACATTGCATCACCTCGCTCGTCTGCCAGTGGGAAAAAGGGACTCTGAAAAAAAGAGAGACGCTTTCACGTCTATTAAACCATAATTGAATCAATGAAAAATATATTGATATATATATTCACACACACACACACACACACACACACACACACACACACACACACACACACATATATATATATATACATATATATATATATATATATATATATATATATATATATATATATATATATACTCGTGCTGGTCAAAAAAATAGAACATATGTATAAAACTGTAAAAATCATTGCGTTTGAGATCATTTTCGGCTTTTAAATTGTGTAGGCGAAATATTCTATATGTAAATAACAATTACAACTATTTTTAATCATTTGTCATATTTGCATATGTCAGACTTTATTGTCACAGAGTAGTTTATTGTCACATTGGGAAATTCAACGTTTCAATTTAATAGAACATTATTCGTTGAGTAATCTTAAACTCAAAAAAGTTCTGTGTTTAAAAAGATTTTGCAAGTAATTTAATCATAATCTCTCATTCTGTGAGATGTAATTGGTGCTAAAATATTCCTATCATGCTAAACTAACTGAAATAGTTGGTTTACGATATAAACTTTTTTTCATATCAATTGCAATGTCAGTTTTTCAATATTTCGCGTTTCAAAATAATAGAACAAGACAGCTAAGAAAACAAAATAGTTTTTTTTATAACTTTAATACAAATAAAAATTAACTAATATTTAGTAGCAGCACTTTTTGCCTTGATGACAGCATCAATTCGCCGGGGCATGGAAACAACAAGCTTCTCGCATCTGTGTAGACACCGAATCCCATGTGTTCTGTATTGCAATTTTCATGGCTGCAAGGGTAGTAGGTTTTTCTTTGAAAAGCTTTCTTCTTCATCTGATCCCACAAGGCTTCAATAACGTTCAAATCTGGCGAGTTCGTCGGCCATTCAAGAACAGGCATCGATCGGTCTCGGAGCCAGGAAGTTGTGGACTTGGCAGAGTGTGCCGGTGCCAAGTCATGTTGAAAAATGATGTATGTGGCGTCACTGTCAAACTGATTATCCAGCACTTGCAGTAAATTAGCTTCCAGGATATCTTGGTACACTGTTGCGTTTACATTTTCTTTTGATGAAGCAAAAATTACCAACACCCTTAGCACTCATACAGCCCCAAACCATGCAAGACTGCGGGAACTTCACAGACTTCTTGACGCATTCTTCGTTATACCGTTCCGTGGATCTTCGCCAAACACGTGGCCCTTGGTCGCTGAAGGAGATACAAAATCGAGACTCATCTGAAAGATCACACGCCGCCATTCGTCTGTAGTCCAGGTTTGATGAGCAGTTGCCCATCGTAGCCTCTTCAACATCTATTTTTTGTTAAGGAGCGGTTTGGTGTCAGCTATACGATTTTGGTATCCCAGTTGCCGGAGCCTTCGGTAGGTAGTGCTTCTTGAAACGTCGGCACCAGAAGCATGTTTCCACTCTTTAGTAATGTGGCTTGTTGACTGGAATCGACTTTTCTTTGCCACCTTGTCAAGTGCCCGGTCTTGTCTTTCAGTGGTGCTTTTCTTTCGTCCACATTTCTTGCGATTGCTGTTGGAAACACCCTTAACATCTTTCTGGAGCACTTTGGTTACTACCGATCTTGAACATCCGACCTTGGTTGCGATTTCCATGTGCGTCTTTCCTACTTCCCGCAAATCGAAGATTCGCTGCTTCTCAGGCAAAGATATGTCTTCAGACCGACCCATAATGAGTGATTATGATTAAATTACTTGCAAAATCTTTTTAAACACAGACATTTTTTGAGTTTAAGATTACTCAACAAATAATGTTCTATTAAATTGAAACGTTGAATTTCCCAATGTGGCAATATACTACTCTGTGACAATAAAGTCTGACATATGCAAATATGACAAATGATTAAAAATAGTTGTAATTGTTATTTACATATAGAATATTTCGCCTACACAATTTAAAAGCCGAAAATGATCTCAAACGCAATGATTTTTACAGTTTTATACATATGTTCTATTTTTTTGACCAGCACGAGTATATATATATAAATTCAATTAATTTTGCAAATATAAAACAAGCATGATTACGTTGCTATGTATGGAAAGAGTGGTGAAAATTTACATGAGAAAAGGATACAGTAGCCCAGCACCTGCCTAAAGTCACGTTGAATATTTATTATATCTCTTGTGAGTCTATTTTAAGTCCAGGGACCTGATCTCAGGTTCAATAGAAATCAGGGGTGGAATAGCTTTCTTGTCATAATTTGAGAATCAACATCTAAATCCACTGAATATTAATTAGATGAGCATATACACATTAATAAGAGAATTGTATTGTTTCTTTAGACGTATCAAGCAATATGTAATCGGACCAGTATATTATATTAAAGATTTACAAATGTGTAAATGATTTCAAATGAAATTAACAAAGATATAAATGATTATTAATATAGTTCAGAACCAATATAAAGAGATAAACCTATTTATCAAAAGAGGATTAATGATTGTAATCAGAGTTTTCGTTCTTTGGATATATCTGTTTATTAGGTTCATCGTTGCAAATCAGCAGCTATCGTGTTGTAATAACACAACCATTAGTAGTAGCTTTTGATTGTAGGAAGTACTAGTTTATTTACACTATAGATTTGAAACAAACACATTAATGTATTTGAGTGTTATAGTATATATGTTTAATAAGTGAGTTTTCTTTTTCTTTTGTGTTTGAGCTTTAAATATATATTCTTATATATATATGTATATATATATATATATATATATAAGAATATATATATACATGTATATATATATATCTATATATATATATATAAATAAATATATTTATATATATCTAAATAAATATATTTATATATATATATATATATATTAGTTATAAGTATATGTTTAGATGTACAATATTTAGTTATACCTTGAAAATAATTGGCAAGACAATATTAAGGGGCATTTCAACTATCACCACGACAACAGTAAAATCGATTGTTTCAAATGAATGATAAATATTATTGACGAAATGAAAGAGAACAGAGGAAAATTAAATGTGCCAGTTAATCGATTAAAATATATTTATATCAATATTCGTTTAAACCACGAGAAAAATGACACAGCGTGGAAATAAAGCGAGAGAGGGTTTAATTTTCCTTAAGAGTTTGAAGGAATTCCTTCTGCCGGCATAAATGAGGTTAACATATTTCAATAGCGACGGATTTTATGATTTTTAAATGTTGTTTTGAGTCAATTTTACTCAAGATTTCAAAACGCTTTTTTATGATTTTTCGAACAGCACAGATTTTCAACCGACTGCTGTCCAATGACAGAGTCCATAGTCAAAAAAGGAAGGGTCGCATAATTGTCCTGCCCTATCCCTGTCGGCTTTTTATGACACTTGTTTGTTTATGCGCTTCTTTAATTCCAAGGAACTCATATATATATATACATATATATATATATATATATATATATATATATATATATATATAACGTATACATTACGTATTCTACAAAACATAGTTTTATTGACACGCACACAGCTGTAGTTTTTCGAGAAGGCACTTACACCTCATTTCAAATCCTCATCGACTCACTAAATAGTTCGAAACCGATGATCACTGCTTTTATTGTTCGATAGTTTCTCACAAACATTTTTTTGCAGAAAATACTGAGTTTTATATGGATGTATGAGCCTTAATTGAAACGTGTATATATATATATATATATATATATATATATATATATATATATATATATATATATATATATATATATATACATATATATATATATATATATATATACCGATCAAAACTAATGATATAGTTTCGGCTTCAGAGAAACAGACATATACATGATTTCCGTTATTAATATATTAGTTGTTCTGAATATGTTCTCACACACGTAATCATCAGCTATTACTCCCTGATTATAAGCGGTCGTGTTCACTGGAGTATGGGTGGCAACAGGGCTCCACCGTTTTTCAGTACTCTCCATATCTTTTTATAACCTTTGTAAATGACTTTGCGTTATTTCAACAACCACTTACCATTGATTTTTCGCTGGCGACGACCATTGGTTTCCACTTGGATTTTAGTTGCAATAATCCTCCTCAAAGTCCACGTACTCTTCGCACTCATCCAGTAGAGGTCTGGTTAGTGGTCTCCCTCCTAGGTTCTTCCATACTCTTTGACTCTTTACCAATGATTGGTGTGGTATCAGCCGAGACTGATGCATTTTTAGGGGGGTCTTTTTCTATGATTTCCTTGCAGTTTTTGTTCCCTTTTGTTAATGTGCGGTTCTCTCCATTATTTAGGGGTTCTTTTGTTGCAGTTTCCATGTTGCTGGTTAGTGTTTGTGGTTTATGTGGTTTGGACTCCTTATTCAAATATTTTCATTAAGATTTCAGCTCTTTTAATCATTGCTCCCCGTTATATAGCCTCAGTTTTTCTCTTTATTCCAAAGTAGTTGTTGTAGTAGTAGTAGTAGTAGTAGTAGTATTGTTATTATTGCTTTTATTATTGTTGTTGCTGTTATTATTGTTGTTGTTGCTGTTCTGTTGCTGTTGTTGTTGTTGCTGCTGCTGCTGTTATTATTATTATTATTATTATTATTATTATTATTATTATTACTATCATTATTATTATTATTATTATTATTTCTATCATTATTATTATTATTATTTTTGTTATAATTATTATTATTATTATTATTATTAATGTTATTGTTATTATTAATGTCATCATCATCATCATCATCATCATCATCATCATCATCATCATCATCATCATCACTATTATAATTTTTATTATTATTATTATTATTATTTTTATTATTATTATTATTATTATTATTATTATTATTATTATTATTATTATTATTATTTCATTAACTCTGCGTTTTTACCCAAATGATTATCAAGGATTTCTCACAAAAATATAACCATTTGTGTTCACCGGAGTAGGAGTAAAAGTCCTTTCAGATTTCAAGCAGTGTATACGTTATTCAATAACCACACAAATCAGTAATTTATCACTTATTACTGTCTAGCAACGACTCTTGGACTTCTCTAGAATTAGAGTACAAAAAATATTTCCCAAGTTTCCGGTACTCATGTCCTAAAGTGAATGTTTAGTTTTTTTCCTCATTTCTTCGGTATTTCCATCCTCTTTGACATTGCACGACAATTAACTGTGGCGCAAACTTCGTTTGGTTTAACCGCTTGTGTAATCTTTTGCCATTTTACATATTATAATTTATCTCTAAGATAGTATCTGAATGTGTTTCCGCATTCAAGGATATTCCTTAATATGTCTTGTTTCTAGTGCCCCTAGAATTATTGATATAGTGTATTGTTTCATGTGTTAACTATCTTCCATTTCTTTGCCACGTTTTTTGCCTCTTGGGCTACATTATGTGATCTGCTGGGAAAGCGAAATCTATGATTTAGCTGCTTTTCTCCTTCAAATTGATCGTTTTCATGTCGATTCACCTTTGTTTTGATGCACTTGTTTTTTTTTAGCCTCAATGTTCCATACGATTTTGTGATTCCCGTTTTCCAATACGGTTTCCGTTTTGTGCTTGTACTTGCTCTCCGTATGTTCAAGATGCAGTCATTTGCGAAGTTTCTAGCGGACTGCTTTTTCCAGTAATTAATGTATATGTTCCTATTCTTTTGGCCCGAATTTGATGCATTCACTTATTATATAGTCTACAATTACTGCTTTCTTAGAGTTTGTCTATATTTTCTTTCTATTATTATTATTATGATTGTTATTATTTGTACTCACTAGGAATTGTCACACATGTCATCGCTTATTGCTCACCGAAAACCGGTGGTATTCCCTGGAGTTTAAGTGGCAATAAGTCTCCCCAGATTTCCAGTATTCTCTACTTCTTTTCGATAGCAACCGCAAATAACCTTGAAATATCGCAACAGCCGTTTAGTATTGATTTCTCGCTGGTAAAGATCATTGACCTTCTCTGGAGTTGTAGTTCCAATAAGCCTCCTCAAGATCCCAGCACTCCCTGCATTTCCAGTGGAGATCTGGTTTCCTTTTTAAAAATTTGTTTGGTTTATTTTTTTAGAGAGTGGCTAGCTTATGGTGTTCCTTAATATTTCTGTTCATCGGTTCATTTTTGTCGTGTCAGCTGAGGCTGCTGTAATTTATTGTGGGGTGATCTCATAAAGTGATGCTTCATGTATGTTATGTTCCTTTGTGATGTGGTGTTCTTTCTGTGGTTTTCTTTTCATCCTGTTGTAGATTCTATATGACCCTTCGTAGCTTATATAGTTTGGTTTCCGACTTCGATGATTTTTCTGTAGATTGCAACTGTTTTGATCATTGCTGCCTTTTGTAGAGATTCAATGATCTCTTTGATTCCAATTTCTGTCAGTTTTTTTTGGCAGGTTATATTGGGATTGTTCCTTGTGCTCCCACGATTATTGGTAGTATACTGACTTTCTATATTCCTTTCAGTTATCTAGTTAGTTATGTGCTTCAGTTTTCCGTTGTTTTAATCGCCACTCTGTTGCCGGCTAGAACAGCGAATGCTGCGAGTTTACAAGATGTTTTCCTTCTTGTTGATTATTATAACATCCTGTAGCATTGCTTGTATGAATGGGTATGTTTGTATATCCATATCCCAGATAATTTCGTTTTTTTTTCGTTTTCCAGTACTGTTTATGGTCTATGTTTGTACTATTTGTCCGCGTATTCGAAATGCAATTGTTTGCACAGTTCCCGATTTACTTTCTTCCTCACACAGTCATGTTTGTTCTTGTATTTATTTTGATCTAGTTGGCTACATTCACTTATTAAATGATTTACTGTTTCGTCTATTTGTTCAGAAGAGTCTCCATTTACTATGTTCCTGTTTTTTTTTATTTTTGCTTTAATGTAGTTCGCCCTAATCGCAGTGTTATTTGAAGCCAGCAGTAAAGATTCCGTTTCTTTTTCTATGTTCAAGTGTCTTTTTCTTAGCCATGCTCAGCTATTTCCGCTAGTTTCTTCTTTTGGCAGTCTTCTGAATCGTCCATGTAGTTGTTTTTCTTCCCACTTTTCTTTTCTTGTCGTTTTGTTTCTGGTTTCGATGCTTCCCGAGTTTCTCGTTGGAACGGTGTATCTTGCTGCGTGATAAGGATTTCCGCGTTTTGAGTAATGTATTTCTCCAGCTCTTTTTGAGTCTTCCGCATAATCTTCTATACTTACCAGTCCTCTTCTATCTTCATTACTTTTAATGTAGAGTCTGTCCGTATCGTTTTTTGTATGTAGTTCGTTGTGCATCGCCATAAATTTAATAGTCCTCTGGTGAAGGTGCCTGAGTTCTTCTTTGGTCCAGCCTATGCATGGTCCAGAGTATATTATAATATCTACTGCCCAAGTGTTTATTCCTGTTATTAGATTCCTGCTATACAATTTCGTTTCTATGTGTTTTCTCGTTCTTTCGTAAATATTATTTTCCAATATTAACTTTCGTTTCTGTAGATTTTATGGTGGCTGCTCCAGAACTCCAAGATATCCGTAGTTATCCCGCTCGCCTAGCGCCCTCATCTGCTCTTGGTTAGGGGAGTTCCGTGACCTTTGTTGTTTCCAGTTTTCCTTTTTTTATTTCTAGTAGCTTCCACTTTTACATTCCAAATTCCATTTAGATGTCCTGACTGAAGAGTCTGGTCGTATTTATCACCTTTTCCAGTTCTTTTTTTTCTTTTTTCAAATAGTTTCAGGGCGTCCATGTACATCAAGTGGTTTACCTTTAGTTCAGTGTCTGTAAAATTTTATCCGGCATCACTTTTTCTGAGTATGTAGTTGATTTGCATCATAGCAATCATAAACAGTAATGGTGATATGGAGTCTCCTTGGAACATGCCTCTCTGTATCTTCATCTAAGCCAGGTGTTTACCTCCGGCTGTCAGTTCCAGTTTCCATGTTTCCATTGCATTCTTAATAAAATTAATTATCCTGTCGAGTATTTTGTATATTTTCAAACAATCAATTATTCATGCTTGAGGGATACTGTCGCAAGCTTATTTGTAGTCAATCAATGACATGGGTGTGTTCTTTTTTCTGTATTTTACATCTTTCAGGATCTTTTGATTGATGTATAACAGGTAATGCGTCCCTTTTTCGCCTTTTCGGCATCCTTTTTTATCTTCATGGAGAAGTCCACGTTTTTTTAGGGATTGTAAGATATGTTATCTCAGTTGTGCAATCATGATTTTTCACATTGTTGGTAAACAAGTTATTGAACTGTAGTTGCTTCGGGGTATTTCCGTTTATGGCATCTTTTTTTTATAAGCTTTGTCCTTTCTTTGATCATCCACCATGGTATGTCTGTTTTGTGGATGCGTCCTCTCAGTTTCTACACTAGTCTTGCATGTAGAAGCGTGTATCACATCCTGTCCGGGTGCTTTCCAGTTTATCATTTTCGTTAGAGTGTTCTTAATGGTTTCTTTATTAATTTCCGTTTTGGTTCCTTGTTCTATTTCCTGTAGTCCAGTTTACATGCTGTTCAACCACTTTACATTTTTGTTGTGTGTTTTAGGCTTTTCTCATATTTTGCCCCAGAAGTGTTTTGTCTCTGTCGCGTCCGGTTGTTCTGTTGTTATTCGTTCTCCGTTAACGTTTTTGTAAAACTGCCCTTCATTGTTGTTATAGGCCCTGTTATGGTTTTGTTGTTTAGCTTTGTGTCTACCGTCTCAGTCTTCCCTCTATTGCTGCTATATTTTGTTTTAATACTTAATGGTTCTAATTCAATCTTTCCTTGTGGACCGTATTTCTGCTCTTCCGTCCTTTTCTTATTTTCTTTCATCCTGATTAAGGTGTTAGATACTTTCCGGAGTTTGGTTATCTTGGGTTCAAGTCTGATTTCCCATCCAGGCTTTGTCGGACTATTCTTTTGGATATGTTTTTCCCCTGCATATATCAAGTTGTTTAAGTCTGTGATAATGTCAGTTGGGAGGTACTCAAATACTTTGGTTACTGTCTCTGTTTCAACGTTTAACTTCTTCCAATCTTCGTTTCTTTTGAGATGATGGATTTGTTTTGTTCTCGGACATGTATCGTTTGACGCTTTCCACTTTTTTTGCTTTTTCGTCTATAAGTTCTACTTTGGTGAGTTCTATAATTTCGTAGTCTTCGACATCTTCCGTTACAGATTTTATGTTGTGTCTGTCTTCTTTTGAAGGGGAGTCGTCAGATGGGTTTCCTTGCTCTCTTCCGCACTTTTGTTTGGTTTCTGTCAGTTTCAACTCCGAGAACCATCCTCTCTTTTGAAGATCTGTTTTGCCTGGTCTGATATACTTTGTTCCGTTGTGTAGTAGCCAGTAGCAGTGTTCCATAGATGTTTAATTCGCTTCCAATAGTCTCTTTTTGTGTGGTGGCGACTTTTGTAGTAGCATTGCATCACCAGTCTGTTCTCCTCTGTGGTCCATTTTTTTCTATGTTTTGTAGGTTTTTTCTTTTAATTCCTGCGTTCCTGTGTTTGGTTACTTACCTGTTAGTTTGTCCGTAATTTAGTTCCAGAAATCAAAGGCGCAAACGTTCGTAGGATGCGGACCTGGTCCCCCATGTTGGCCATCGAGGCAGCATCTGGCAATCATGACACTCAGAACTTTATTCTGAGTCCCACACGGTTCATTGTTATTGTTGCGCATTACTTATATGTTGGTGTGTGTGGCTACACCAAGGCCAGGCTTAGGTTGCCTGTATGTTTGCTACAGGGATGTATCTACTTTTCATGAGGTGTACAAAATTATGTATGAATATATGTTACTACACTACATACATACTTTATTATTATTATCATTATTATTAGTAGTATTAGTATTATTATTAGTATCATTATTATTTTACTTTACTAGAAATGTGCGCAAGAGTAATTACTAGTGGTCACTCACTAGTAACTACAAGTGGTCTTCCCTTGAGTCTATGTGAATTCTGCGTGAGTCTAGGTGAATAGGCTTCGCCATATTTATTGACATCTTGCTCTCTGACAAAATTCATTTGGCAGCTTATATCGGTCGTCTGTTTTCGCTTGAAACTAAGTGGTGGTAAACCTGTTTATGATTCTAGTATACTCCGTGCCATTCCGTTGGAGGTCTGAATTGTGATTTACTTTTTCGGTGTACATATCTTTTTGAAACATTATCACAATTTTTACTTACACCAAATGATGCTCGATCCACTGCAACTTATTGGAAGTGAATTATATGATTTGTTTTTACTTGGTTTAGTATAATGCCTCATCCATTGTTCTAGTTGTGTTTACACAATGTAATGATATTTTACTGTGCGACTCTAAATAGAATGCTTACTTGCTCGCTTTTCATTTTGTTCAGGTTCGCGTGTTTTAACAGCGGTAATCACTCTTACTTAATTTTAGGGTAATGTGTTTATCAAGTTAGTTTCATGGCATTGCATGTGCAGTATTTATATTTAAAACTCCCCCTGAAACGTCTCTGCTTTTTCCATAGAGTTAGTTAGCATTACTCTTCACGTCTACTGCATAGCACATGGACATTAGTTTGCGAGCTCTTTGTTCCAGGTACATTAGTTCTTCATGTATCTATCCTTGTATTTCTTTCTATGTATTAGTATTTAAAGTGCTACACATTATAACGTGTGTATCTTTATCGTTACTTACTATTACGTGTGCAGTGTCACATATGTTGCAGTTATAAAAAGAACGCTTGAAACTTTTCCAAAACAAAGTTATTAAATAAACATTATCAAGTTAGGTGATTTAGACATTAAAATTAAGTTGCCTCCAACTTAGTGAGAAAAATGTTAAATACAGAATCCTTGCAGGCAATGAAATCTCGTTACAAATTAAACGAGGCGTTTAAAAGATAATTGAAGGAAACTGCCGAGAGAAGTACAGTCCCGTCGGGAACACGCCAGATGTCAGTACAGAAGAGACTTATTTTCCAATAACCAAGTTATTGTTTGATGTTAGAAACAGTCAAACCCTGTGGAGTAAAAAATGAATTGAATTTGCTGGAATTAAATCGAGGGTTTATTTATTGAACTTATGAACAGATGAAAAACAAAGGTGGTGTTATTCGCTTTCCAAGAAATTGAAAGGCAAAAATTATTAAAATCCAATGTATTTCGTCTTTATATACAAAATAAGTGTCTTTATATAGGATGTTTCACCTTTTCCCACCATGATTACACATTACAGAGAGTCGGCCTAACGACGTAGTTCATTCTTTCTGGGAAAAGAAGATACCCTGAACAAATATTAAAAATAATCCTGTAGGAATGGTCGACATTCTCATACTCTAATTCAAACCACCAAGAAGAGTGTCGATTTGATCTAGAGATGTATATTTAATTAGAAATATTTCATAAAGCAGCCTAATTATTCATTGTGATATTGAAAGTATTTTTCATACACTTTTATTCTTCCCGTTTAAATATTCATCATTTTGTGTTTTATTTACGATTTTAAAGTTTGTCTGTTTACTACAAAGCAATTTTGCGAAGCAATTTTGCGAAGCAATTTTGCGAAGCAATTAACTTTAATGTTCTCCAATACTGTCATAGTTCACAGATATTTTTTTTTGTAAGAAAATGATGGATTTTCACAAATAGTGGCTATTCATTATGTAAAAACCACGAGAACCATGGATAAGTGGTTTAACACCGGTTGTACTGACCCGTGACTCGATAAGTCCGTTCTCATTACCCACAGGGTTACACGTAATCGCAATGGGGTTAACGCCATTGTGGTTGCGTACATTTATCTTTTCTTTGTAATGCATTACACACAATTAATAGATATACAAATATTTTAGTTTTCTGTATATATATATATATACATATATATATATATATATATATATATATATATATATATATATATATATATGTACACATATAAGAGAATATCATTTTGTATTCCAATAATCATGGGTTTTACTTTCAAATTATATTCTTTCACATTTTCAAAAAACATGACATAAAGACACTACACTCGGCTAGTCCGATTACATAACCAACAGGGTTACATATCGAACTGTCGTTATTATCAGTCCAGCACAGTTTTGTTAAGCACATTTCCCCTTTTCACCGTAATGCACGTAATGTTTTTGTATTAATATGTATAGTATACGAAACACATATTTCCCTAATAAAAAAGTGTTCCCAGATTGTGAAATATTTCAATAAATTCAATATATTGGCTTAAAATAATCGCATAATAATTGTCCATGGCGCATTAGAAACGTATTTCCTAGTCACTTCTAGTGAAAGCAAACTCAAAAATATAATGTGGGGGTGTTTGGTTGATCTATATGCTAGATCCTTTACATACGACATATCAGCTAACATATGAGCTGTTTATTACATTAGTTTGCAGAAATAAGTATTTAAGCATATACAATGTAACAGTACTTAAACCTAAGTTTACTTAATATTTACTGTATATATGAATCGAAATTTGGTCGAAGTATACGCGTTGTCATTGACTATGTAATTAAATCAATTATCCTTATAGTCACAGTTGTATTGATTTTGTATGAACGTATAACGTGTTAAGGATATTGTAACACACCACATTTAAATGTAAATCGAATAGTGTGTTACTAAAACAGCACGCACACATTCTTAAACGTGCATTGTATCAGTTTGATAGACACAATAACATGATAAAAAACAAAAACACGATATATAAGAATTCGCAAAAGTGCATTGCTACACGACCGGAAGTTCGTGGTGGACACGACTTCCGGCGCAGTAGAAAGAAAGTGCGCATAGCAGACGATGAATGCCATAATCACATAGATCTCGTGTTGCCTGCTTTAGGCAGAGTGTTGCTATGGCGACTGACGTTATTAATCGATACGCAAATCAGTCAGAAGCATTGGCGGCACATGATTTCTTAGTAGGCCGATATGGCCGCTCAGAAAGGTCACTTTCAATTTGTAAAATCGCACGCAGACACAATCAGAAAGCGTACGTAGGAATGACAGTAGTCAGAGGGCAAGGTATAGAGGTTGTGTAGGGAGGAGGCACCCGAGCGGAAATGACGTGCGGAAGAGAAAACGAGAAGGAAGTGGATCTGAACCGTCGACGAATTGTTGACGTTATAAGGGAGTAAAACATCAACAATGGAGCATGGCAGTAAGGAAATGGGGGAAAAACGGTTTGCCTAAAGGTAGTATTTGAATGTGTTTTTAAACTCTATTATTCCAAGTATGTATATATATATATATATATATATATATATATATATATATATATATACATATATACATATATATATATATATAAATATATATATGCATATATATCTATTGATATATATATATATATATATATATATATATATATATATATATATATATATATATATACATGCATATATCCATACATGACATTCAGAAGAAATACAAAATAAATATACTCATATAGTTATAAAGAGAAGAAAAGGTGATAAATTATGTATATATAGATATATATGTATATACATATATATATATATATATATATATATATATATATATATATATATATCATACAAGTACAAAATGTTTTGAATGAATGGTGGTTGCGCCAGCCTGCTCAGACCTTGCCTCGCTTTGGCCAACACATATCAAAATATGAGATACAAATAGATTATGGCAGTGGCAAGAAGATGCTGGAGTATGAAATCATTCGGAAGTGGGATAGAAATTATAATAACTGCGGAGGGGGTGGTAGGCGAACGTTGGTTGCAGCTAGAATTAATTTTTATTATGAAGTAGAGATATGCTTGTTGAATCTCTTTTCAATTAAGCCTTCAGAGGCGGTGGAAGAGAGGGCGAGAAAAAAAGGTAACACTGGTGTATATACTGTCTTATATGATAATTGTCATTACATACACGTAGGAGAAACTCAACGGGAACTGAAAATTGACTTGGGGAACACAACAGAGACATATAAAAAAGCAACCCCTTTAATGCGCTCTTTTTCCACGCAGTACAACACGACCATTTTTTAAATGTTGAGCAGGCTAAAATGACTAAATTCATTTCAAATACATCTTAACGTTGGCTTTTTTTAGCAGCACTCATTATAAACTCTTACACTATCAGAGAGCATAACGGTTGTTTATAGGTGATGTCCTCTAATCAGCAAACTCAGTTTATCCGAACAAATAACAAATTCGGATCTAGGCAAGCAAGCCTATACGAAAATCTCTACATGCGTCACGCAAAATGTATGTATATATATATATATATATATATATATATATATATAAATTAAATTAACTAAAAAAATTAAGTTCATATTTGCATCTTTATATTCGTCTATATAGATGTACATGCATATACGTATGTTCACACACATATATTAATAAAAAAGTAAATAGCAATAAATACACTATCACTGAAATACTTTGATGAATATAAATAAAAACATCCTTTCCTTTTTTCTCACTTAACAATTCAGGTGTTTCGCTTCTCCAACAGTAATTTTAGGTAAACACATATGTGTCTGTATTCATGTCTGTATATATATATATATATATATATATATATATATATATATATATATATATGATAATTAGGGAAGTGATATACAAACGTAATATTAAAGGAAACAAAAACAAAAAACAATACAGTTTATAAATTCATCAAATTTTATATATAATGTAACGAACAATGTTTAGTCGATTTTTCCAAATATTAGATAAAACAAAAAATAAAGAGTTAAAAAAGAATCTATTGCTTATTTGCGTGTGTCTTTATATCTATATGAGAATTGAGTGATCGATAAAATCAATAGGAATAAATGTCTGTACATAGGACATAGAAAACTGTCAAAAGAAATTTAAAAAATCAGTTTTTGGGGGTTCTTTTTTCCATGGAAAAGAAAATTACGAAAATATGAGAGTTGGGAAAAGAGATTAAGTTAAATTACAGAGGGGAGGAAAAGTTATATAATAACTTAGAGTCTATTCAATACATATTATATTTTATGTTTATTGCCTCTATGAATTAACAGACATAGATACATACAGCATCATATACACGACCTTACACATACCTCTATTGAGTGTAGAAGATACATGCACCCATGATAATAGGCAGTAAAATACTTGCTAAAATGTTCAGGTTACAATTTAGGTTGATCGGTTAGACAGCATTACTGACGGACAACATCTCTAAGTTAGCCCGAGACACAGATCAAATATAAATGTTCGATTAGTTATCTTTAAAAAGTAATATTAGCGATATTTTCCATTATCTAGTAAGAGAACTTGTAATCTCAGTAATATTCTGAGTTTCAAAATGATTGTATCCTATCATTGCCTTCATTCTTATGCATAGTGATGTGTGCTAATTTATTTTAATGTCTCATGTAGTCTGTCATTATTTTTTTTCAGAATGAAATAATACATAAGCTAACATCTTGCTAACATACTCTGCCTGGTTGAACAAATTCGGGTTCAGATTGTTTCCACTGTTTGCCTTCAGTCGTTTCTTAAAAGTTGGTAAGGTGGACTCGTGTCTTATCTTTACTTACTTATATGCGGTGAAAATACGTGTGGGTAACCTGGAAACAAGTCAGAATAATGTAAACATATAAACCCTTTGAAATTAATTTTCTTTTATCAAATTATTCGAGATTCACCTATTTGACTCCTAATCTAGAAGAGTTCAGTACAAGCAAAGTGTATTGAACTGTTACATAATACATAATGTATTGAGTTGACCGAAAAGTTCGCTAATTTTTTTAAAATGGATATTGATGCAATTAACTTTTAACTGTCAATTTTCGAAATCTTGAGGATGCCTGCTAATTGTTTAGTTTTAAACGCCAATCCTGTTCAACTACGGCTCACACTTGGTAACTGTAGATCATCTTTGGCTGAACAGACGGAGAAGTATCTCTCACTGAACACTTTTCTTTTTGGAATCGGGAAAACCATTTCTGGCACAACTGTTCTGTAATAGCATTCTCTCAATACAAGTGTAATATCATTATGCAGATTTGTAAAGCTTTTTTTCCGTTTTTTGTAGTAAAAAAGAATCAGATGTCAGAAGTTCTTTGCTTGAACTTCCATCGCAAGATCTGAAATACAAGCAAAAAAATAAGAACTACTCTGTTCGAAGGCTTATTACAAATGGGATTTAAACATAGAAAAATAAGGGTTAAGTTAGAGAGAGATGTATTAAAATGGTGAGATTATCAATTAGAGCTTGCTATTATCACAAAAATATATAAAAATATATACACACACACACACGCACATGTGTATATGTAAACATATACACACATATGTGTGTATATATCCATACACATACATACAAAACATATTTTCTAGCTTATTACACTTACATCGTCATACTCGCTACACCAAATACAAGATTAGAAGTATAGGAATATAAGACGAACTTTGGTAGGCCGGAAAGATGATATTAAAAAAAAACAACGAACTGTTATGTCAACCATATCGATAACAAACTGTATTGTGCTAATGCAGTCTAGTTGTCTTGTCCTCGTCCGCTTTCTTTTGATGTACGTAAAAATTGATGAATAAATATATATGAACAATCTAAATTGATGACACGCTCGATTAAGTGCGACTGAATAAAGCACTCTACATATTCTTAACCGCTTAGGAATTAGATTAATACTACAACACACACCGGTGAAAACCCTTCCTGAAAATGCAGATTTGCCCGATATTTCTATACGGACAATGTCGAGTAAACATAGCTAGAAATTTATAAGTGTAGCTATCTCTAGTTGCATGGATCATCTAATAATTAGAAGTTGGTTAATTAAATCCAAAATGATGTTGTGTATTTTAATACGAATGCACATTATTCATGAACATGCCTTCTGAAGAGCCTTCACCATTCCTCTGAGATGTACACGATATGATTTTCTTGAAAGGGTCATTTGCGAAAAGCCCGACTTAAATTAATACCAGCGTCATGGCAGCCGAAATTAAATAGACTCCTCAAAGTTTTCAGTTGAGTTTTCTGTCTTAAATGTATTTGGCATTTTTACTCATTTCTAACCATGCTACCAAATTTACTAGTATGAACCCTGTGTTTTCTTAAACTTATTTTTTCTTTTTTTCTCTGTTTCTTTTTTAATTTTCAGCTTAAACTAACTCTATCTTCTCCGTAGCGTTTAATCTTATGAATAGTAAACTAGTGTCTCCCAACTGGCTTTAAATTTCGATGCTCTTCTAGCTAATGTTAAAGATTTATGAGGAATGGGTAGCCAAACATGTTAGAAACAAAAAAGAGTTCCAACAACCCTCGACATACACCCCTCCTCAAACCTCCCTTCACCATTCCTCTGAGATGTACACGATATGATTTTCTTGAAGGAGTCATTTGCAAAGTAGCCCGACTTCAATTAATGCCAGCCACATAGCTGCCGAAATTTAAAAAAAACTCGCCTTAGTTTTCAGTTGAGTTTTCTGTTTCTTTTACTATCTAAAATGTATTTGTCATTTTTACTAATTTCTAACCATGCTAACAAATTTACTTGCATTTACCTTGTTTTTAAAATTTAGTATAGAGTTTCAATTTTCTCCGTAGCATTTATTGTATAAATACTTAACTAGTTTTTTCTCAGTTCTACCCTACTCGCTGCCTATTACTTTTCAGTACTAACTTGTGACAGGAACACATATCTTGAAATGTCTGTTTCCTATGTTATGTGCACAGTGAACTTATTTGTATATATATATATATATATATATATATATATATATATATATATATATATTAGTGTGCATATGTGGATGATTTTTTTTACCTACGGAGGCTCGGAAATAACCGACTAGTACACGGGCGTAGGCTATCCTCTCTCAGAGTGTTGGAACCGTAGACCTTGTCAGGTCATCCACCTAAGAGAAGTAAAACTCTGATAATAAAACCTTGCTACTAACTACTTACTTATTGGCAGCAAACCATTGGGGAGGGAGGCATCTGTAGTCTTGATCAATAACAATCCTAGAGCTTGAATTTCGAACAAAGTATCCGGTTTGCAAACCTATGATTGTTTAAGGAGTAGATAGACTCTTCCTATCTCCCGACCTTCTCACTCCTTCTCTGTCTATTAGCCAAACGTAGAGGTACAAGCACTGGAACGCCTCTAAAGACACCTAGTGCTTGCCTTTTTTTCTGACTAGTGCAATGAACGACGTCTCTCTTCCTCTCTTTCTGGGCAACTTGAGGAAAGTGTTCTGTCACTAAGTCTTACATGACTAGTCTGAGTCGGTCTTGTTATGACAGGTTTAAGGTACAGGTTAGACAGCTTGTCTGGCTGCTGTTTCCGACTGGTAGTTAGGAGCCCTAACTCTTAGGTAGCGTTAAGAACGGCAGCTTTGTCAACAGTTGCATAATATTGTGGGCAACTTTATATGCAATGTCACGCATGGAAGTGGACCCTACAGTTATCCCCGGTGGGTTTTCCCGAGGTTACAACCGCCATGGACCAAGTCACGACTAATAGACTGGTTGTGTGAGCTTGTCGGCACCAAACAAGCACCCACTTTGCCCTCTCAACTCTAACTCAAAACACACATGAATTTACAAAATAAAAACAACAAACGTGAACCAGACACCCAACACAACACATCTTCGCCTCCGCCCTTGAGGCTCGACTTCACACATCTCCGGGAGCTTCGAATCAACATTAACGACGTAGACACTTTTCTCTTAACGAACTCCCAGGATATCCTAGCTCTAAGTGAAACAAACCCTCAATATTCAATTCCCTCTCACCATTCTGTTATGACTGATTACCCTCCACTCTACCGTAAGCACTCTGATAAACATATGCATGGGTTGTGAGTCTATGTTAGGAACATCCTCCCCTTGACTAAATAACATAGGTTTGAATCAGATGGGCAAACCTACATGTGCTTTACAGTTACCCGACCTCACAGAGTTAGTTACTTATATTCTTATACCGTTCTCCTTCGACACAGGACTGTACCCCCGATCGACTCTGTCTCCCAAAGCTTAGATAGAACACTCTTACTCGACTCCAATGCCTAAATACCTGTATTTGGGGAGTGTAATGCACATCACCGTGACTGGTTGGGGTTTCCCAGCGTTACTGATGAAGCTGAGAATTCTACGTTTAATTTCTCCTCAGCTCACGACCTCTCACCGACTGTCACTTTTCCGACCCGCCATCCTGATCGTGCGGACCAGCAATCCTCACTTCCCGACCTGTTCTTGACATCATTACCCGATGTTTGTGTGGCGAATACCCATAGCCCGCTTGCGAACTCTGATCACGTTGTGGTAATGATACGTATCACTTTAAAAACTCGTCCAAAACGTGAAGAGCCGTTGCTCAAAACGACAATAAACTATGAGAAGGCTGATTTAGAATCCCTCAGGGATCACATCATCGACGCACCATGGGGTGAAACCTTTTACCTTTCTGCTGATCAATGTGCAAATGAGCTAATCGAATGCGTCAAAGCAGGCATTGATGTTTATGTCCCGACGCGAAAATTGTTCAGCAACCACCACTCTCCTCAATGGTTCACCTCAGAATGTGCAGCTGTTATTGCTGAGAGGCAGAAGGCATTCCAAAAATTTGGCTGCCATAAGTCAACTGCGAAGAGACAAACATTTGTTGAGGCAAACAATGATTGCAAAGTAGTGATAGATGAAGCAAAGAGAAGGTATACAGAGATAACCAAACAAAACGCATTCAGTCACAGAAACTAGGTACTCGTGATTTCTGGAAAATCTACAATATGTGATGAACAATGGACAATCGACAATTCCCCCACTATCAAATCTCAACGATGTTGTTTGCACGGCAACTAATAAGGCTGAACTACTGTCAAAACGATTTGCCTTAAACTCCACTTTGGACTCACCAAACTACCCCTTCCCCAAATTCCCATTGTGGACTGAAGCCACACTTAAGAACCTGGTCATCATTCCATCTAAAGTCAAAGTCATCATAAAAAACCTTGACACCTCCAAAGCTTGTGGGCCTGATCTTATACCAGTAATAATAATAAAGAGATGCTCCGCTGAGCTGGCCCCTGTCCTCTCCAAACTTTACAACAAATGCCTTGCTGAATCTTGTTTCCCTGATAGTTGGAAAATGGCCTCTGTGGTACGAGTCTTCTGATGATAGAACTCATTCTCTTAACTACCGTCCAATCAGTCTACTCCTGATCTTTGCTAGAATCTTTGAATCATTAATCAATCTAGCGATAGTCCGACACCTAGCGAATGCGACACTTCTTTCTGATCATCCATACTGATTTAGACAAGAACTATGTACAGCAGATATCCAAACGGTCATCGCTGAACGCATATATTATACACTGGACAATACAGCTGAAGCTAGAGCGGTAGCGCTTGATATATCCAAGGCCTTTGACAATGGCTGGCATGAATGGTTTCTCCTAAAACAGCACTCATACGGTATTATTGAACAAAAAATTAAATAAAATTAAATCCTTCCTAACAAAACGAAAGATCCAGGTTATCCTCGATGGCCGTTAATCTAAGCAACATGACATACATGCTGGTGTACCCCAAGGATCCATCCTAGCACCTCTACTGTTCCTGATTTTCATAAATGGCCTCGCTGATGATATTGAGACTGATATAGTAATATTTGCTAACTACACAACGTTCTACTCTCGTCATGTGGGCAAAACCGACGCGCACATATCTGAGGTAATGGCTTAATCCTTAGAAAATGATCTTTAGTCTGTAGTGGATTGGGGTAAAAAATGGACGGTAATTTTAATGTCGCAAAGACAAATCTACTCTCCTTCAATAACTACAATACCCATCTTCAACCACTGATTGTCATGGTAAATAACCCCCTACATGAGAGTTCATCATTCAAACTACTCGGCCTAACTTTCACAGATAAAATGAATTGGAACAAATACATTGAAGACATTGCCAGGACTGCTGCAAAGAAGGTGAGCTCCCTCTACCGTACTAGCAAACTTCTCACACCTGACATTATCTTATCTATCTACAAAGCCACCATCCGCTCATACATGGAGCATTGTTGTCACATATGGGTTGGTGCGTCATCCACTAGTCTCTCCCTCTTAGATAAGGTCCAAATAATAGTCGCCAACTTAATACGTCTCTCCCTACCCATCAAACTTCAGCACTTATCCCACCGCCGCAATGTTGGTTACCTGTGCCTGTTTTACAAGTACTTCAATGAACTGTGCTCTGATGAACTTGCCGCTATGATGCCCCACGATGCAAATTCACTAGACAAACACGACAATCTGCCAAGTCCCATCCGTTCACTGTGAAGGCCCCAGATGCCGAGGAGCCTTCTACTCACAAAAGCTTCTTTCCTCGTGATGCTGGACTCTGGAACTCCTTCCCTGTTTCACTGTTTTTCTAGCAAGAATGGAAAACTTAATGTAAACAGACATCTCGCTGCACAGCTCCCAATTTAGGTTGATCCCCTTAAAAAAAAAACTATCACCTTTTTCTCAGTAACTCTCTTACATCTACAGTTGTGTACTACCTTGTTTGGGTTGAACTATGTTAAAAAAAAGTAATCCTAAATGGATATTAAGTCATGTGTATCTTAACATATGTTTCAATTATCCGGTTATATGTATTTTCTTATATATGTACAGGTTTATCACTTACACTAATGAACGGATCATTACGAAATTTGGTTTGGTTGTTTGGTTGTTTTGTTTTACGGCATATCAACCCTTTTCGGGTTATTAAATGCCGAATGCAGTCATTTTGGTGAAAGTTTTTATGCTTCAAGTTGTTTATATCTTCAAGTATTTATTCATGGTGTTTAGTTTGGTTGTTTTGTTTTACGGCATATCAACCCTTTTCAGGTTATTTAATGCCGAATGCAGTCATTTTGGTGAAAGATTTTATGCTTCAAGTTGTTTATATCTTCAAATATTTATTCATGGTGCCTAGTTTGGTTGTCCTGCTTTACGGCACATCAACCCCTTTCAGGCCACTCAATGCCGAATGCAGTCATCCTGGTGAAAGTTTTTATGCTTCAAGTTCCTCACACGTTCAAATATTTATTGATGGTGTTTGGTTTGGTTGTTAAAGTATATTTGTTTTTTTCTCTTTTTTTTTTCTTTCCCCTTTTAATATCTGTTTCTATTTAACCCATAGTTGGGACCCTAACAGGTACTACCACTCCGGGTCAGGGTGGACCTGGGAGCAATGGTAATTAAGAGGAGGCTCCACATTCCCCAAAGTCCGTAAGCCGGATCTCATCATCGGATGTAGTTTAAGGTCATATCCAGGACCGGGAGTAGGGTAGGAAAAATAAAATAAAAAAGGGGAGGGAGAAAGGGAGAGGGGCTGTTGTTTTTGTTTTTGGTTTTGTAGAACATAATTATGTTTTACAAAAAAAAAGAAAACAAAAAACGTCAATGTAGGTGAATTTCGTCTCAGGGAGCTACAGGACAGCCTGATCTAGTATCTCCAGACGAAATTTGGCATACGTATTCTATCAAATATGCGGAGTAGCATGGTACCAATATTTCGGCGGGATACGTTCACATTTATGAGGTGCATATGCATAAGTTTTTTTTATGAAAAAGATCATTATGAAGTTTGCAATATATGTTCGACAACTCGGTTAGAAATTCGGTATATTTTTATTATTTTTGTTAACTATACTATTTAGGAGAAGGGGCGCCGAAACCGTACTATACCCTATTATGCCGTCTCTTGGACGGGTATTATATATATATATATATATATATATATATATATATATATATATATATATATATATTATTCCCCGTTGGTCCTAAGTATGTTTCTACCGAACTATATCGTTATGTCTATAAGTTGGCTATTATTATATCTTAGCTCCCTGAATTTAGAAGGTATGCAACTTGTTTTACTTAATAACCCAGACGAGCTGCTGCGCTATCAAATATTTTCAATTATTCTAATGAGACAAGCTGTCAATATTCTTTAGTCAATGAAATATTGACTGAAACTGTAGCGCGTTTATATTTTTGGATAAGTTGATAGTCGACTGTCCAGTGAACGAGTGAGGAGAATGTCCAGCGTGGGCGAAACACGATTCCACGAAACAAGAACATTAGTACATGACGTTGGTATTAATTGAAATTGATGTTGATGACAGTGATTGATCGAATGGCATTTCTCTTCGTATCTTTCCCTTTTCTCTCCCATTCGATCTGTATCTCTCTTTTCATATATATATATATATATATATATATATATATATATATATATATATATATATATATATATATATATATAAGAGAGAGAAGTGTATGTATATCTGTATTTTGTAAGTTGTCCCCACAAAATATAAGACGACAACGCATAGTAATCTTGAATAATGTAACCATATTAGTGGATTTAGTTACTAAATGATATAGAGTAATCCGTGTCGTCACATGTTTCTAGGTTCTGTTGATAAACTAGACCCTAAATTAATGACAAGTAATCTTTAGAAGATGATTTTCTCAATGTAACTCTACACCAGAAATATATGTCATATTTGTAAATGTATTTTAACGTTTATAATAATTGTGGAAGAGTTAAATAATACAAACAGATTTTACAAGCTCAGGGGTATGTTGTGTCCACGCAGCCACATATATACATGTTTTCTGTTTTGCTCTCATATTTGCTCTTTATTTGGTGCTATCAGATGAGGTTCTCTGAAAGTTCCAGATTCCTTACTTAAAATGCAGCAAACATTTATGTTATTGGTATTTGTCCATTTGATTTTGGAAAACTCAATCATGCTGTTCTTTTTTATTTTTTTTACCATAGTTCACCCCAAACAAGACAGCCCACCACTGTCGACGTAATGGGCTACCGAGAAAAAAAGAGAGACGGTTGGGGGTCAACCTAAATTGGGATCTGCGCAGCGAGATGTATGGTTACATTAGTTTTTAATTTCTGCATATCAGTACTGTCGGGGAAACAGGAGACAAGTAGGGAGTTATGGAGGCCAGCAGGACGACTAAAGAAGCTATTTTAGTAGAAGGCTCTCCGACATCTGAGAGCCTCCATATTGCATGCATGGGATTTAGTTTATTGTCGAGTTGGTCTAGTGGATTTACGTCGATGGGGCACCAGAGTAGCCAATTCATCGGAGCATAATCCATTGAAGTATTTGTAAAACAAGCACAATGATGCTACATTGCGGGGATGGGACAGGGGCCGGAGCTTGGTTAGCAGTAAGGGACATATTAGTTTGGCGACTCTTTTTTAGACCTTGTCAAGGAGGGAGAGACTAGTAGATTATGCACCAGCCAAAATGTGGCAACAATACTCCATGCATGGGCGGATGATGGCTTTGTAGAGATACAGGATAATGTCAGGTGTGAGGAGTATACTAGCACGGTAGAGGGAGCCCACCTTCTTTGCGGCAGCCTTGGCAATACTTTAAATGTAATGCATAAACAACTATACCCCTTTAGAAAACAACTAAATATGACACCATATAACTATATAAAGTTATAAAGAAATTTAAACATAAAAGCTTTTACCAAAATAACCGGATTTGCACTATAATAGTTCGAAAAGTTGATATGCTGTAAGAATAAAAAAATGAAGAAGGCTAACAGTAAATTTCTATATGAGATACATAGATATTCGAATATTCCATTAAAGTTCTTCTTTACCTGTCTAACGTTGTGTTTGTAAAGAAGTTAAGAACATTAATAATCTACTCCCCAATTTATCAGTTAACTATGTTATAGTATATATTTCATGTGGTCTCCTGGTCTTACCGGATTGAAGAATTTGAATCCATCGATGCTCGTGGAATATGCATCTAAATGTTATTACTTAAATCAACATCACTAGGAGAAGGTGCACCATTCCTTGTATTAGCATGTGTTTAGGCGTACTGAGGAGACCTTATTTGTAATTTGAATACTATGTAATGTAAAATATTTTGTCAGGGTGTACTTACTGGTAAAGTATTCTCATGTAAAGTCGTCCGGATAGACCCTTGTACAGATATATCAAATACACTCGAGGATGGTCTCTGGTAGGTTATTTTAACTCTGAAATTCAAATGGTATATATATATATATATACATATATATATATATATATATATATATATATATACATACAAAGATTGATATATAGACATATAAAAATGGAGTTGGTATACTCTTTCATAAGCTGTCTGCATACTTAGTCTATTTTGAGCTTTTGACCTTCAAGAGAAAAATCGAGGTGCCTACACTGCACATAATACAATAGAAAATCGATGCGAATGCTGAGACCTATTTAAGAAAATTTATTCCTGGAATATTTCCAAACATTCTACTTTACTCAGTTGTCATAATTTTGACATATGGGTGATCTATATTAACAGGACTGGGTGTGTAACGTTCGCTTTACTAGCTTATATATTATGATAACACTTTATATTTTCTATAGTAGTGTATTTAAATAACATCATACATATCTAAAGATATCTATATATATATATATATGTATATATATAATTAAACGCTAGTCGAATTCTTGAGGTTAGACATTTATGTCATTTGTATCTGAAAAATCGATATTAGATTCTGCCTAGTCTATGTATTACAGAACAATTTCAGTCGGTGTTATTTAGATGAAGAAGGTATCAATCGATTTCATCGATTATATTTTCTATCGGCTCGATAATTATTTAAGTGATAGAAACTTACATTAATTAATTTGCTAATATATACCTGTAATCGATGCGTTGACAATGAATTAACAATTGTAAATCTCGTAAGAATGTACTAGCTTGTTAAGTGCCCGCTGAATACAACATTTACTGAAGAAAATTATCACTGAATCGAAAATCACAGTAAAATATTACAAACATGTCATAGAAAATATGTTTATCGTGGCACGTAATTCACAATCATAAGATTATTTTGTTCTCATCATAAATAATAATTGCTTTAAAAAAATAAGAGTTTGACATTTAACGTATTAAAAGAGAGACACAGAAACAGTGTTTGTCATTTTTTCATGTGATATTTTGCGTATCTTTACGTGGATTTACATATGCTGCCAATTGCAAGTAGTTTTGTTTTTATTGGGTTCACTGCTGGAAACATGTCAAATTTCTGCAGTAGTTTGTGAGTGTGTGAGAGCAGATCACAAAAGATAGTGACAGGGGCATAAATGGATTACAGCCACCTTGTCTAATTTACTTAACACATTCACACCTACTTACCACAATGAAACCTTCCGATAGCTAACGATTAACTAAGTAATTGAACATTAACTGGTTTCGCTTAGGCTTTTTCTAAATTTTAACTTTACCAAGTTGAAATTTAATTATTCAAAATATTTTTTTTCTGTCATCCCATTATCTTAAGGTTTTACAAATATACTATTTTCATTCTCCTTTATCTTATTTTAAGACATCGCATGTAATGATTTTAATACATTAATTGATAAAGTGAAATCCGATAATTTAAAGAATGATGTTTCGGGATTTTGCTTTTAGATGAGGATTGATAATTTAGATTATTCGGATTCTTCAGACTACTGTCCTCATCTTAAATAACATTCTAAAAACGTCTCAGCCGATGCACACTGCGATGCGACCTTTTCACGTGCGTCTCACTGTACTCGGGAATCTTGATGTCGATCGCAGAACTGTGTAGGCAATTCTATTTAATCAATGGTGTTACTGTGATCTCGATTTATAAGCCACGGCTGGTTAGAAGTCATAAGAAATTCGCAATTGCATTCTTAGTATCACTCGTACTAAACATCAAACTTTTTACCTCCAGAATACTGTAACATAGAACTGCTAATTACTTAGCACCTGTATCCGTTGTGCAACGGGATACTTAACACTTCTATCGGATCCTGAATTACGGTACGAGAGCCAGCTACCCCAGTATATTAAATAAAGGCTTCCATGGAAATTTCCGTGAAGATTTCCGCGTTAGATTAGACGCAGCTGAAAAATGTCAGAGGTTACATCGACAAAAAATGTGAGATTAACATCCAAGATGAGCAAACTAGTCGAAATAATGCAAATACTACATATTTAAAAGATTTTTGCTGAAAACTATTTTATGGTTAGAAGAAAGAGACTCTTGATTTTAAAATGAGTACCATAATATAAACAAGTAATAAGTTTCGTTTTATTGATTTAAAAGAAAATATTAAGCATGTAAATATTTTTACGGTATGAATCAATCATATGTATCGTTTTAAAATGTTATACCTTATTATAATCGTAAATAAATGAACACACATATTTGTTTTATTTATTTAAATCATAGTTAACAGGCAATTACGATTATTTTGCGGGATACAAAATAGTACCATTTCTACATTATTATCCCCGACATACATATTTCAAATAAAATGGTATTGTTAACAGCTAGTATGCCTGGCATGCGCCGCGCGGGCCACAGGCGATTCATTGCAATCATTTTTGCGACAGGCATAACCGATTTTAAGCAACTTTCACACAGTCAGAAGATAAAATAAAGATACGTGGGTCGTTCAAATAGTAGTGAACATTTCTTATCTATCATTGCTTTAACAATTCTTTTTTACATTGAATCTACTGATTACATGTTTAGAACGTATCGGACACAACTTGTTTTAAGTTATCATTATATCTTTGTTATCGATAATCTGACAGGAAGTTACATGATCAAAATCTAGAAAGGATTATCAATCATTCGTTTCATTCTTCCGTGATTCGTGGTTTACATTCTTCTTTATTAATCGATCTTGACTATCTGACAAGCCATCAAAATTAGAGCGTCAATTCAAATTTTTTTGTCACTCTTATCGTTCTGTTTTGTAGGAACATGAGGAGCCAGGCGTTTTTTATAGTGATTTCGTAACCTAGCGAAAAAAACATAGCTACGCCCTTGATTGTCTGCGGTAATATATTAAAAAGCGCTGTGTACGTGACGTTTTAAGCTTTTCATTAATCGATTGGATTTCGAGAAATAACTTTCTCAAAGAAAAAGTTATTCAGAAAGTATTCCTACTCTTTGAGCAATACTGTTGCTATATACATACATTTACGTTTTAGGCCAATAATACACATATTACTTAAACTTTTTTGCACTTTTTATTCAAATTGACGTTTAACTAAACATGAATCGACTAATAGTGTACAGGAATCAGGTTATTTTTGTTTGTTCTGTTTATGTCATGCATATTTTTTATCGTGTTAGATTTTGTTTTTACATCATTGTAAATATCCAGATTGCATATCGCCTTAAATTATGAATGCTCTTCCAATTAAAAAAGGAAGCGCGAATGTTTCAAGAGACTAGGAATTACATTGTTGTTGTACAAAAGTGAATGTAAATTTACATTGTTTTATTTGCAAAACCATTGGTACGCCAAAAAGGTGCAACTTGAAAAATACATTAAAAAACAAACAATCTATATTACAATGAATATTATGGGGCAATATCTGTTTCAATGCTCAAGGCAAATAAACGTTACTCATGAACGTTATAAAAGGAATTTCACTTCCATAACTGCAAGCTATGAATTCGCCCGAATGATAGCGACAAATATGAAATCCTGCACTGCAAGAGATTTTTCAAAATACTGTTGTGTTTTAAACGGCCAAAATTGTGTACAGAAAAAAAACACACTTGTTCAAATAGATTTCATTAAGCAGTAACACTACTCCTGAATTGATTGATGACATGCCGAGTGATTTGAATGAAACAGTTCAAAGGCGAATGATCAATATTGAACTTTTCTTTCTGTTACGATTGATGAAACCGTCACGGAGGTTACACAGCTTGCCGTCGTCATCGGGCCTTAGCTAATGGATTTAACATTCAGTAAAAACTAATTCCACTGATCACTATACATGACAGTACAACAAGCCAGGACACATTTAAGAAACTCTCCAGGTTCTGCATGAGTATAATGTTGATTTGAGAAAACGTGTATGCGTGTCTACTGACGGTGTGGCGAATATGACCAGCAGACATACAAGTGTTGTTGACAAGTTACAGGCACAACTATAAAATGTGCATTTAGATTCGTCAGATATACATTTTCACTGTATTATTTACTAGCAAAGTTTGTGTTGAAATGTTACAAAAATGATCATGCCCTTAGCTGTGTCACAATAGCTGGAAACTCCATCAAAGACCGTTCTCTTAACTACCGTAAATGTAGCCAACTCTTAGAGGATATCGATAATCCGTTCACCGATGTCCCATTTAACAGAGATATGCGCTGGTTGTCATGCAACTAAGTATTTAAAAGATTTTATTTGTAAAGGCAAGAACAAATTACATTCTTGGAGATGCACAGTTGAAATACGGTTTAGATGAAAGATACAATGTGACTCCGGAATCTGGATTTTGCTGTGGACATTACAGCACAATTAAATGATCTCAATTGTAAATTACAACATAAATAAGAGTTCGCTTCTAAATGATAAAATACCGTTGAATGCTTCATTACAAAGTTGCACTCGTGGCAGTTACAAGTTTCAAATGGAAAGTAAGTTCATGTTCATATATGGAAACGGTTAAAAGAAGGTACTAATATTGGGTTTGTCCTAATTTTTTCCAAGTATGCTTGGAATTCTTGCCGAAAGTATTTTAGAAAGGATGTCGTGATTTATCATCTTTTGAACATCAGCTTTTTATTATTCGTTTACTTTTAATGGTGCTAAGGCAGGAAAAAGTCTATCAATGAAACTATCAATAATACAGTCGAGTTATTCTACACTCAGAGCAAATAATGTTTAAGGGGTAATACCTTATTTATTTTCATATATTCAGGAAAGGTGTATAAACTTCAGAAAGTTTTCTACACGGATTGTGACAATGTTCGGTTTCACCTATTTGCGTGAACAGTTATTTTCCTTAATCAAATCAACAAAAACTAATATGAGCACGTAGTTAACTGATTATAACTTGTCATATCTGATATAACTCAAAAGTGCACACACATTTAAGCTAAAGACATAACACACATCTTTAACAAGAGGGTGGCAATACTCTAGACAAAAACATGAATAGTGTTTGAGTAGCTGATTATAGATGTCCATTTCGACCTATTGTGATTAATGTGCATCATAATTTGCATTCAAATACAAGTGAACCATATGTGTTTTCTTTTATATTTTCGTTATATTGACATAAAGAACAGATGTATATATCATGATGATGTATTTCGTTCTATTCTTTTGTTCCACTACATATACATTTGTACTTCCATTCTTAACTACGACCAAACTATTGCATGTTTCTAAATAAAAAGAAAACTATTCTGCAATATGTTATCTAAAAAGAATTCAATTATAATTTAAGAAATGCGGTCCTCGTGACAACACGAACTGACACCTATGGCTTTTTAGAAGCTCTGATTTTGTACATGTCTGGTTAATAGGAAATTCTGCAGATCGATAAAAAAACGAACCGAGATCCAGCAAGTTTCAAATAATATTTTACAAAAAACGTTGCTGATTAGAAGGATGACAAAAAAACATTGTACTACCAAAATACGTTATACTCGCATACATTTTAACACAATTAGAACTAATTAATGATATTAATTGTATTATTATTTAATATCTTGGAAATTATCTCTTCTGATATTTAATATTATTTACAGTAAAACATCTTTCGATCGAAATACATTTATTTAAATAAAATATCCTTCAATAGTGAGTGTTTGCAAGTGAGTGCATGCACACGCTGTGCTAGAAATTACTAGGAAAAAAACTTTAAATTTAATTAGATAGATATGTTACCTTTTTTCGTTATAGGGAATAAAATAATTGCTTTTCAAAGTCTCGCGTGTTCTAATAAACTCTTTACGTAGGTAAGTCTAAGTACCAACGAATACAACCGTACAGTTAGATATGTACATACTATATGAGTGCACGTTTAAGTTTTCCTATTTACAGAATTGTGTAGCGACTTTCCAAAAGTGCAGGTATCATATATATATATATATATATATATATATATATATATATATATATATATATATATATATATATATATATAATATATATATATATATATATATATGTATATATATATGTATATATATATATATATATATATATGTGTGTGTGTGTGTATATATATATATGTATGTGTGTGTGATGAAAATTTAAAAATCATATTCGAACTTGATAAAAAAGAGAGGAAATATTACATAGTATATTTAATCGTCGATTAAAAACTGTTTAAAAGAATAAAAAGATCGACTAAAATTAACAGAATGAAAACTAATTCTCAAGGTACCTTTCAGCCGACACATTGTCAAGAGAAACATCGGCGAATATCTCTTAAAAACGGGGAAAAGAGTAACGTGGAGAGAAAAACAAAAAAAAAGCGGGAGATTAAATAACGCCATTAAACCGAAAAGGAGTAAATGGACATAATAGGCAAAGTATTTTTTTTACAAGTCTCAAAATAAATCTAATTTGTGAGACAAGTCTTTTTGCCTACATAGCGATGGTGTTCGCATTGTAACACTCACTGCCCCCAACACCTTATGCCTCATGTACAATGCGAAAATATCCAGCTGAGTACGCCTCAGCGCACTTTTTATTGTCATACAAGTGCTGCCCAATGGATGACACGTGGACTTGTGAACGCCCGGAAAAAATAATTCGTCTATTATGTCTATTCATACCTTTTCGGTTTAATGGCGTTATTGAATTTTTCCCCCTCTTGTTTTTTTTCTCTCCACGTTACGATTTTCCCCGTTTTTAATCGAAATTCGCCGACTTTTCTCTCCTTGAGAATTAGTTTTTATTTTGTTAATTTTAGTCGATCTTTTTATTCTTTTAAAAAGTTTTTAATCGACGATTAAATATATTATTTAATATTTCCTCTCTTTTTTATGATAGTGCCTCGACTCGCTATGACGCCGTTCATCATATTTAAAACCATTTAAAGACGCTGTACCACGAAATAAATGTGTTCATATATATATATATATATATATATATATATATACATATATATATATGCGTATATGTGTGTATGCCTGTGTGTTATACTATACTCTCATCAAGTCAAACCCTAAATAGCAAAACCTTCGACAATATTTACATATATTTCTTGATAACTTGAACAAAATAGTTACATTTTTTAAGAGTTATGTGAATTTAAAATTTAATAAACGAGTATTATCAAAATTGTTTTTGTTTACTTTTATATTCTAATTTCTAAATATAATAACTGTATACAGACATTTTACATATAATATTTGAATATATGTAAAAGATAAAATAAACGAACCGAATAATCACATCGATAAACGCCAGTTATCGACATTTATTCGCTGTGTTTAAATTATTGGAACTAATAACAATAATGTTCGATTTTTAAATCTCAACATACCATATATATATATATATGTATATATATATATATATAATATATATATATATATATATATATATATATATATATATATATATATATATATATATATATATATATATATATATATATATATATATATATATATATATACAGTTATACATATATATATATATAGAAATAAATATATATAAAAAAAAAACTAAAAAAAAAACATTACGTCCCAGGTCGTTCAGTGGAAAATCACTCATGTAAGTCAATTTAGTTTTTACAGTTACATTATTTAAGGGATTATCAGTTGTTTACCATGAAAAACTGTTTCGGGAATTTTATATATATATATATATATATATATATATATATATATATATATACCGTGTCAGAAAATAGTTTGACTACAGTGGGTGATGATGCACAATATTATAATATCATTTTTATATTTTTATTGATGTAATTTTCTCTTATGTATTTTTTCTCTTATGTAATTTCTTCTCGATCAAATATGTCCTGTGAAAGCTCTAGATTCTTTAAATGTTATGATTAATTATTCTATTCGCTTTACGTTCTCTGATTCGAAAGTCTTTATACTTGTATTGGTTTTTGTGCTGAACTCTGATGTTTTTCTCAATAGACTTGTGTACGTGATGTTATAAAAAGCGTTGAGGGAGAGACGTTTTCGTATAATAACAAATAATGTATGATAAATAATATTTAAAGTCTGGAAAACAATCGTTCACCGAATAGTTGTTGGTTTTGAATTCTTGAACAAGGTTTACATTTTATTGATGTCCACTTATATATATATATATATATATATATATATATATATATATATATATATATATATATATATATATATTCGACCCTCGTCGGGTTGGTCATGCTCAGTGCGGTTGTGTGCAAGAAACACATGCTCATAGATACATTTTATGTACGTATAACATTACTAAAAAATATATATTAACCAAACACACGTCGTATAAATTTAAAGGCCACTAATAACGCAATGTTCTGCATCTTAATCACTTAGGAAGTGAAAGAATACAAATAATTGTAAGCAAAAACAATGAATTCTGCAACCAATAATAACACGCTTACATAAACATACTTTTAGTATTCATGTGATTAAAATCTTACCTACTTCAAGGCAGGGCGTCGGTGTTCAATGGTAAAAAGCTGGACTATAGACACTCATATCGAAGGTTCGATCCTTGTTTAAGTTAGCCATGCTTATAACGGTTGTGAGCCAGAAACACGTGTCCATGGAGTACTTCTATGTACGTATACATTTGATTAAATTGATAATATATATATATATATATATATATATATATATATATGTTAATACTCCCAAATATTGCGCTGATTCACGTTAATTCAAGTATACACAATAACAGCGCTTGTTTCATAAACAACTTATCTATATGTACTTTCATTTGCAAAAGTGAATTATTTTAACATGGCTGTGAAAAAATATTACTTCATTAAATGATTATTTATTTTCCCTTTTGTTTATCTGATTCAACGATTGCTTTATTTGTTTATAACAAATTATTTTGATTCGAAATATTGGTATATTTCGCAAATGTTAATAAGTCAAGAGAATTCAGAAATAACAATTATGGTAGGTTCTCCGTTTTGATTATGAGTGAGTACATTTTTTATACATATGATAATAGTATGCATCAGTATTTTGTTATGTTTCCTTTTGTTGAGGGTTGAGTGCTTCTTTACGGTCATATTTAAAAGATATACACATTCACAGAAAAGTTACTAAAATGTTAAATGTTATATATTAATAGGTTTAGTTAGAAAACATTTGTTTTTTGTTTACAACAATAAGATATATATTTATTAAACCTTTTTTTAAATAATTTTAAGTAGAAAAGTTTGTGATTTATAATCTTCGAGGCTGATACAAAGTTGAGACTCGTATTTGCGTTATTAATTGTACACTTGTTTATTTTTGTTGTATGGGGACATAGTAAAGTCACAGTAGAGAAAAAGTATATTCGTACTGGTTTCGCACTTTTGCTTGGAAAGCGGCCCCCGCTTTTAGATGACATTGAGTTTTCAACCTGAAATTGAACAATCGAAGTTGAAATAAATTTGTCATCCGTACATGTGTATACCTCTTCTTTCATCTATGTTTATAATTGCTCTATCTCGTATATTGATCTTAAACCATTTAACTATAGGTTCTATCTACTAAAAATAATCTTTTAGTTTCATATTTTATTACATATATAAGTGTGAATCTGGATATATGTATCTATATATGTATATACATATATATATATATATATATATATATATATATATATTCATGTATATATATATATATGCATATATCTAAATATATATATATATATATATATATACATATATACATATATAAATGTATATATATATACATTAATATATATGGATATATATATAAAGATACATGAAAGAAGAGAGATAAATATGGAGGAATGACACATCAATTTAAACTTCGATTGTTAAATGCAATGGGGTACTCGGTAAAAAAAAGTGTTTATTTTGCTTCCCGTAAGCCAAAACTTTTCAAAGATTAAAATCTTATCATCAGAGGAATTACATAGATGGATAAGTTGGCAGTGGAAAAGCAAGAATTCAAATATTGAAAATAATCGAGGGTAAGAGTGTGCGTGTAAAAATATGAAGTCTGTCCCGTAGAAAGGTGATTTAACGATCGGAAAAAAGTGTTTCGGTAAGCCAGCGTTGAAAATGTTCAAAAATAAAGTAAATCCAATATAACGATGTTTAGTTAAACGTAGATGGAACGCACTTATTCGGAAGGAATTTTGATAATTAGGGCCATTTTTAAATACTTTCGTGGACCGAGAATTAAAGTAGTTGTTCAGAAGGTAAGATTGAGCTGTGTAAATTAAACGCAGGCAATCGAGAATTTAAGTAGTGACTTCGATCGAGTCTAAGATATTCGGCAGCTCTGGTAGGAGACAAATCCAAGTAGGGTAGTAGATAAAGGATAAGGAAGGTGTATCATAGGGTAAGTTTAATCGACTATGACTGATGCTGGAAGAAAAGAAGAGGAAGGGTTTGTTTGGTTACTGCTCATTGCTCGTAAGCAATAGACCAGGTGCCAGTTGGGGTGAGGGTGTACACCTTGCATTGAACAATCGAAGTTGAAATAGATTTGTCATTCGTACATATTGATATCTCTTCTTGCATTTATCTTTCTAATTGCTCTATCTGGTATATTGAGCTGACACTATTTTACTATAGGTGTTATCCTCTAAATGTATACTTTTTGTTTCATATTTTAAATATATATATATACATATATAGATACATATATATAGATACATACTTATATATGTACATGTATATACACACACATATATGTATATATATACATGCACATGCATACACACACATATATATATATGTATATATATATATATATATATATATATATATATGTCTATATATATAGTGTGAGGGGGATGGATACACAAATGGACTTGTTCCTCCATATGTTCTGTAAAACGCTGCTTTACCGTTGACACTGATCTTTTCGTAGTAGAATGTGTCAATAAAAAAGCAGCGTTATATGTGTATATATATATGTATGTATACATATGTGTATGTATATATATGTATATATGTATATGTGTGTCTATATATATATATATGTGTGTATATATGTATTTATATGTATTTATATGTATATATGTATATATATATGTATACATATATATATACACATATATATACATATGTACATGTATATATATATATATATATATATATATGTATATATATATGTATGTACACATATTTACATATATATATGTTTATATATATAAATATATATACGTATATGTATGTTTTTAGCTATATAGTGCAGCATCAGTGCAGTTTCAACGAGAGAAACGTGCATTTGTAAAATGTTTTTTCAACATTTATTAATTATTTTATTATTTTTTCCTTTTTCTAATTGTATAAATTCATAACGCGTTTTGAGCGTGGTGCGCTCTTATCAGATATGTGAAACCTATTTGAAGAAATGTATTTCAATTGGAAAGAGTGTTCTTTCATTTAAGTAATAAGTTATTGTCATGCGTTTCCTGTATGTGTGGGGGTGCTGATGGTCGGGTGTGTGGGTGTGCTGATGGTCGGGTGTGTGTGTGTAATTCTTTTATATGGTTATATAACTTTTTTAATTGTTTTCCTCTTTTGGTGAAGGTCGTGTGTGTTTTTTTATCAGTCATCTCTATTTCTTGAAGTGTTTCAGCTTTTCTTTTTTAAATGTATAATGTTTATGGCCCTGACGCAGTGTTGTCTCTTGTGTTTGTGGGTGTGGGTGTGCGTGCTGTTAGTTTTTAATATATATATATATATATATATATATATATATAAATATATAAAGACTACACAATATCCTTATGTGAAAAAAAGTGTTGTGTCCTTCCTTTACTGATTCGGTGCTAACTAAACTATTCAATTATATTGATTCTATCATTAAAACGAACAAGTCAATATGGCCCGCATGTTTGTATAATTTTATGTTGATGATTTAACCCTAAGTTATTTAACTGATTTTTTTCTTTATTTTGGAACACATCGGTTAAGGTTAAAGAATCGTAATGTGGGCTATATTGAATTTCATTAAAGTGAATGCATAAGAACAGAAGTGTAGTTGGGAACCGTTTGTGAAAATCCAGACAGTTCTGATTTTTGTGAATGTTTACAATAGTGATTATACAGTAATTAATAAAGAGTCTCTATATTCACGTTCTTTTGAATATACAAAACCGTTTTCAGGTTGCGAATACATCGGCACAACTTCTTATTTTTAAATATTTCCGATTTGAAGATCATTTGATCCATATACATTAGACGAAATTCTCGAAAGCTACCTTAAATTTGAATTTCATATCATGACCATGTACATTTGATATTTTTTTTAAAGTATACTATGTAGCGGACTTGTATAAAAATTGTAATAAATAATCAAGATTAATTCTTTTTTAATTAAATATTTTGTAAAGAATACCAGTAGATAAGCGGTTTTATACTATAAATTAGATTTATATTTGTTATATCCCCTCTCACTACCTTTTTATTATTTTGTCTTTCGTATAGCGGACTAACGAAGACAACTCTTATTTTGATATATTTCTACTCGACACCATTAAAAAAGACCAACCCTATTAAAATGTATGTTACATTTTATAAAACAATATTTGTATTAATTATTAATAACTCATTTTCTATAAATGTAATGTGAATATAATTTTTGTTCAAATCAACGATTGAAAATATTTCCGAATCAAAATCTAACTTTAGATATTAACATCATAATCCGTACATATATGTTCTTCGTTTTTCATTCTTTGAATAAATTAAACACAATTGAAAATTAAAATTTAAGCAAATATATCTGTTTCTTCTTCGCCATGGTTACGGATCTACCATTGTGAGATTGAACCCGGAATAATGTTATTGTTTTTACAAAGTTTGATAAATGTTCTTATAACTCACAATTGTTCCTTTCTTATTTGCAGTAATGTAATCAGCTATCTAGCATCACACCTAAACAAGATAAGCACTTATATAAAACTCAAATTACAATTCATATACAAATAAACACTCCTTATTATTATCATACCGGGATAGTAATTGCTTAAATTCAAGTATATTTGTATTTTATATATATATAAATAATCTCTGATGTCGCTAGCAGCTCAAATATTCTGGAGCATTTGCAGTATCCACATTGCGTATGATACATTTGCGTTCAAAATCGTCGTTCTTAATCGTATAAAGATGTGTTTAACATTCAGAAATTTTACTTTTTGTTAACATGGTACACCCCAAACAAGGTAGGCCGCCACTGTAGACGTAAGGGGCTACTGAGAAAATAGAAAAGGGGAGAAGGTTGGGGGGTCAGCCTAAATCATGATCCGCGCAGCGAGATGTCTGTTTACATTAGTTTTAAATCTCTGCATTTCAGTACTGTCGGGGAAACAGGGCGCATGGATAGAGTTCCAGAGGCCAGCAGCACCAGGAATGAGTAGAACGCTCTCCGGCATCTGGGGGCCTCTACAGTGAATGGATGAGATTTAGTTGATTGTCGAGTTAGTCTAGACAATTCACGTCGAGGGGGCACCAGGGTAGCCAATTCATCAAAGCATAATCCATTGAAGTACTTGTAAAAACACATAAGGATGCTACATTGCGGCGATAGGACAAGGGCTGGAGCTTGGTTGACAGTGAAGGACCTATTAGGTTGGCGACTCTTTTTTGGACCTTGTTAAGGAGTGAGAGACGAGTAGATGATGCACCAGCCTAGATGTGGCAACAATACTCCATGCATGGGCGGATGGTGGCTTTGTATAGATACAGGATAATGTCAGGTGTGAGGAGCTTACTAGCACAGTAGAGGGAGCCCACCTTTTTGGCGGCAGGCTTGGCAATGCCTACAATGTATTTGTTCCAATTTATGTTACGAGGAGTTTGAATAATGAACTCTCAGGTAGGGTGTTATTTGCCATGGCAATCGGTGGTTGGAGAAGCTTCTTGTTGTTGTTGAAGGAAGTAGCTTTGTTTTTGCGGCATTACAAGTTACCAACCATTTATGATCCTAATCCACTACAGCCTGGAGGTCATTTTCTAAAGATTAAGCCATTGCCTCGGATATGATCGCGTCTGTTTTACCAACATGGCGAGAGTAAAGCGTGGTGTCGTCAGCAAATAAACCAATCTCCGACTCTATATCATCATGGAGATCGTTTATATAGATCAGGAACAACAAAGGTCCAAGGATAGATCGATCCCTGGGGTACACCTGCATTTATGTCATGTTGCTATGATGAACGACCATCGAGGACAATCTGACTTTTCTTTTGTTTAGGAAGGATCTAATTATATTAAATAGTTGCCCAGTAATACCGTATGAGCGTATTTTCAGGAGAAGCCCTTTATGCCAAACCTTGTCAAAGGTATTGGATATATCAAGCGCTACTGCCCTAACTTTCCCTGCCTTGTCGAGTGTATGATACATACGTTCAGAGATGACCGTTAGGATGTTTGCAGTAGATCGTGCTTGTCTAAATCCATACTGGCGGTCAGATAGAAGTTTAGCATCAACTAAGTGCCGTATCAACGCTAGATTGATTAAAGAATTCAAAGATTTTGGCAAAGATCGGCAGTAGACTGATTGCGCGGTAGTTATGAGGGTCGGTTCTATTCCTAGAACTCTTGTAGACAGGTACCACAGAGGAATTTTTCCAGCAATCGAGGAAGCAAGATTCAGCTAGGAATTTATTGAAGAGTTTGAAGAGTTCAGGGGCCAGTTCAGAAGAACATTTCTTTATTACTATTACAGGTATAAGATCAGGCCCACAGACTTTAGAGGTTTCAAGGGTTTGTATGATGTCACTGACCTGGGATGGGGTGATGACCAGGTTATCAAGTGTTACTTCGGTCCGCAAAGGGAATTCCGGGAGGGGGTGGCTATCTGAGTCTAAAGTAGAGTTAGAAGCGAAACGCTGGGAAAGTAGTGCAGCCTTATCAGTAGCCGTGCAGACGACATCATTGTGGTTTGATAGTGGGGGAATCGTTGATTGACCATTATTCTCTACACTATTGTAGATTTTCCAGAAATCGCGAGTACCTAGTTTCTGTGACTGGATGCGTCTTTTTGTTAACTCATTATACCTTCTCTTTGCTTTGCCTATCACGGCTTTGAAATTATTTCTTGACTCTATAAATGTATGTCTATTAGTAGCTTACTTATGGCGGCCGAATTTACGGAATGCTTGCTTTATCTCAGAAATAGCATCTGCACATTCTGAAGTGAACCATTGAGGAGAGTGGGGCTTGCTAAAGAATGTTCGCATGGGGACATCGGCTTCAATGCCTGCTTTGACCCATTCAGTTAATTCGTTTGCACACTGGTTTGCAGGTAGTGAGAAGATTTCCCTCCATGGGGCGTCACTGATGTGATCTCTGATTGACTCGAAATGAGCCTGTCATAGTATTTTTTGTTTTGAGCAACGGTTCATCAGCTTTTGGACGACATTTTAGGGTGATATGTATCATTAGCACAATGTGATCAGCATTCCCGAGTGGGCTATGAGCTTTCGTCACACACGCCTCGGGAATTGAGGTCAAGAAGAGGTCTAGAAGTGAGGCTTGCTGGTCTACTCGATCAGGGATGCGGATCGAAAAATCGACAGTCTGAGAGAGGGAGTGAGCTAGGGATAAATTATACGTAGAGTCGCCGGCGGCGTCAGTAGGGCTAGAGAATCCCAACCAGTTTCGAAAATGCAACAGCTTTAAATGTATTACGTAAAAATCCTAAAGTAATATCATCCATCTATTTCTGCTAGTCTGTTGAATTAAATTGAAAACAAACGTTCCATCGTATACGCTATTTAATTGTTCTTCTATTTAAAGAAATTGATTATTTTTACGGCCAACGCTTTCTAATCCGATTTAAAAAGTCGCATTACTCTGATAAGTTGTAATTACTTATCGTTTCGAATTTATCAAATCTGAGTTTTTAACATGATTTATTTTATAATAACCGGAAATACTTACATATCTCACTATCAGTCGATGCTCACTTTCATTCATAATTATATATATATATATATATATATACTAAATGGGTGACCATTTGAGAATACCAGGTGCTGTATGTGCTCTCTGCTTATCTCGGCATTTTTCCAGTCGTCTTGTATTACTACTTGCCATTGGAATCAAGCAATGCCGACTCAGGAAGGCGGTTGTAAGGGTTTGCGCAACCCTTGCAATTACAAATTCACGTGCGGGCAGCCCTGGTGGGGCACTCATACGTCGAATTCGACGGGAGAGTCCATTATATATATATATATATATATATATATATATATATATATATATATATATACATATGAGAAAAGGATGATTAGAGTAATCCGACGTAATGGAAAATAAAAAAGGAAAAAGCAAAAGATGTTGTATTTTAATGTATTAATCAACGTAACGTCTTTATTTGTAAGACTTCCTCAGGATGATAATTTAAAGAAACATGTCATGAAAATACATAGAAACAATTGGGTTGACATGATGGGTTGATGAGAAGTAGTAGCCACTACTTGGTCCTGCGCTCCCAGTAGTGGCTACTACTTCTTAACAGATTTAATTGTCGAGTCAAAATGTTAAATGGTTTTAGTTACCTAGTTGAAATACAAAATTAAATAATTGTAATTCATAACAATTTGTACAACAACTGTGCAATATACGTATCTAGGAGCTTTACTTTCGTTTTCCCTCTATCTTGCTCGTACTCCCTCTCTCTCTTATATATATATATATATATATATATATATATATATATATATCTGAAGATTTCGAATGCAAAAACACGATGAACGCAATTTTAATAATCACGAAACTGTCCGTACAAAAAAGGTTGCATTTCAACACTCGACGACAACCCAGAACTATGTGTTACATGATATGATATCGAAATAATTACTTTTTAATTTCAATTTAAATCAGTTTTATTTGAAGTTTAGATTTAATATATTCGTGTTTTTATTGTTTACGGTATCGATTTAAACGGATTAGATTCATCGCGTTTTACGTTAGAACTCTTCATATATATATATATATATATATATATATATATATATATATATATATATATATATATGAATATATATATATATACATATAAATAAATATATATATATATATATATATATATATATACTTTCAACAACAATCAATTTTATAATACTATTAATGCTCTACTTGGTATTGAGCACTTTTTTAACTATTGGTTTTCTGTTGATTTAATTAATATATTTTAGCTTGATTATATATATATATATATATATATATATATATATATATGTTTTTCCTGGTTATGTTTTTCAAATGGTATGGCTTGGATGGATTATATAGTTTTAACAAAAAAGTATGTCTTTGGGTTGATAAATTTGATGTTATATATTTTTATGTATTTTTGTATATAATTTTTATATATTTACAAAGTTTAATTTTATTACCTGTAGTGGTATAATTGCGGTAATGGTCCTCTGAAGAGAAGAATTATCTTTGAAAACTCATAGGCTAAGGACTTTAAGATTCATTGCTTGAACTTTGAATTTTAATGAAATTTGATTGATACCTTATTTTATTACTTCATTTTATATTATAATAATATATATATATATATATATATATATATATATATATATATATATATTCATATATTATTTGCTTTATAACTGCGAGTGAAAACCTCAATAATATTGATGCTAAATGGAAGCTTCTAAGTTCTTGTCTATACCATGTGCTGATGAAGACACTCCATATCAATAAAAACGAATATCGTCTCAGAAACGATCGTACACAAACTGTTATCTATGAGGAATTTTTGGAACGTAAATAAATGATATCATAGTTTAATTTACCTAAGATCAGGCTGATATATTAACCTCTCTCTCTCTCTCCTATATATAAGTCACTTAGCTATTTATTTTTGAAATTCTAAAGTTAAAAAATACGGTAATACAAAACAGAAAGTGTATTTAACAAATTCATTCATGGGAGTTTAAAATTACAGCGCTTTCTCATCTTCTCTGTGTCGGACACAGAACCTACTCTATATTTGTATTATATATATATATATATATATATATATATATATATATGCACAAACACACACACTCGCTAATAATAAATAATAGAGTCATAATCTGAACGACAATTACACCCAGTTGAACAGATTAGAGCTTTATTTAACCGAGCACATCTGACTGGACAACTGATATCCAATTTGTTCAAAATGAATTCAATGACGTAATTGATAATGAGAAAAAATATAGCTCAGATTCATGACGAGACAAGGATACAATAATTCAATAGAAATGTCGATTGCATACATCGTTACGCACATACACTCAATATAATAAATCACATTGTGACAATTACATATTAAAGAAAAATAATTTGTTTACAAAGGAAACTAAAAAAAACATTTTGATTGTATTCAACACGTATTAACAATCTGATTTTATAAGCCGATAAGTAAACGCTGTATGTAGACTGTTTGTAGTCTCTAAAGACAATATATACTTTCTGTAACAGTGGTGCACATACATCTATGATAGGACAGGGGTAACGTAATCTCCATCACGTTCTTTAATCCAGTGTGAAGGTGAAGTCCGGAACGAGTTGAAACAAGTTCGGTATTAGAAGATCAAGTTTCGTTTTTTTCGGAGGTGTTTCCGCTAGACTATTTGAACAACCTTAGGCTGAATATCTCGTCTATTCTAATATTTATGTCATAGCATGGAGAGGGTATATAGTGATTCATATTTAGCGAAAACTTGTTATTTTAAGTGCTGAAGAAGTACCAGAAGAATCGAATCCGACGTGTGAAACCCACAGTCTGCCCTTGTAAACATTACTGCACACCGCACCAACGACGTTGTATACAAAACACACACAAATGTATACTAATCGTATACTATCGCCTTTCAGAAATCCCTCAGCTAAAGGTAAGTGAACTGTCGATTGCAAAATTTAAATCAGGTATGTACCTTTCGGCTCGAAAAATTCAGTAAAACAATGCACCAATTTACACTTGTATTTGCGCAATATCACCTCTGATAAATGGAAGAAAAGACTAAACAAAACTATGGAAACAAATGTTATAACCGCCATTAAAAACATCAAACGCGATTATAAACAGCAATTTAAACGAATCTACTTGAATAGAGGAAATAAAAGAGAAGTTTTCAATTACTGATGCAAACCAATTTCAACACTAGAGAGCGATATAATTATCCTCGAAAGCACTAATAGACAGATGTTGTATTTGAGATCAGCTTAAATCAAGTACATTGCTATTAAGAAACTTTAAAATATTATCTCATAAACTTCCGAACACTTGATCCCAGTAAATCTATTGAGGTATAGACAATATTTGATCAATTGAAATTGGGACTGAAGCGTATGTTATTAATGACAAGGATATGTGGCGTACTCATATCGTTTAATTAAATATTCAATAAGACAACATTTTAGACAGTGCATTTATAAATACATTCAAACTTTGAACATTGTTTATAATAGTGTGATTTTCCAGATGTGTTATAGTCTATTTATAACTTTGAAGGCGAGCCGACTCTGGAATCATAGACACTTCCTAATTTATCAGGGCGGTAACTTTTGAAACAAATGAAGGCAGCAATACTAATGTTCTGTCCTATGTCTGTATACATAACATAACATCGATATATACTTAAGACAGATACGCAGGAACTTAATAAACACCAATATATAGAAATAGAGTTTGAATTACTTATTAGACAATATCATCGAGTGTATTAGGTCTCTTCGTACAAGGGTTTGCCAGGATAACCTAACATGACGCCGCTTACCCCTAAAAGTAAATCCTAGGCATCAATTCAAAATAATATAGTATTCGAAGCCAAAATAAGATCCTCTCAGTATGGCTATCACAGCCCTGTGTATAGAATGAATAGTACACCTTCTTCAGGTGACGTTGCCACTAGTTAACTCATTAAGCTTGATACTCAACTAGACAAGATGAATTATTTGACTGGAATTTGGAGAAAACAATAGACAACACGAAAGAGTTACTATAACAGAGTTTACTGGTCAATCGGGGTAAGAACAATTAATGTTCTTAATTTATTTGCTAACTCATCGTTTGGCAGGACATAGAAGCACTTTAATGGAATATACGGATAGCTATGTATCTTATATAATCATATGTTAGCGCCAGAAATGCGCCCCTTCTCTACTTATGACTCGACTGAAGTAAAATAGAAATAGATACATATATATATATACATATATATATATATATATATATGTATATATATATATATGTATATCGAGGCAGCATTTTTTCTTTAAGACCCGTATTATTAAAAATAACCGTAAAGTTTTGTCTGGTTATTTTAGTATTGATCCTTTTAATTTTCCGGATTAAAATCTTAATCTCGGAAGAAAATTAATTTTAACACTAGTACTAATATACTAAAATGCTTATAATACCTAATAAACATAGTTTCATATCTAAATTTTCCGCAATAATTAATTATAAATCTCACTCCAGGTCTTAACCTGTTTGTAATTATTCCACTGACGGTGGACCCAGACGGGTCAGAAAGTACTCTAGACCAACATGTACTTTCATGCAGTTTCATCAGCCAATTTTCTTCCGAGATTAGGATTTTAATCCGGAAAATTGAAAGGATCAATACTAAAATATGTATATAAAATATATATATATATATATATATATGTATATATATATATATATATACATATGTATATATGTGTATATATATATATATATCAATATATATGTATATATATATGCATATGTATATATATTAATATATATGTATATATATACATATGTATATATATATATTAATATATATGTATATATATACATATGTATATATATATTAATATATATGTATATATATACATATGTATATATGTGTATATATATATATATATATATATATATATATATATATATATATATATATATATATATATGTTTATTTGTAAAATATACATTATAACAATGGTCCTTTGTACTTAGAGTTTCACGGACCCGGAGTGTTAAATATCCCTGATGTTATTGGTTCAGCAGGCGCTGTAATGCTGATATATATCATTGCACAAGTAATTCCGTACTCTTCTGTTTCTCTTACAAGGTGGGCCAAAATAAGGGTCCTATCTTTAAATTTGAATAACTTCCACAAAATAAAAGTTAAACTCACCAAACTTTATGTGTGTGTAGACTGACCCTACCGAGATATTTTGAAATAAACAAAACACATTTTAGCATAAAAACACTTCTTAAAACTTACAAAAACTAAAGTATTGTTTTTTACACTGTTTTGAGTTTTTTAAGCAAAAATAATGTTTTCTAAATGGGCGCCGTTGGCGGCTTCATACTCTTCGGCTCTTTTTAAAACATTTTCCATAACAGTTTGCAACATCTGAGGACTTATGGCTCTTATTTCTGCTTCAATATTTGCTTTCAGTTCCTCAATATTGTTTGGCTTATTGGCATAAACCTTTTCTTTGAGGTAACC
>OY744524.1:158237533-158240033 GCA_963556195.1 Sepiola atlantica
ATGAAACACGCGAATAATCTCTCTACTAATCTGTCAGAACGTTTTTGATATGAGAAAATGTCGTGGATGATTGCGTATGACCAATTCAGGAAAACTTAAGTGCCCAATGGGATTTTACTCTGTAAACAACAGAAAAAAACGACACATACTTAACTTATCGTTCATTATCACCTACAAATATCGAGAAATGTATTAGATTATATCAGGTTATAACGAAAGAAATGCCCGTTTTTCACTGCCCAATAAAACGATAACGACAAAAGAATATCATTTATTTAATCGTTAATGAACACACCATTTTTCCTTATGTTCTAAATTCATCTCTGAAGAGGTTTCTAATACAATCTTCATGAAATTTTTCATGTTTAGAACTGAAAAAGAAAACTTATGTTCGAATTCTTTTTAATCAAATCAGCTTTAAATGTTCTAAACAGATTGCAATCCGATGGTGTGATGTCAAGAGAATACGTAGGTTATCCATCCTTTTCAAGCTTCACTAGCATTTTTATTATATGTAAAGAATAACATTGCGAAAATTGCCATTGCTTCTGAGGGTGCATGGCTTAAATTAAGATATAGTTTTTGAACTTTCAAATAAAGACATCGTAATTGCGTTTTAAGCATCTTTTAAGTAGTATTAACAAATAAGAGGCAATTCAATATAAGTGCGTATGTATCTTAAAAAAGAAAACTGAATAAATACTGGAACGTTAATTATGTTCTTTATAGGTACGTGTCCGAGTTATAGTTCATGTAAAAAATACTTATCAAAATCCTTTGTTGTAAACATCTAACACATGCACTGCGTGTGATAGAACACTACTATTTCTAAATATGGCATACATAAACGCTATCGCATTGATCGTATCACAAGTAAGATATACTTGGGCCATGATAAAATGATAGCAACTGAAAGTAAAGTCGTTCGAATTACACTTTTTTAAACAGTAGTCTTAAGTAATAGATATATGTGCAACACCACTGCCATCTCTAGAAAAAGCGTGTTCTTGTTTGTTTAATTTTGTAGGATAGAAATTTGTTTTATTATAATGTTAAATAATACAAGTTTAGGTAATTTTGCTTATATATATATATATATATATATGTATATATATATATATGGTATGGTAGGTTTGGTAGTTTTGTTTTACGGCATATCAACCCTTTTTGGGTTATTTAATGCCGAATCTGGTCATTATAGTAAAAGTTTTTATGCTTCAAGTTCTTTATATCTTCAAATGTTTAATCATCGTTTTTGGTTTGGTAGTTTTGTTTTACGGCATATCAACCCTTTTTGGGTTATTTAATGCCGAATCTGGTCATTATAGTAAAAGTTTTTATGCTTCAAGTTCTTTATATCTTCAAATGTTTAATCATCGTTTTTGGTTTGGTAGTTTTGTTTTACGGCATATCAACCCTTTTTGGGTTATTCAATGTCGAATCTGGTCATTATAGTAAAAGTTTTTATGCTTCAAGTTCTAAAAATAAAATTAAAAAGGGGAGGGAGAAAGGGAGAGGGGCTGTTGTTTTTGTTTTTGGTTTTGTAGAACATAATTAAGTTTTACAAAAAAAGAAAAAAAAAAAAAAACGTCAATGTAGGTGAATTTCGTCTCAGGGAGCCACAGGGCAGCCTGATCTGGTATCACCAGTATATATATATATATATATATATATATATATATATATATATATATATATATATATATATCCCATCTAGAATGCTTGGGAAAATATTCATATAAATGTATTACGTCTGTAAACGAATTATTAGAAGAACACTTTTATACTATTTACAGGCACATTTTCGGAACAAGTGATGTATAACATTCCGTAGTTTTATTTGTTACTTTCAATATATTTGATAGCCAAGAAACGCTGTTTAAATCTTCTGGTTAAATATATTAAAATATTTGTTAAGGGAGATATTTTTAATGCCCGTTACAACAAAGATGTGTGCATAATACACCGAATATTCCGTTATTCTACCAAACCAGAATGTGTTTTTTTTATTTCAGTATATTATTAATAGCGTGAGACGATCGTGTTCCTTTTGAAAAAAGGTTTCCAGCTGAGTTGCATTAATCTTAACATTGGCTGAACCATACCGGGAGAAGTACAAGATGAATATTTATAACGTGGAGTTGTATTATTTCTTTAAGAAGCAAACAGTAGTGTTTATTAAACGCATGGATATAATTTGGGGGTTGTTTAAAAACACGCATATTCGTCATTTAGAAAATAGTGTGATAGCCACGAGTATTTGGATAGTAACTCCCTCTTTGACATTACCTGATATTATATATGTGAAAACATATGTTTGTGTTTCTATAGAAGCAGGTCAAAGCTTGACCGCGACAATCATCTTGTTTTACACATAATTTTCATGTGTGTATGTCTGCGTCTCCGTCTCCATATGCCTATCTTTATTATCGATGAAAAAGAACCAACTCTACACCGTGTCATCAATAAAATACAGTTAAAGTGTTTTGTAAAAGTTACT
>OY744524.1:158242533-158265033 GCA_963556195.1 Sepiola atlantica
GAAAGAAAAAAGGTAAAATCGTAAAACAGGATGAGAAACATCTACATAGATCAGATAAAGCAAAGAAATTGTACAAAACAAATATGGACATGACTGCATGAATAGAAATGTGAAAAGCGAAACGGAACCCCTACTGATAGCCACATGAAGTAATACGATTTGAATCTACTTTAATCCAAGAAAGGAAAAGCAAAGGTAAACATCTAATGTAGATGTGGTGTGGAAAATAACGAAACTATAAATCATATTACATGTGAATGTGCTATGCCGACGCAAAGAAAAAAAAAGAACTTATTCTTCCCTGCAAAAGAAGACTTTGATCACGTAGACAAATGACACACACTCAATCCACAGGCAGCATTGGTAAATAAAATACATGACATATGATGGGATATTAATAGACAACGATCCAACTCAATTTAAGCCAGACAAGCACACATACTAGTCAACAAGGAGGGTAATACCTTTCGAATAGTACATTTCGCCATCCCAGCCAATCACAATAATAACATGAAGAAAAAAGGAACCTAGCAAATTGCAAGAGAGCTGACCTGTATGCGGAACACGAATCACTTTTGATACAAACATGTGAACGTGCCCCGAACACCAGAGAAAACAGTATAGGATACATTAGAATAAACACATGGTACTGATGAAAGTAACTGACTTGAAATAGTCAAGCCTCATCCCAAGGTGAATCTAAGAAACGACACATTCAACGAAATAGTCCCGTATCAAAACAGAATTAGAACCCTTTGTTAATACGAAGTCCACGCAAGTTAGATTGCTTAGTTGACCATACAAGAACAGATATAAAAGTGGCACTCCAATTAGACAAAGCAATGCCATCAACAGGAATGTGTGTCGCAAGAAGTTGGACGATATGAGATACTGAAATACAGAAGATAATTAGCACCATCTACACCTTTACTAGAAGCGGGATAAAATACTCCATTATCGAAGGGGGGGGGGGCACTGAAATCCCAGAATACAACACCTAGTTATTATTGAGAACTAATTGCAGCGCCTGTATTAAAAAGTAGTTACTATATTAATCCAAGACCACTGAACTTCTAAAGTCAAACTAGGCAACTCAGTCCTTTTAATAGTAATATATCATTTGTAAAACCTCAGGTAAGTCATCCTTGTAAGTAAGCAATACTAATAATAAGCATAATACATAATTTTATTTCTGAAAACAAATGTAAGGAATTTCGTCAATGTAAACATGAAACAACTCTGCAGGAGTTTCGTAGGGGATTATTAATTGAAATACTCTTAAATAGTATTTACTACAATGAAAGTTACATAAAACAAGAACGTCTCTTTAATGCGCAAAACAGTGGGTCAGCTAGTGGTTTGTCATGAACATGCAAATGTTCAACTACAAAAAAAAACAGGTAACGAGAGGAGATTAATCGATCTCGGAACAATATGAGGAAAGGGGCTACATATGCAAATTCCCGTGTTTTTTTGCTGGTCAATACCCATGAGTTAATTGAATCATAATTGGCCGTAAAATTGTCTCTTTAATCAAAGAGAGCAAATGTGACAGACATGGGCTTCTTATTTTTTGTACGTTCATGAAGTCACCCAAAGATGGATTGGAAGTTCAACTGACTGTTTTCATGGTTGTGCAGCTTGCCACGAGACGAACATTGAACGGCTCATCTCATACTTGTTTTCCTTGCCTTTTTAATATAAATTGTGCTCTTAAAAATGTATTTTATATTAAAGACAATTGCATATATACATATCAATTAATGTTGCTAAGTGTTATGTTTCTGTGCTTCGAGTTACAATTTTACTGCTACTAACAATACTGCTCGAGAGGGTGCTACTACAACACATAGCAATATGTTACTACTACTACTACTACTACTGCTACATTATGAAGACCCTTTATTCTGAAAACGTTTTAAGTTAGCTAGTATGGATTATGAACTGGGTCAAAGAAATAGGATGAAGTGCAAAATAGGTGCATATGTGATTTGGGACAAACATACATGTCTCACGGTGATTCATTCTGGGAAGCATAACATACTGGATGTATGCTGGCAGAGATGAAACACTCGGATCGAAATAGGTTAACAAACAGTGATATTGAGTTATTTTATGACATTCGTCGAAGGGTCAAAAGGCTCTGACGTCACAGATCCTTGGTGAGAAATTAGTTTTCTACACAGTTCACCATGGAGGCGCGAGATGGACACACGTCGATTAAAGAGCTCTGCAATGCGTAAAGTCCGGGTGATATTTCCAGATAAGGGCTAAGACGAAGAGCAAGGTCTCAACGGCGGGACAAGAATATAGCCGATTGCATCCGTCACATTCAGCAAACAGTGTGAAAGAAAAAGAGAGTGTGAATGAAGGAACTTACGAGTTGAAGTCTCTCCGATTGACGTGTGAAATAAAAGAATAGAATATCTCTCAAAAAGTCTTGCTTTCGCGCGTTTTTGTTGTCCGTGCATGAGAACAGAGTTTACTTACAAGATATGTACGCCACTACGATCACGAGGCAGCAACGAAGATGAGTGTGCAAGCAAACCCACGACCAACAGTGAGGCAGAAATCTGTCAGGTAACTTTTAATATTGATTTAAAACGTAAACACAATTGAAACATGTTAACGACATAATAAGTTTAAAGCCAGTTTAAAGGCTTAAGAACCATTTTAACATGTTAAGTATTCTGCATGTAAATGAACGCTAAATCTTCTGAGAGGCCCGGCCGACGTTTCTAACTTTCGCAGCGAGTTTCGTGTTGTTTCGATTTTTGGTGGTGCTCGCGACACGTTGACCTCGGGCCTGCACAATTACGAACTATAAAAAAAGATATAGAATAAGATGTGTAAAGTAATCTTTCAAATATTATGATAGATAAAAAAAACGATAATGTCACACTACTAGTAGTAATAATACTAATACTACTGGTTATAATAATAATAATAATAATAATAATAATAATAATAATAATAATAATAATAATAATAATAATAATAATAATGATTATAATAAAAATAATAATAATAATAATAATAATAATGATAATAATAATAATAATAATAATTATATTAGTAATGAACACATATAGACTTTAATTTATGGAAATATTTGGGCCATATTTGTAGGAAGTCACCTTATGATAGTATTGTAACTACGATTATAATAACTACTAGTAGAAATACTAGTGCTCCTACTACTACTAATAAAATAAATAATAATACAAGCTAAAATACTTTAAACAAATTGGCCACAATTGCACTGTAGTTATGATGGATGTTCCTATAGGTTGATTTGATACTATCCTTGCTATTATATTACTACTTTTTTATAAAAAAACATGTCTCAAATATCCCTTATGTGCGATGTTCCCAGCCAAGATTAATAGACTTAGGATAACCATTATTTTTCGTAAGTGGAAACAATTCTTGTAATCTTAGAAACATCACACGAATTTACCAATCGGTATGTATAAGTGAATATTTGATGAAGATATATGTCATAGATAATTGTATTTCTGCTGTGGATATAAAAGATTTGCGGGAGAAAATTTATTTTTCGTTGGATCAGATGAAGATAAATATGAAATTAGAGCATTTTCTGCGCAGTAACGGATAACTGACCAAAACTGGATGGATGGATGGATGGATGGATGGATGGATATATATATTTATATATATATATATATATATATATATATATACATATATATATATATATATATATGAAATACGACTAAGATGTTAAAGAAATTGATTAACTAAAATATTGTATTATAATAGGTATATATATAGCTCTTGACATTAGTCAAAATAAACATATACTTATCTATTAGGTTTGTAAGAACATACTATATATATATATATGTATATATATATATATATATATATATATATATATATATATATCATGTGTTATATATATATCATGTATCATCAGGTATAAAGTTAGACTTAAATATGTTATTGATACAGGCGGTGTTAGTATGTATCGGAAATTTGGCATGTATTAGTATATATCTTTTTAAAACAATCGAATGTGTATATAACTTTTTCTGATACATTATAATCGAAGGTTCGAGTTGATTTATGTCTCAGAAAAAAAAGGAAACTTACTAGTTTTGTTTAATTCTTCTCGGATACAAATTCTTTATACACTAAAATAGTAGTTCACACGTGTAAAGGTCCGGGGATTGGTTCTGAAAACAATTGATATTCTGTTCATTGTCAACTTTTACTTGTCTCGTTACACATTGGTATAAATATATATAAAATTTGTTTTTAAACATATGTCATTCATTTGCAATTCTCTTGTCCTTGAACTAGATTTTTCTTTATCTGCTTTACAGATGGAAACATTAGTCTTGTCTGAACGTCATGACAAGGTGGCAACTCACGCGCTGGCATTGAAGACTCAATTCTACTAAGATATCTAACACTGTCGAAAAATTCAGCAAATTAAACTATACCCAATAGATGAAAACTTTGATATTTCATCCGATAGTCTTTAGTAATATTGATCCAAATGGCATTAAAAATAATGATAGTCATCTCTCAATCGGTGAGCAGGTAAGGGAAGCTTCTATGTGGTATAGCTTTTATGGCTATATACAATAATCATATAAGGGAGAGCAACACCTTCGGACATATATGACATAATATCTAGACTAGTCACATTGCAAACGGTAAAATATGAGTTTTGTTTACAATCTTTTGTGAGTATCGGTTATACGTGATATTAGCAAACATGCTTTCCAATCTATACTCAAACGTATCACTGGTGTTTAACTTTTAGAATGGTCCAATCTGGTTGGTAATAGCGAAGTTTGGAACAAACATCTTTACACATGTACAAGTTTACTTTACATGTTCTGAAAACGAAATAATTATAAGAAACTTTTCTAACCACCAATGTCTTGGGTTGATAGACCCCTTTCTGAGAGGCAACGTTCAGACTACTCGGTCTAACATTTACAGACAACATGAAATGTTATTAGGTCATGGAATATGCTGCAAAGAATGTGGACTTTGTCTACCGGACATCACACCTGCTAGTAGCCTATAACTTTATAAAGCCACAGTTCGTCCAGGCACAGAGTACATTTAACAATCTAGGCCGATGCAAACATGAGTCTCTAACCTTATATGACTGTGAACTGTCTTTTAAGCTACAGCAACTGTATAATTGCCACAGGGCTGTATATCTGTGCTTGTCTTAGATGTAATTCCACGGAATGTTTTCCGGCAATGTTACTGCACTCCCAGGTGCTTAACTGTTGTGGCCATGTAAAGGTTTGGGAAAGGAAAACACGGACTCTCAGTTTAGAGAAACAAGTATATTGATAATGTATAATACAACAGATAACAGGAGTGGGTGTACGCCATGTCTTGTCTGCCAGCATAAAACGGTGGTAGTTAAAACATTGAAAGGCATGCGCTTTGAGTATTTATATGTAACGTAATAATTTATGTAGTTCGTGAAGTAAGCTACCGTAAGACCCCCCCCCCCACCCATAAGCCTTAGCTCCCAGGAGGCACAGTCTCATTTACTATTTGGATTTACGTTGTTCTGAGGCGTCTTAGAGTATATGTATATATATATATATATATATATATATATATATATATATATATACATATATATATATATATATATATGTGTGTGTGTGGGGGGGGGGGGGTGTCGAAAGTGTCGTATCTGGTAAACACCACTTCTTTCCTGGGGAGTGCTATCGGTGTCGTCCGACAATTTTATTTAGGTGTCTCTTATAAGAAAACTGAAAACTTAGGATTATTTCAAACACATTTCCCCGTTTTTCTATCGTGCCTACAATACTGACTCCCTCATTTTGCACGATTCAATGTCAGCTTCAGAATCTTTGCAAATTAGCTTTTATTCTTGTAGACTTATTTTCATTTCAGCAAGATTTATCTAATCTCTATCAAAATCAGATTTGATATCTTACAGATCTTTAAGTCGTGTTCGAAGTTATTAAATTCAATCTTCTGATTTATGTGTTCATCTTTAATATTGAAAAGAGTGTATTATTTTCTTCTACATTCATCTTCAAGGAAAGCGACTTTATTTTTCTACAATATTCAGCTTTTCTAAGACGTCTTTGTTCTGCAGCTTTAGCAATTCCATCTCTTTCACAACAAAACTGTAAAACTCATGTTTATCATTTTACCCCAGCCCTTGAACCATGAAGGAACTGTATTTAACCGTCAACAGGTTATACAAAGAATATGACTTGCATTTTATGAGTGTGTTGTTAGCTATTTGCTGCGTGCATTTTGCGCCCTTATGTGCTTATATTCCGAGAGACAATTTATTTTTAATCTATTTTATACGAGTTGTAACCGCTGACACAAATGCTCGCTTTAGTCTCTATGAATCGGTCGTCAAATATTTTTTTTAATTTTCTAGCAATAGGGCGTGTCGGTAACTCTCATTGGTTGAACTGTTGCATTACGTTTGTACTTTCTAAATTGTTAGTGTGTTTTATACGAGAATTTTCAATTTGTGAGAAATTAATTTTTAGGTAACGTTGGTAATGATTTCACCCTCGGATTTAATTATTTCATTAGTCAACGTTCTGGCTATATAATTGGCGTTTAGCATGGCCGGTTTATTTAACTTTTTTCTATGTATGCAGGATGATTATCAACACGTTAGAATAATAATCTGATATAATTTTACATTATTATTCAGTATTTTTACCTGAACATATTTACTTATATTTATGCCGTCCTGTTCGTTTGTTCTTGTTGATTTGACCCTACTTTAATTTGCTCTATTCGTTCTGCCATGGACATTTCTAAGGAATTACTCACAGTTTCGCCATGCAAATTACATATGTGAAAGAGTTATATCATTATTGATGAGATTCCTGCCGTAGAAGATTTATTTTCCCTTCATACGATATATAGATCTCTGAAAAATAGCTGAAACCTCAAAAAAGATTACAGAAAAACAGACGAAATGTAATTTTGATTCAATATGTAACATAAGTAATCGCTTGGTTTTAAGATGTCATCTATGATGTAAGTGAATCAGCGCGATTTAGACTGTCATGTTTTGTTTTAATCTTGTTCCATTAGAGATAATGATAAAAAACACAAAAGCCTTCCTAAGTTGAAGACTTTTTTTTCTTCATTTTTCCTTTTGAACATCTTCTAACGACAATATGTTCGTGATGTAATTAAATATTACTGATCTAATCAAATGGGTAAACTTTTTAGCGGGGTCCTTTCTGTATATCTTTTAACACCCGATTATTTTACCTAGTTAAGATGACAAAAATCGACGGTGCACGCCTTCATTTGACATTTCGTCAGGTGTTTGTCTCACGTTGTGTAGTGTGTCCATTGTTTGGACAATTTATGCCACATTTTAGGAATGTCGATGTAAACAGTTGTTTGAAATTTCTCTCAATTTTATGTAAAGTAATATGTCATTGTCGCCAGTCCTATTTTATTGCATTCTCCCCCAATGAAAATAATTTTAATACACAATTTATAATTGCTGTATCAACTCGGTTATCGTAAATAACGTCAAATTTGCTGTTTTTATTTTTTCATTATTTAATCAGTTTTTAAAAATTATGTTTCTTTGGTAATATACTTTTACTTTTTTTCTTTAATTATAACGCTGATTTTAAGTTATATCTCTTCTGTTAGCGTAATTATATTGATTGATGTCTCTGGTTTGGATGAGGAGAATTTTGTTACTATTTGAATTGATTTATTCAAAGAGGAAACATATGCATTTTGCTTCGATTATCTTGAAGTTGATGATGTAGTGTGGCTTCCCTTAATTTGCTTTCTCAGCAAACAAGTATACTATATAGTAACTTTCTACAAAACAAAGCTCACGAACAAATTAGAAATACAATTAATATTAACAATGTTACGTAGGCACCGTTATTTAAACATTTAAATATCTGTTCATATATAAAAATATACCAATTATTTATCTTTATCATTTTACGTACTAATTTTTACATTTTGACTAATTAGTTCGTGTTAGTACCTATTTTGTCTTGATTACTCCTGCACAACTCGGGCTATGCTATCTCCTCTGGTTACATATATTTCTCTATCACACATTTATATTTCATGATTCCATATCCCCAATAAGTTATTCCTCTATCAAGCCAGGTTATATTATATAATATTAACATCCGATTCCTTGTCGAGGTTTTCACGATCTAACACACTTTTTTTCTCACTGAAATCTCCGAGGGCGCCTCTTTCAATTTCTTTCGTGGCTGAATCTACTAGAACGGCTAGGGTGGATATACGTACTGTTCAGTTTAAACAGGAATATTTTATTTCTTAAACTTTGTCAACCAACATGTTCTACCTAATTCTATGTGAACGTATTTGGCTAGTGATCGTTAATTGTATATGAAACAGAACGATATTCTGCTATACTCATATACGACAAGATAGATTATCTATCTAATTTATTAGGATCTTCCTTATCTATAAACTACGGAAAATCACGGACTGTGATTACAGCTTTCTTGACATTCGCATTTATATTTTCTGACTGTTTTTAGATGACTTTGTTTCGATTGCTTCTAACCGCATTGAACACCCTATTTTACTTCCGTGAAGTTGATGGTACTCTCCATATTACTGCTGTGAAGTTTTAAGATATTACACAGTGGTAGAAAACATTCTTATTATATAGTAGACACAATGATGATTGTTTGACACGTCAACATAAAATCAAATCTGGGCTAGCCTCTCATTACTGTATAGCTATAAGGAATATTACCTGCCTCCAATATTATCGGCTAAATACCGTCGTTTTATGCTACGTTTAAACACCCATGTTACTCTAACGGTTTTAAAAGCATGTAGTTAAACAACAACACTTACTTTCTTTCAATGTTTTTACACCCCTATTTAGCTTCTCTCAACATTATACAGAACACCCAGTGTACGTGTCTATGTGCATCGTTACATATCGACTCATTGAATGTTTAGTGAATTAGTGTTACAGTATCTTTGCAAATTACAAGGAGTTTGCGTGATTTGTGAAATTGTATCCTATGTTGCTAAACAACTATTTTGTAAAATGACGGACAATAAAAATTGTGCGACACCATTTGATGAAGGCTTAGACTTATACGCATATACAACATAACACATTTCATACAGTTATTTCAACTAGCCCGTTATTTGGAAAATCGAATCTAGATGCAATGTGATACTTCAATTAATGTCTGAATAACAGTGTTCAATTCGCTATTTTGCGTCTCTGAAAATTAATAATAATTTATTATAAACTCTAACACTATCAAACAACGTAATGGTGTATATAATTCATCTCATTTGATCAGCAAACTCATTCTATCCGAAAAAAATTAAATTCAGATCCGAGATAGGTACCATATACCACATTTACTACGTAGGGCTTTCATGATGTCTACATAAAAAGTAAATAAATTCAATAAATTATGTTTATATATGTATGCTGTTTTTGTATATGTGTGCGCACACATATGTTTGTAAACTTAGATGTATGAACAGATAAGTGAATAATTATAAATACACTATCACTGATATATATTGATGGATGTAAATACCTACATGCTTTCCCTCTTTCTCTCTGAACACTTCACATTTTTTATTTATCCAAAAATAATTATTAGTAATTATGGTGTGTACATGTGTATATATATATGTACATGTATGTACATATATATATATATATATATATATATATATATATATATTAATATATATATATATTAATATATATATATATCGCGTGTTCGTATATGCTTTTGAATAGTTTAATAGTGAATACATTATTAATAGGAATGATTAAATAATTATATAAATGATAAATATATAAATACATCAACACATAAATAAATAAAACGTACATAGATCCGTCTCTTTTTTTAAAACTCCTTACTCACACTATAACCCCAAAATTAGGATTCCTCTTAACATTATCAATTACACCCCCTTTTATCTTATCAAACCTTTTTCTTTCAAAAACGTCAGCCTGCACGTTAAAACATATATAGTATTTACTTTCCCATTTTTTTTGTTTTTAGCATGGTAAATTATGTAGGTGTATGTGAATATATATCTGTTTGACAAAGTGAGTATGTGTTTTATATTAACACACACACATTTATATATGTATATATATATATATATATATATATATATATATATATATATATATATATATATATATATATATATAGAGAGAGAGAGAGAGAGAGAGAGAGAGAGAGAGAGATAGGGGAGAGAGATATTTAGATTTAGATTTTTCACTTAGAAAATAGATTATTGAGTGAAGACTGGGAGTAGGCCAATAAAAACAAGCTCAATGATACTTGATTAAAGGGTACAGAGCATTTATATGTGATTTTTCAAGGCTTCCGAAAGCATTCCGTGCAGGAGACCAATCATCACTACACACTACTTTTACTTTCAAGGAGTATTTAATTATCATATATATTCAAATTAAAGAGTGTTTTCCTACACGTGTTTCACTACCAAGCAGGTACTTGCTTGGTAGATCATCAGCGAAATTAAGTATCTGGAATAAGGGTGTCAACAACCGACAATACACAATGTGGCGTTACCTTAATTGAGGTCACTTAAGAAGAGCAGAAAAATATAAAAAGGTAAAAAGATAAAAAGGAACAAATAGAAAATGTCTTAAAAAAGTAGTTCGTAAGATTTTCGCAGTATTGTTGCTACTAAGCCAACCAGCAAATAATTAGTCCCAAAATATTGTTCTTGTGTGATGTTTTCTTCAGACCAATCTTCCCTGGGTAATTTATACTGAAGACGAAACGTTGATGAATACATACATAATATTTGTGTTTGTTTTCTTTCATCAGTTGTCATTACGTCGGAGCACTTTCTTTCTTTATCATATATATACATATATATATATATATATATTAACATTTCGATAGACAAAATGTAAACAGCTGTATAAATTTGAGAGACAATTAATTCATTATAGAACACGTTTAGATATACGATATATATTGAATGACAAAGCTTGCAGGTAAGGTATTTGTAAGTGAACCTTTTACAAGCGATACCTAATAGAAATGTTATCGCGGTTTTCAGTTAGTTTAACTGCTACGATTTGACTACCAAAAGCCGTAACTTTTTTACGGTGTCGTGGTATGCATGACTAAGCCAGGCATATAACGATTCAAGAGATTTGCATCCGTTTTTTGATACATGCAATATCTTAGCTGTAGAAAATGTTGTAAAATCTATACGATTATATACGACGAGTGTTTAAGCAATAATATCCATATCTTCTTTGTTCTATTACTATGCACTATCTAATTCTTCGTGGTAAGACACACCTTATACTCGAATAGTAAGTCACTTTTATCTAACAGAAACGGCTAACGAATGTTTATATGTAGGTAGATGTATGTATCACGTCGACTAACCCACCAATACCTATACCAAAGACATAGTCTCAAGTTATTCTCGAGTGGTGTATATATCCATTCAATAATGATCATAATTGTATTGTTATGTAAAACATTCCTACAACGCCAAAAACAAGTAAGTGATAAAAATGTGAAATAGATTTTGACAAGAGAAAGTAACTCCGTCTGAATTAACTTACTCTTTTGAAACAAAACTATAAACTTTTATATCTCAGTAGCTTACTCTTAAAACGAATATTACTATACAAAATAGTAAGAAAGACTGGATTTGGATTCACTTTTCGGATTTAATTTTTACATATCGTTAACCTATAGACCACATGCACTAGCCTCATAAATCATTCAATCTTTTAAAGCAAGAGATTAAATAAAATATGGTTCTTCTCGTTTCAGACTCAGCTTTTTATTTTTTTCTGACGATAAATGTTTCAAAATGAGGATGATTTATAGACATGTCTACAAATACCCAACCTCTATGTAAAGAAATAATCAATATCCACAACGCAATTCTGATTGGATGATTACAGTTGCAACTTTATTTTCTTTCCAGAGAAGTTATGCCCCGGGATAGGCTAGATTTAAGATTGTTGATTCCGTCATAACCGACCATCTTCCCCGGCATTGAACAAACTTTGCCTTTGTTTGCTTTTCTATTCCCTCTTTAATGCACGTGCAAATAAATACAAAAATAAATGTTTTCTTTGCGTTTATCATCAGAATGAAAGAAAAACAAGTAGCCGACAGTAAATCGATGCATGAAAATTATCATATCTAACATCATAAAGAATAGGGTTCTAGATGAGCTATATGTAAAATATTAAAGAATAACAAATGTTTACTTATAAATCTACTTCTATTAAATTACTTACAAATATTTATATACTTGAAACTAATCTATCATTTAATGCTGTTTTTTTCATATACACGTAACAAATATAGCTATATAGAAACGTAAAAACGAATGAACATATATAATACCACATCTGACAATTACCTCAACACAAAGAAATATAAAAAAATATGCACGATTTGCCTGTACAAATATAGCAAAAAATAGAATTAAATATGAAGAAGCAAGCAGGAATCTTATCAAAATGACGACATGAAAATAAACACATGCTGAGATTTTTCAAAAGGTTTGATCAGACATAGCGATTCGATGTATAGGTACTGACTAATTAAAATGGAAAAGCTTTTGCGACACTTAAAAAATGATACACTTACTGAAACGTGCGTAAGACAAAACGAACATTTTAAAAAAAGAAATCGTTTACAAAAGCTATTGTAATAAATCTGTTTTCTACAGCATTTATATATCAATATGAATTGAAACCGCAAACTCTTATTAGAATTAAAATTAGAATTTAAATCTCTTTTAAAAAAAGTAAGATGAATCATATAAAGTTAACATAACCACGTTTTTAATAGAAAAACCATTCAGTGTCTTAAATGTTCAAAGGATTGATCCATAAGAGTATACATGTAACGTGCGTATTCGATTCGAAAGGTCTAGCATAGTATCGGGTTGTTGGTCTTGACTGTATTGTCGTTAATAATAATTACAAATACACACGAATGATTTATTATAATACAATCACTTGGTTGTTTATGCATTCATTAAAATTGTGTTGCCGGGATAGAGAGAGGAAGTAATATGGGCATCTTGTGATGTATATCGCAAAATCTATACAACAGGTTTTCCCTATTTGTTTCCCAAACACATTTCACTTAAGCTTTTCAGATAACATCACGTCGCCCACGTTTCTTACGTTCGTTTTACTGTGCTTACTTATGTAGACTTTACTTTATTGAACCTGATTACAATTATTTTATATATCCTCCCTGAATGGTACTAAGGTAATCTAATAAGCAACAAATACATGATAAGCTATGTTATGCCTTTTTTCTGTGCTGTTTTTATTCAATATTAAATAACAAGGATTTTGTTTACGTTAATGAAAATCAATTTGCTGTGATATCGATATTTGCTGTCGATTGTCACTTCAAAACTTTCCCAGCGATATTACTACATAATTTAACAAAACAGAAACTATGAAATGTATTTGCTTAGATGACAATAGGGTTCATTATGCTAACTATGAAAAGACGAAGTTTATAAATATGACATATTCCCCACCAGACAAGTAATATGTATGCATCAATCTAAGGATCAATGGGACAGAAAGAAGATTATTTTATGACATGCCAATGTAGGGCTGACTTACACTGATTGTAGATTGCTGAATCCAAATAATAGTGTTCTATTATATGCATATTAGTTGCATCAGTATAAACATTTTTCAGAAAAATTTAAACACTGTCTCAGGGTGGACGTAAGACTCACTGATGGTTCGCATTGCCACTCGATTCAATAGACAAGTGCTGATTTGCAAGCACGTGGTTGTCTAATATGTCTAGGTTCGGTCGTAGAAGTACACTCCTCCAGACATTACAACTTCTCTATAAGGAAGGGTTAGTTTATTGTCGATCTCATGAAGTCAGTCGGTTCTATTAATGTGTATTTTTGTAGAGACTGAGTGTGCTTGACAGAGCGCTGGCAACCCTTCGACTTTGCGTCACATCTTGCTGTGAAGGAAAGGTAGTAATACCTGTTCAATACGTTTTGGATGTATATATGTCATATTAGGTAGATAAGTTGTACATGTCAATACACTTATTAGATAGACTCACATTTTATGTTGTATGATGCTTTATTTATTATATATTTGTTATATATGTACGCTGATTATCACAATCCTAGTGGATGAATACTACAAGCAATTTATTCCCACAGGAAGGCCACCTGCACAAGTCAGATACCGTATAAATTCATATTATATACTGGATGTTACGATAGTGTTATACATATAAGTAATATGTTCATTACTTCTGCAGAATATAAAATAACCAATATTTTAATATAGACATCAGTGTTTGGTTATAATGAGGAAATACTTTGAACTTACTTATGAGTTAACAGAAAAATCGGAACATTGCCCCAAACTTTCTAAACAAACTGTGCCCTTATCTGTGTACTCATGTGTGAATCCTTCTTTTAAACAGTGCAGTGTACAAAATATGAGGTCTACAGTACCCTCATATACTTTGAAGGTAGTAAGTAAAGTGCTAATTCATATATTTTTTGTTATATCTGTAGAACACTTCTGGTTGCCAGAATCAAATTATCATTAATGAGTTTGTAAAACAAGGTGTCCGTTGGCTACTTTAAAATACTTGGAGACGAGGTAAGAAGTTACGCTTCCTCACCTAGTGTGTTTTACCTATTTACAAATATTTTCTCTCATGGGATTGATGCTAAAGTCAAGTTGTGTGTGACAATAGTTTGGAAAGAAACAAGAGACCCATATTATAATTGCCACTTCTGTATTCATCAATAAATTAAGAGAATAGGAGAATCATAACAAGGTACAGTGTACACAAACATGATGTCATATAGCTGGACCTTGCTGAAAGTTGTTTTTCGAACTGTATATCGAAAATCACCAAAAGTCAAGGGAGTTATTCAATAGAGTACCTTTGCACTTTTAAAAATATTTTCTAATTATCATACTTAATACACACACACCCACACACACACACACACACACACACATATATATATATATATATATATATATATATATATATATGCATTTCATTTATTTATTTATATTACTGTTTTTTTTTAGTTTATAATTGTTGTCGATGTATTAGTTATCAGTACAGTCTTGCAAATATCATGTTTTTATTTTTTTTTAAATATGACGTTATGGGCAAATAATGTTTCAACATTTTTTTTATTTGCCACTTCAAAATAAGAATACCAAGCGTTGGAACGAACATGTTAGCCAGTGAGTTACATAGTCATACATCTTACAACGCAATTTTATGGAAGTAACAGTGCAACTTAAACTCAGACCAAAGGGGCATACACAGTAGAATGACACACTGCTCATTTTCAGCATAGCTTGGTCAAAAACTGAGAATAAATGATTCCAGAAGTAGCGACGATATTATTTTCGCCATAGTCATGATGCTCATTGTGATGACTCATAAGAGTTGAAAGTATGTAAAATACGGTAAGTTATAAGTCAATGTTTTTCAAGCCATAAGACTAGGAAGGGGGACTCCTGACGTTCCTAAAGTAAAACTTATGTCTTTCATAGATCACACAAATATAAGCGAATTCGTCCTGATGTGTCTAGCCGAGAGTGTGCATGATGAGTCGTAAGAATAAACATAGTATTTCTTGTTTAAAAATGAAGGAGCAAGTAGGGTCATAATTCGGTAGTTCCTGGACAAAAACTCACATTATCAATACTATGGTGAGGATACATAAACAATTGTTGGGGGACTCTCTGTGGTCCTCATAAACTAATGTTGTGTTGTTCGAAAAAAATCTAAATACGATATTAGAACTGCACTTTCTAGCTCTTTTAAATAATTGGCATTGGGTTTTAAATCAGAAAGTGTATCCTGGAAAGTGAATGCACTTGAAAACGCATGAAATGAGAATTTTTATTATGAAAATAAATTCGCACAATATAATTTTAAATAAGAAAAATGATAGAGTCAAACAATGTTAGCATAGCTGTGCACATATGTTATGGTCTGCAACGTATTAATATTTTCTCATGTAAATTAAGATTCAGTTGGTTTTGCTCAGAGAAACAATTGAATTTTTTATTTTATGAATTCAGTCAACGTTTATCAAAATGAACACACTTGAGGATAATGGTTAATGAAACTCTCAGTTGGATGATGAAACTATTATGAAACGATTGAAAACGATAAAGGTGATAACTTAAAAGGATGGCTCGACAAGTACTCATCGATATTGGACTTACAGACGACGTGTCGTATTCTGCACGAAAGCTGTACAATGGGTTCCACAGATATACGATTACGTTTGGTTTATGAGACACAGAGGAAGAAAATGCAAGTATTTGCAATGGTAGTTTCTTGGTTTCTTGTGAAAGTTTTACATGGAAGGAAATAGACATTTTTACTGAATTTAGAAACTTCAATATAAATAACGCTAGAGAATATAGGGACTAAAATCGGTTCTTCTGTGTGTAAATGGATACATAGAATATTAGAAATGCCCCATCATTTGAAATTCAATTGTGTACTCTGTCAAGTCAGGAAAGTTTGTTCTGATTTCCAGTAGTAGTTGATGTCTGTACGTGTCTGACTTATACAAACAGGGAATTGCATCAGATAAATTTTGGAGTAGTAGAATGATCAAACTATTTTCACCAGCAAACTCAACAAAATACTTCCAGTATTTCATTTCCTGTCTGGAGCGAAGGTCAATATATGTTTTTAGTGTGTGTCTTTCCTTAAAAATCGGTATCGGTCACTTTAAGTACACCTCTTGATTCAGATGGCTAATAGCAAGCCCCCCACAGGATCTATACTTTATTTGGGCATTTCACACATATACAAAGGTATTACTTTAATAAATAAATGTATGTGAAATACAGAAAATTGCTTAATTCTTAGTTGTTTCTTTTTTTACTATAATTCTACCTCCTAACTGTGACTCAGATCTGGGGATGAACGAAAATAATGTATCACAGTACTTTCGAACACCACATTCAAACGAAGGCATACCACTCGGGATACGCTGATCATTGTTGAGGTCTGAACATGTGCCAGACTTGACAAATAGTTCAAAATATTAGTTGTCAATCTGCTGAGCAGATCAGTATCAGTTTCTCTGTGTTCTTTCTTGTTCAATCGATCGACGCATAATTTACTGATATCGCCTCAGTCCGTATTTAGTTTGACTTGAGATCGTTACGAGGGCTACTATTGGTTCTTTTCTAGTGGTGTACACCGTAAATCGAAACGCTGTCGACCGATTATCGATCCGTGCCTCCAGACTTCATGCTACACCGACTTTTCTCGGAAATTGTATGCAAGCAAGGACACCATTAGTTGCCATTAGCAACAGTTAGCAAAGCAGAGGTATATTTAGAACGATTTTTCAGATTAAAAAAATACAGGATAACGACACCACGGTTTTAGAACTATATCCTCACTCAGAAAAACGCATGCTGTGCGATAGGGTGAGTGACGAAGGGGTAGAGAATAGAACAGATTTAGAGAATAAATGATTGTTAGTGATAGAGTTAGAGTGGAGAGTGTTTACGACTTAGTTAGAAATTAACAGATAGAGGAGGACCTTCAGATAGAGATGGATTAAGACATGGAGAGAAACAAATACTTAGTTGCTGAGTGAGAGAATGAAACAGAGTACCTAAGAGTAGGAAAGTAGAAGAGTAAGTGTAGGATTGAGGTAGTGAGAGTGTGAAAAATTCGTAGAGACTTAAAGTAGAATATATGCTTTATTAATATGCCAGCATTTATCGAAGCTAAAAGTCATACATGAATAGGATTGATTAAATACATTGTCATTTGAATGATGATGAATAATATGAGAAGATTGAAAATGACGAATGTTATAGACAACAACTGAATTCTTGATATGACACTATTTCTGTATTCGTTGTTGTTGATTTAAGGAGGATTATGTTGTTGTCTGGGAGAAAGCAGTCTCGTTGAAATGTATTTAAAAGATTGCAACTTCTTACTGTGAATGCCTAGCAATAATAAACCAGAGATTGCTGCCCAGTGGAGATGGGTCTAATTATCGAGTTCGTGAGTTAGTTAAGTGAATATGAAAGAGAGTACATGAAAATAAAACCATTGTAAATATTGGCATAAACACGTTTAGAGCATTCACAGAAGCAAAGAATAAATTAAGGTGAGGAGATAGAAGTGGAGGTGTTCTACGTTAAGTGGTGATATCAGCCAAGTGGTGAGGAACGGATCAGTTTAAAGAGTAAATTAAATATAGAAGGAGATGTGGAAACGAATAATGAGTCAGAAAAGGGGCATAGGCTACTTGATTTCGCAGATATGTGTACGTATTAACAAGAAAAAGATAAAATAAAAGGGCCTAAGAAGGCACGAGTTAAAGTGGTTGAATAAGCCAAGGTGTGAGCCAAAGATAAAGAAAAATAGTAGACCATGGATGAAACGACAAGGAAAAGCAAGGCCAGAGGTAAAAGAGACGAGCAAGTACGATACATTATTTAAGTTATCCAGTGTCGAATGTAGTCACTTTGTTTTCGATGCAAATGTGTTTATTTCAAATCGCTTGTTATGAAGATCTGTGTCTTTCTGTGCGTACATTAAAGATAACAATAAAGAGCGGATGTAAACATTGTGACGAAAGGAGTATTACACAAAACTGTCTCATAATCTGAAGACAGTTAGTTTTCTACTTCTAGTTTATTTTAATATTCTATTAATTTTTCTTCAAATATAATTCCTTCAACTACACCCAAGAAATTTGCCTACTTTCTGTTATCGTGTTTATTTATAGACCGTGTGCCGAAGAAATAAAAATAGTAAGTGTCTATTTAAACCAGGGAATAACTAACTAAATGTTATAGTTGTTATACCACCACCATATATATACTAGAAGATGCCCCTTGTCATAAGACAAGGGGCATCTTCTAGTATATATATACATATATATATATATATATATATATATATATATATATATATATATATATATGTGTGGGGGGGGGTGACTGTGTGTGTGTATGTGTATGTAGTGTGAATGTGTGTGTGCATGTATAAGTTGTTACGATTTGTATAGCTGTTTAGAATAATCTTTTTTAGAATTGTTTCAAACTATGATGAACGACATGCAAACTCTAAAACAACGCTTACAAATACATCTAGCTCTTTTCTTAGCAAGATGTAAATAACGAAGAGCAAAACACATAAATGGCGGCTTACTGGCGATTTACACATAATTTGCGTCGAGCTGCTAAAGCTTGATAGTTCTAGATAAGCTTCTGTCTAGAGTAAATATATGTTTAGTTTTTAAATAAAAATAGATGAGACATGTAAAGCAGGTGTATGACGATCTATCGATGATTAATCAACTTCTGTTCATCTGTTATAGGTACGTCAACAGGTTATACTCATAGAAGGTAAGAGAGTTGTGCTTGTTTTGTCACAATAACCGAAATTAATATTTTGTATGTAAATCGCTCCAGATAAGTCATGAGGCTACTTAATGTAAGCAGCTAAAAATAAAACAAACTAAGTAAAAAACTAGTCAACGATACGTATTAGAGTGAAAGATTCCGACTCATAAAACAGCAATTATTCCCTTTTGTCGGAAACATCGATCTAGAGATGGGATAATTAAATAGTATAATAAATGAGGCGAAAGTTATTAGGCTGCTGAAAGTAAACTCATGGTCCACTTTCTATTCCCCTAAATAAAATAAATAATGAAAGTTGTATTTTCAGTAATAAACCTGTCACCAACAATTTGAAATTAAGATGTTCAGAATATCGCTTCTATACAAAGTAGATTTTCAAATATCAGCTTATATATATATATATATATATATATATATATATATATATATATATATATATATATATATGTGTGTGTGGGTGTGTGTTTGTGTGTGTGACTATATATGTACATATATATATGTGTGATTATATATATATATATATATATATATATATATATATGTGTGTGTGTGTGTGTGCGTGTGTGTGTGTGTGATTATAGACATTAATCTGTCTTTCATAACATTGGAATTGTATACAATTGCATAAGAAATTTTAGATATGGCATAGTTCTGGCCTTACACTGTTGAGCTATCATAATTACTTCATGTCATACACTTTATATATATGTGTATATATATATATATATATATATATATATATATGTATATATATACATTTAAACAATGCTAAATATAAATAAAAAATACAAACATATGTACATATATATATATATATGATTATATATATATATATATAATTATATATAAGTATATATATACATATACATATATATATATCTCTCTCTCTCTCTCTCTATATATATATATATATATATATATATATAGTTCAGCTTCTTTAAATCATGAAATTGTTTTGTTTACTGTATTTCCCCTCTCTCACCACTTTTCGTTACATTCTCCTATCATTTTAATGGATTGCGAATGAACGGCAACACGTGTAGATTTTCTCATGAATATTGCTTAGGCAAATAGTTTTGTTTACAGAACAAATTACATTATATAGCATAATCTATTCCAGAGAGGGTTTACTTATTTCGTAAGACATTTAACATCTATGAAGGTACCTACTTAAGTGAATGTCTAATTTAGATATCATGATAACAACTAAGTGCATGTATTTGCCCAGAACTTTCTTATATTCTTCTGGAAAAATACTACATTCATAATTTCTTCTACTTATGTAATACCTTTTATCATTCTAGTATTTGTTTATAATTATTTAAAACCATTGTCCATTTTTAACTTCTCGGCAAAATTAAAGTTTGTTGCTCTAGCGATGTCCTTTCGCAATCATGAAATGATACCAACGTTTAAATATTCATCATAAATAATAAGCGAAATACGTTCAGATCATATGATTTACATTCATAGATAATAAATAATGATGTAGCATAATTACATGGGATAATAGGGTAGCACATTACCTTCTTGTGGTCTTTAATTTTACAGGGATAAGACCATAGACTGATCCGACGTTGGGTGTATCTAAACCGCTAATTACTACAGTTCAATGTGGTATGTTGTTCATTTTCATCTATACATTAATTCAGGAGATAATATATATTTCCTACAATATGTTATGTTTATACGACTAAGTTATTAGTTTAAAATTGGAATCCATTAATGAAAGGATAACATCTCTAACATCAGCCTTAGTTTATTTATGAAATTACCAGTTATGTCTTCTAAATTAATGAATTGTTTTAACTTAGCATACATATTGTTTTTAGGGAATTGCAAGGTTTATCGCTTAGAGTTGTTTGTTGTAGATCGTAGGGTTTTAGCGGATTTTCTAATTGCCCCATTCATTTTTGTGTTACACATTTACCAATTGCCTTAATATTTTTATGAGGTGTATCGAATTTCTCAAAATTGTATACACTCTAGTAGCCGTTTGGTTAGTAACAGCTGTGATACAGCGAAACAGTCTGTATATGGATGACTATATGAAGTGCTCTTTCCTTGGTAGAGTTTATTTGTAAGGATATCGCCAACTGCCATTAGCGTTAAGACATAGTTCATTGGGTAAAACTTATTCGAGTTCCCGGCACCTGACATATGCACATTGAAATATCACTTACATTCAGTCAGTGTCGTCTGATAGTGCAGGGGTAGAGGCGCCGACTGTCAGCTCGACGGTTGAGTTTTAATATCGGCTTTAGCCACTAACTGGTATAGCGCCATTGAAATGTTGTGATACAGCGAAACAGTATGTATGTGGATGACTATGTGAAGCTCCCTTTCTTATTTGTAAAGATATTGCACACTGCGATTAGCTTAAAGACATAGTTCATTGAGGAAAATTAAGACGACATTGTTAACATTGAGATATCACTTACATTCAGTAAATGTCGTATGATAGTGCAGGAGTAAAGGCGCCGACTGTCAACTTGACTGTTGAGTTTCAATCTAACTGGTCTAGCCGCACTGGCTGGTCTAGCCGAACTGAAGTATGTGTGTAGATGATTAGGTATGTATATATATATATATATATATATATATATATATATATATATATATATATATATATATATTATGTAAATATTTATGTCGCTTAATAAATTGCAGTCACGTTTCGATATCAGTTATTGATAATTCAGAACGATTATGAAAATATATTTGGACATAAGATAAGATAAAACCAACCAGTTCAGACAGAAAAACACAACAACACGGGATGAATGATGTTCTTCAGTTAAAGATGTAACCTTGCTAGTAAACTGCCGTGCCATTATCGATTTTGTTGCAGTAGGTGTTTTGTTATTATTTTGTTTTTTGTCCACCATAATGTCAGCAATTAATTTCATAATCATTTACAACGCTGAAGAAAAAAAATCACCGAAGCGACAGCAGTTTCGTGAGCCACGAAAATCTTTACATCATACATATTTATTAAGTAATGT
>OY744524.1:158267533-158277533 GCA_963556195.1 Sepiola atlantica
CAAGTGCTATTCTATTTAAAACAGACATTTTCACCAATAGTTCACAACACCGGACGAGACACTTCACAAACACCAGGAAGTAAATTATGGAAAAAAAGGTTATACCTTTATTTGTCTTGGCTCTGTCGAAGCTTGTTTTTATCAAGCGAAATATTAGCTAAAAAATCAATATGAAGAAAAAAAACGCGAGGTATTTTGAAATATTTTGTTAAATGTTTCGAAATATTTTAATTTTTATTTTGATTTAATTACTCGCATCTAATACATGGTTTTTTGAAGGCATTTTTGCCTCTATATTTATATTAACTTTTTAAAGATGCTTTATAAAATAAACTTTCCTAATTTATATATATATATATATATATATATATATATATATATATATATATATATATATACAAAATAATATTTCGTACGCAAGCTCACACAATAGAATGGCCACAAATATATTCGGACAAACAGACAGGTAAAATATTCGGACACATATGCTATATAAACTTACCTTTTAAAGCAAACTTGTCAATGTCTTACATCTTATAAACTAAAAAAAAACGTCAAAAATAGTAAATATGTATATAACTCTAAATACACATATCGATTTTTTAAATGTTACTTCAATGAAAAGTCTCAGAAATAAAGGGGCATTTTCCTGGCGTAAACACCTGATTTCTACATGGCATGCATAGATATCCGTGTGTTTAACTAGTTGCTGTTACTGAAAGTAATACCACTAAAAGAAGGTGCCCCATTCATCGCAAAACTCAGTCTAAAGGAACTGTTTGGGGTTTGAATACTATGTTAATTTGAATATTTGATCATGTTTGTTTGTAAGGTGAAGTGTACTTGTGCCGAGTTCCCCTGACAAACCCTTATAGCGAGAGACGGAATACACTCGAGGATAGTGTCTAGTCGAAAATTCAAACTCTGTGTGTGTATTTGTATGTTTAAGTATTTATAAAACTAATTGCTAGAATTCTTATACTGAATCAGTTTAATTTTTTTAGAAAACAGTTCTAATTCAAATTTTGCATTGAATAATAAAAGATGCAACTTGTCGTTTTCATGGCAGTGTATGCATCAGACGTGTGATACAATCGTAACAAGAGTTGCCACTAAGTGTCGTATTCTAGGCAACTCGGTACTAAATATTTCCATATGCTACGTGCTCGTAGGCGGTCCAATCAGTTGCTCTATAAAGCGTTCTATACTGTGTTTAAAGATCGGCAGAATGTCTGCTGTCGATGCGGCTATGTCGGGCACTTCGAAAAGTTGTCGGTTCTTTCGGAAACCCATTCACAGCAAAAAATACCTCGCTATGAACAACAACACATATTTATTGCAATGTGAAACAATAATCGCAGTTAAAAGTCAGTCTTCTTCAGAATTCCTCAATTGTCAACTCTTTTACTGAAACATTTACTTGAAACGATTTTCCTGATTCGCAATCCAATCGCAATTTCCGTCGACTCTTCTACTTCATTTGATTATTTCAGCAATGAGAAGACTTTATTGTATCACAATGTGATTTTATGATGAGAATACAGTATGTGGCTGTATCGTATTACCACATTAATACGTATTAGTATTTCTTGACACTATATTTATTGCATATACAATGTGTACTATGTGTACTAGCACGAAATGTTAACAGGTCAAACTAAACAGTGTCTCATGAAAGTTTACCTTGATGCCTTACTTAAACTTTGCATTTGTTATGAAAAGCATACATTTGAAAATGCTGGTAAAAAGCAAATATCATGTTTATGTATTTAGCATTGCAATAGAAACAACATACAGAATTCACTTTGTATATTTTTCTCAGCTGTTATTGTAAACTTCGTAAACATACTTTAATCGTGTGACTATTTTCCAAGTATAACACGGTTCTAGCTTTGACTGCCACCCGAATATAAGACATGTCTTCATAAAACGGGTCGTGACAGTCATAATTGGCTGAACAAATATTTCGCGCTATTTTATGTGCTAAAAACAATTTATTTTACGTAATTATCCTATAGTTTAATTATTTACTTAATAAGTTTTTACAGCACTCAATTAATTATATCATCGTGTCACAAAATAATACATGTTCATTAATCTCAGAAAAGACTATAGTCCACCTATATAGACAAGCACATACATTTTTACCAGGTAATAGTTTCAAAGAAAGTCGTTACGCAATCCGGTATTTTCTTTCAAGATTTGAAAGTATCATAGCGTGATGTTTAAATCATCAGAATGGCCATATTACAATAACGAATGTAAGATATATTGTCATAAAGAGTAACTGTGCTAAAAGAGTTTACAATATATCTTCTATATAAAATGGAATGTCTGTATGTTTGTGTGTTTGTGTCTGTGTGTGTGTGCCCTATAGAAAAAAATGTTAGAGAATATAGATACAATATAAAAGTGTATTCTTATGTAAAATTCACAGAGTAAGTTGATGGGCGTATTCCCGAATCTATAAACCCACGCCTCAGGGGTCCATGGGGCAGATTTCATCAGGGGGGAGTCCTTTTCAGTTATATTTCAATGTAAATTAGTACTAATTTGGAAATTATCTAATGTATTTATGTAATGTACAGCTACTCTTCAAAAACTAAGCGGCGACATGTCAAAAAGTTGATATTTTTAGAACCGTACATATCCTGGGATCATAATATCTCAAAATCGCAAAAAACGATTCACTTTTTGAGGGTCAACCGGACCAGTTTCCGACAGAGGGTAGCATTTTTCCCGTATTTTTCAGACTTTTTCAATGTTAAATAGTATTAATTTGGAAATAATCTAATGTATTTATGTACTAATCCTATAAAAATGCTGAGTCACTGAAAACGTCCCATAATCACTTGCCGGATGTACCCGGTCTTGCCCTAAATTGTGTCCGGTTGTATCAGGCCATCCCCTAGCTTCTGTCCGGATAAATCAATAACATCATAGTTAAGAGTGTGTAGTGAAACAAGGGTTGCTCAAACACATCCGCACCTGGCCACCGGGAAGAGTGATTTCATCAGTGCTCAGGAGGCCACCTTGATTTTCAAACAGAACGTTGGTGCTTCTTAAGTATAACGGTCCCTAGAAATATTGGTGCTTCTTAAGTATAACGGTCCCAAAGAATTTTGGTGTTTCGGGCCAATTTTTTTTTTTAACTCAAAATATTTCTCAGGGTTGTGGTAGAATGAAAAAAAGTTGTGGGGAAGGCTAGAGAGATAAGGGGGTTGGGGAAAATTTTAGGGGTCAGGCCAAATTTTTTAGGCGTCGGGCCAATTTTTTTTTTTTTTTTTTGAACTTAAAATATTTCTCAGGGTTGTGGGAGATTGAAAAAAAAGTTGGGGGTGCTGGAAGCATTAGGGGTCGGGGAAAATTTTAGGGGTCAGGCCAAATTTTTTAGGGGTCGGGCCAAATTTTTTATTCTTTTATGTTTTGAACTTAAAATATTTCTTAGGGTTGTGGGAGATTGGCAAAAGATGGGGGGGCTGGAGAGATTAGGCGGTCGAGGAAAATTGTAGGGGTCGAGCTAAATTTTTTATGGGTCGGGCCAATTTTTTTCTTTTTGAACTTAAAATATTTCTTACGGTTGTGGGAGAGTGAAAAAATGTTGGGAGGGTGAGCTGGAGAGATTAGGGGGTCGGGGAAAAATTAGGGGTGGGCCAAATTTTTTAGGGGTCGGGACAAATTTTTTTTTTTTGAACTTAAAATATTTCTCAGGATTGTGGGAGAGTTAAAAAAAGTTGGGGGGGTGCAAGGGTAAGGGGTCGGGAAAAATGTTAGGGGTCAGGCCAAATTTTTTAGGGGTCGGGCCAAATTTTTATTTTTTACTTTTGGAACTTAAAATATTTCTCAGGGTTGTGGGAGGGTGAAAACAGTTTGGGGGCTGGAAAGATTAGAGAGTCGGGTACAATTTTAGGGGTCAGGCCAAATTTTTTTTTTTTTTTTTTGAACTTAAAATATTTCTCAGGGTTGTGGGAGGGTGAAAAAAGTTGGGGGGCTGGAAAGATTAGGAAGTCGGGTACAATTTTATGGGTCAGGCCTAATTTTTTAGGGGTCGGGGCAAATTTTTTTTTTTTTTAACTTAAAATATTTCTCAGGGTTGTGGGAGAGTGAAAAAAAGTTGGGGGGGGGGCTGGAGAGATTTGGGGGTCGGGGAAAAATTTAGGGGTCAGGCCAAATTTTTTAGGGCTCAGGCCAAATTTTTTTCTTTTTCTTTTTGAAATTAAAATATTTCTCAGGGTTGGGGGAGAGTGAAAAACAAGTTATGGGGGCCTGGAAAGATTGAGGGGTCGGGGAATATTTTAGGGGTCCGGCCGAACTTTTAAGGGGTCGGGCCAAATTTTTTTTTTTTAACTTAAAATATTTCTCAGGGTTGAGGGGAGTGAAAAACAAGTTGGGGGTGGGGGGAGAGATGGAGGGGTCGGGGAAAATTTTAGAGGTCGGGCCAAACTTTTTAGGGGTCTGGTCAATTTTTTTTTTTTTTAACTTAAAATATTTCTCAGGGTTGGGGGAGAGTGAAGAATGAGTAGGATGGCGGGAGAGATTGAGGGGTCGGGGAAAAAGTGCATGTATATGTAAAATTAACAGAGTAAGGCGATGGGAGTATTATCGAATCTATAAACTTACCTCTTAGGGGTCCATGGGGCAGATTTCATCGGGGGGGACTGTTTTCAGTTATTTTTCATGATATTTTATAGTAAATTGAAAATCTTGAGTCATATTTTAATTTAATTACCTAATAATTTGAAATAACTTTTTATTTAATTTAACGTTTCTTAGCGCCAGGGACGCGCCTCTAAATGTTTAGTTCTTTGGTATTGTTTTTTTAAATAAGCGACAAACGCAAATCAAAGTATTGCTACTATTTTACGAAAGCAAATGATAGGAAATTACAACATGGCCGCCAGCGATTAAGTCATTGCATTCAAATTCGATTTTGAAGTCTTGAAAAAATGAAATATAATTTCATTTAGGGATCAATAATATAATGTAAGAATAATTAATAACTTTCATTCAAAATGTTTGTTTACATATCATATTTCTTTAAGAAAATCCAGTTACATAAAATACATATTTAGTAAAAAGAATTTACGTGAATTACATTATTATGAGTTTTTAACACATTAAAAACGATAAGAATCATATGGGAAAAAGGAAAATAGAGGATGTAAGGAGGGAGGGAAATAATGAGGACCAGGGAAAGAAAGACGGCTAAAGAAAGAAGAGAGATTGAAGTGTTTATATAAAGATGTTATACACACTCTTTAATTTCTACTACTTTGTTTTTTTTATCGCCCCGGGCAACGCTGGGTAGCCCTGCTAGTATATACTATTTTGTAGTCAATTGGAATAAAATACTTTAATGTATTACCATTTAATACATAAACTTGTATGATACTTAAAGGTTTGTAAGTTATGTATATACCAGCATTAAGTTATTTATAGAGAATAATTAGTCGTCACTACTATAGTATTAAATTAGAAATATAAAGTAAAAATAAATATGTGTTAACCAGATGAGTTTTAGAAAAACAAAATAAAGTGTCAACGTAATAATTCATTTAATTATAATAGATACAAATTAAGGATCATGAAAATTGACACATCATATACCTTGTAGAATGTCATATTTTTAAATGCCTAAATCCTATGAACCCGGTTTTAAAGTGTGTAGTTTTTTGGTAATAAATGCTTTATTCTATGAGGATAAAATATTACCCTTATCAAGTAAACGTCTGATAATATTTATTCTGTTTTGCGTGAATGAACACTTTTGTATGACCAGAAAAATATAGGTTAATTAGAATTTAATTTAACGTCTTTGTCAGCACCTTTTATTGCATACCAGACACATGTATTTCGAGAAATAACATAAGATGGCAGTACTAATAGTACAACACCAGTGGAAAAGAACTACAGAAATAGCAAAAAATTACGAAATTAAATAAAAGAGCCACACATTTAAAATATTATACGCATTCATGATTTAAGCAAACTTCAGAAAAAGAATATATATATATATATATAAATTAAATTCCCGAAATAGTTTTTCATGGTGAACAACTGATGATCCCTTAAAATAGTGTTAGAAACTAACTAATATAATAACTGTAAAAAGTAAATTGACTTACATGAGTGATTTTCCACTGGAAGACTTGAGACTATAAGTTTTTTTTTTCATATAATTTTTTTTTATATAGTTTTAATAGTTGAGAAACTTCCGAGACTATATATATATTAGTACCAACAATGTATAGGAGAAACAAATGTATCAATAAATAAATGCAAATATGTAAACAAGAGTAACAAGCCAACAATATTAATAGTAAAAAGAAAAATACTGTAAAAAATAACAATAATGTTAGAATACAATAAAATAATGTATAATGCAACCAGATCAGATAAATAAGAAAGTCCAATTTAGGAATCAACTAATAAAGGATAAATACGAATAAAATAAATAAATAAATAAAATACTGTAAGAATTTATTATTTTCAAGTAGAAAATAAGATAACGTATAGTGTATATTAATGAACAATTAAAATAATTAGAAGAGACAATTCTATAACAGAGTAACTTGGGATGTATCGAGTAGCAAAAATATTAATCAACAATATAATTATAGTTTTAAGCAGAACACGTATTATAATTAGAAAAACATAACATAAAATAATCATAGTGTAGATAAATATACTTCCATATAAAATACTAGCAAAGGACAAACAGTTCAAAATTTAAAATTCAAAAATAAGAAAAGAAACATTTACGATTAGAAAAAAACATAAAGTAGAAATAAATTATTCGTTATAATATATATATATATATATATATATATATATTTATATATATATATATATATATATATATATATATATATATATATATATATATATATATTATATGATAAGTCTGTCTTAAAGTATCAGGACTGACAGTGGTGTGTTCTTTCTTGGTTATGAACGGAATATGGATAGGTAGCTTATGAAATTTTATCTTAAAATATATAAAAGTAATCTATCAACCGGACTTCTCTTTTATATTACATCTCTTACACTTTGTCGTGTTTTTCTGACTCTACCGCTATTCGACCCCTCGTGTATAATACCATCGAAATAAAGAAAAAGAAGAAACAAATTGCAAGCAATCTTGCCTTTCAAAGTTGTTTTACAACGAAAGCTTTCAAAACAGACTTGAATATATGATTCATCATTTAAATTTGCATTGTGTTCGTTTTTAAAAATTTCGATTAAATAAAAGAAACCTTTATTTTCTTTTTCGTTTTTTTCTTCATCGTAGAAGTCTTACGGTGTAGACGAAGATAGGCGATTTCTTCTGGTTTTATTGAAACTATTCTTTTAATATCTGATCTGTAGTTTAGCGCGCTGGCGCACTTGTGTAAAGGAAACTATTGGCTGTATTACCATGATTAAGGTTTGTAAAACTGAAAATGTTGATAAAAAGATGATTTAATAAATATTACATTTATTTTACAAAAATACGCGTTAAGTTGACTGGTTTCTCAATTGTCAAATTTTATCATTTCAACGACGTGTCTAAAAGTAATCTATCTTTTAGTTGAGTAATCTTCGGGGAGCTAACTACTCCCCGTTATATTCGTAACTCTTGCGCCAGACTTGAGTTGTAAATACAATAAATGTGCTGCACTAAATTTTCATTTCACTAATCGGGGTATTCGGTATAATCCGATGTCAACAAACATACCAACAATGTTGGAGACACCAGCCAAGTTCAACAAGTCAGATAACCTGTTACCGAGATTTGTTTAAGCACTGACGGCGTCTGTGTTTCCCTTTCTTTTGACCTCTCTTTCTCTTCTCTTTTCTCCCTCCCTCTACTCTGTCTATCTCTTTCTTTCCCCTGTCGCTTCTCCACGACACACGGAAAATAGGCACCTTTTGAAATCTGAATGAGGAAAACACGGTCGCCGAACTAAGCCGAATCTTCGCGTTTTAAAAATGTTATTTGGTAAAAATAAATTATATGTTTATATTTAAAGTTAAACGGGTTGTTCCATATTTAAATGAGGTTCTTTTGCAGCACGATGGCCCCCAGCCAGCCAGTGCCAGAAGCAGACGACAGTGACTATCGTCAAAGGAAGATTGCTCACTAGCGATAACAAGACGAGACATTTCACATGCATGCACATGTTGTTATACATCGTGCGTTGTCACATATCGGCTCCAGATCCCCTCCGCCAAACAGTCGGATCACATTTGTTCCGCGACGAAGATATACCCCTTCGGCAATGCATGGGATCACATAGTTACTGCTTCCCAAATGTGTACTTGTCTTGTCATCAGCAAATAGGATAGAACGAATCAAAAGAACATTACCGTTATTTTAACAACATCTTTATTAACCTCATATTTCTATTTTACTTTTCTAAGTTTAGTAATACTTTTTTATATGCACTGTCAATCAAAGAGGGACATATCAAATGAGATGAGTGCTATAACTTAAAGAATTTCCAGCAATGCATCGAAGTGTTGCGGATAGGGAATCAAAAAAATGGATAAGACTAGAGAGGAATGTTTTGACAACATGCCATTTAGCATTGAAATTGTTCATTATATTTGTCCCGTCATTTTACAGATATACTTCTGATATATCTTGCATTCTTAGTTTATGGTAAATTGCGTATTTTCCATCAGTATTTAAGTACTCTTATGTAAAAAGTGACCTTAAAAGTTATCACCGCGTAAATATTTCACTCTTCACTATAATCTCTGAATCATCAATCAATCTAGCGATATTATATCATCTCTAAAATGCTAAAATTATGTATGGCTTAAAGTACTGATTTAGGAATCACGTTTTGCCATAGATACTACCCCTGTAATTGCAGAACCCATACGCGATACACACTAGAAATTAGGTTAAACCAAGGCGATAGCACTTGATATATTCCATACCATTTACAAGGTCTGCCATGCAAGTATTCTAAGGAAAATTAATATGTATGATTTTACTGGATGGATATTTAATATAATCACATTCTTCTCAGCTAAAAGAAAGACCGAACATTTTTTCTAGATGACCGTACATTTAAAAAACATCACCGTATTACTGGTGTATTTATGGGTACATCTATGTACCCTTATAGATACTGATCTCATAAACGACCGCCCTGACGCAATCGTGTCCGACATATGTGCATTTGCTGATGACGCCATTCTCTATTCCTAAATCGTACACGCACAGCTCAAACGGAATAGCTGAATTTTTACAAAATAAGTTCCCGTTCATGGTAGAATGTGGCTAAAATCGATTGCCAAATCTAATGCTACCAAAATAAAACTTCTGATTTTAGTAATTATATAAACCACTCAGATAGACTGATTGTTACGGCTGATAGCGCCATCCCTGAAAACCCAGCATTGAAACTCCTCGCCCTAATATTGTCAGGCAACCTGAATTGGAATAAATACACAGAATATATTACCAACTATGCTGCAAAGAAGGCAGGCTTCCTCTACTGGGCTAGAAAACATATCACACCTGCTAGTGCCCTATATTTCTATAAAACCAGCATTCGATCGTACATGGAGTAGTGTTGTAACATATTGGCTGGTTATCCAACCACAAATCTCTTTTTCTTGAATAGGTTACAAAAGATATATCTAACTTACTAGAACCAGAATTGCCAATCAAGCTCAAACTTTGGTCCTAGAGGCGCTATATAACATTCCTGCACTTTTTCACAAGTACATACTAGGAATGTGCTCCGATGAACTTACTGTACTTGTACTTCTCTAATTAAACTATTCTTGATTATTCAGACTTGTAGTTCCACCTCTTTACTCTAGAGGTACTTCGATACCAGAAAACTGTTTACTCTTTCTGAACTGTCTACTTCTTTTCTTTGTAGCATTTCTCTATGGAATTCTCCCTTGCTCTCTGTTTTTCCGACTATACCAACATACAGAAATTTTATATAATGTGAACACATACCTTTCTACTAAATTCCCTAATCAATATCCTTCT
>OY744524.1:158282533-158397533 GCA_963556195.1 Sepiola atlantica
GAAATGAAATTATATTTTATTTTTTCAAAACTTTAAACTTGAATTTGAATGCAATTACTTAATCGCTGGCGGCCATGTTGTAATTTCCTATAATTTTTTTTCGTAAAATAGTAGCAATAGTTTGATTAGCGTTTGTCACTTATTTAAAAAACAATACCAAAGAACTAAAAGTTAAAAGGCGCGTCCCTGGCGCTAAGAAACGTTAAATAAAATTAAAAGGTATTTCAAATTATAAGATAATTAAATTAAAATATGACTCAGGATTTTCAAATTACTATAAGATATAATGAAAAATAACTGATAACAGTCCCCACCTGATGAAATACGCCCCAATGGACACCTAAGGAGTGGGTTTATAGATTCGGGAATACTCTCATCATCTTACTGTGTTAATTTTACATAAGAATAACCTTTTTATATGTTATGTATATTCTCTAACCTTATTTTAAAAAACTAAATTGTGTTTTTAAACATGAGTAATCGTTCTTCCTTAGCTATCTTCTAACAAATAAATTTCATTAGAAACCATGAATTGTGTAATGAACTTAAGGTATTACGTAATTAAATTACAACATGACCCAGCAATTTAACATTACTATAAAATATTATGAACAATAAATGAAAAGCACCCCCTGATAAAAAATGCCCCAATGGACCCCTAAGCAATGGGTTTATAGATTCAGGAATATGCTCATCATCTTACTCTGTGAATTTTACATGAGAATACACTTTTATATGTCATGTAAAATTCATTGGCCCGACTCCTAACATTTTCCCCGACGCTCTCCCCACATCTCTCTAACCCTAGTTAGTACTAATTAACATTGAAAATAACTGAAAAGGATTAAATCTGCCCCATGGACCACTTACCCGTGGGGTTTTAGAATCGGGAATACGCCCATCAACTTACTCTGTGAATTATACATCAGAATAAACTTTTATATTGTATCTATATTCACTAACATTTTTACTATAGGGTACACACACACACACACACACACACACATACAGACATTCAATTTTATATAGAAGATATATATATATATATATATATATATGTATATACATATATATATATATGTCTATCAAAAAGTAAAACAAGAAATTGTTAACATATATTTACATCAATATATATATATATATATATATATATACATATATATATATATGTATATATTTATATGTATATGCATATATTGTGACGGCGTCCACCCTTACCATACGCTTTCATCTCAATATATAACTCTTCACTTTGTTTTATTTCATGGAAAATGTTCAAAGTTAATTGTTGCCGGTAAAATTTACAATTACATTATCGTTTTTTCTCTTTCCTCTAATGAAAAGAGTTTATCTTTGAAACTCCATGGATTAAGAATATGAAGCTCCGTGCTCCGATCTTTTTATGTTTTAATAAATATTGTATCTATACAATTTTTTATTCTAATCTGTCATTTCTAGAATTGATTGTTCAAATCAATATATCGAGTGTATATTACCACGATAGATTATTATTAAAAGATGATCCAATTATCTTTTATTTTATTCAACATTTAAATATTATATATATATATATATATATATATGAGAGTATGATGTCATCACATTCCTCGTATATAAATACATTTAAACCAACAGACCGAAGCAGTAATAAGATGCTAGAAATAATATCGCATTTATGTAAGTAAAACAACTATATTTCTATTTAGGAGATGATTGTCGCACGCGAATACATCTCATTCCAAAAAAAAACAGACAAGCTAGAACAAACAAAACACATTACCTGGTCATATAATCATATCGTACTAGAATTTTTTAAAGAAAATAATTACATTCTTTGCAAAAAAAAACAAATACATACATTTTTGTAATATTGATAATTTAAAAATGTCTACTTACTGGTCAGAAAAAAATCAGCTAAAAGAATACAAACGAAACTTTTGCCGTGAATCAATTTAAATTACATAACTACATATATATATATATATATATATATATATATATATATATATATATATATATATATATGTTTATATATGTATATATACATACATATATATATATATATATATGGTAAAATGAAAAAGGAAAACCAAAAACTGGATGTTTTTTATGTGTACATCAACGTTTCGTCTTTATTTATAAGACTTCATCAGGATGATGATATAGGGAAAAGATATCATGCAAGCACAGATACATGTAGGGTAGACATGTTGGGAAGAAAAATAAAATAAAATGAAAAATAATGGCAGCGTCTTGCTGGACGTCCGTACTTGTTAGAGAATGAAAATGAGTGGGAGAAAAAGGGGAAGGGTGGAGGGAGCAAGGACTACTGTGGCTGGCGATGAGAGAAAGAGGTGGGGGATTAGCAGGGGTAAAATGGATGGCAGAGAGAGTTTGGAGGAAGAGGGGGAGGGGGTGTTTGACCAGATGGCTGTGGTCAAGATTGAAGGGGAAGAGTGAGTTGGAATGTTTGTGTGTGGGGGGTGTATGTAGGGAAAATGGGGATGGGTAGAGAGGGAGGGGGGCTGTGATTTTGGTGGATGGGCGAAAGTTATGGTCTTAGAGAGCGTTTGGAGAAAATGAGGGAATTTAAGAAGAGGTATGGGAGAAAATAGATGAGAGGGGGAAGAGGGAGGATTTGTCGTGATAGGGTGTGAAATATTTGAAATATTTGGAAAATGATAGCAATGAGTGAGGGATTGGAGTTGGTGGGGGAGGGGGGTGATTGAAAGGGTGGGTGAGGAATATTTGAAATATTTGGAACATGAGAAAGTTTATTTGGACTGTAGTATTAAAAATGTGAGGGAAAAAAGTGAGGAAAAATAAGAGAAGATTCAGGGAGAAGAAGGAAGGGTGTGGGTGAATGGAAGAGTGTCATAAGGTTAGAGATGAAAATAAAAGTTAGCCATGATCAGGCAAAAGACTTTGTTCTGTGAGGATTATCTTGCTTATTAAGGGTGATAGGTTAAAGAAACCATTTCGCTGCTTGATGGTAGTGGAGGATGTGATGAGGGCAGTTTCCAATAATCTTCGCCGAGATTTGTTGTGGATGTGTTTTGTGATTTTGGCTTGTTCAAATTTGAATGCATGACCATATTCTAGAGCATGGGAGAAAAGTGCACTAAGAGGGTTGTTGTTTTTTATGTCCCTTTTATGTTCATTTAATCGTTTCTTTAATTCACGTTGTGTTTCTCCCACGTAGAATTGATGGCAATCATTGCAAGGGACAGTGTATAAGCCGGCATGGGATGTGGGTGTTTTTTGGAAACAAGAACAAAGTCTTTTGCCTGATCATGGCTAACTTTTATTTTCATGGAATATATTATGGTGAACATATAGTTTTTTCTGAACTCATTAAATGACATCTCTAATTTAACGGGAAGGGGGAAGAAGGTTCCAATTTCATTTATTGATGGGTATTTCGTTTTAGTGGTAAAAAAGAAATATATAACAACTCACTGCTCTAAAAGCAATAACATTTACTATTTTTACTATTATCAAAAGAGGAAAACGACGATAAAAAAGTAATCAGACTCCAGTTATTTCCGGAAAGTGGGATCAGAAATATTAGATTCTGACCGTTACAACTATTTGAATTAAATGTTGAAGTAAAAAAAATACCTTTAAAAACGTTAACACAAAAACCGTATGTAAATAGTTTGAACAATTATTTTATAGCCTTCGGTAGCAGTTAATTTTAGACTATGTTGGTGTATTACACTCATTCATTTCTTTGTTAACTATGATGCAACATTGGAAATTTGATTTACAGTAGAGGGTTTTATGATTTTGATTTAGATCCCCACATTTGCTCAGTACATGATGTTTTTATTTCGCCCAGCGCCTAGACAAGGGTACACATTAATTAGTTGCTAACTTGTGTGGGGACGGCCGCATTAATATTTATTTATATATACACACAAATTCACATTAGTTTTTATTATAAGGTGGAATATGTATATATATATATATATATATATATATATATATATATATTAATCTCTCTCTCTCTCTATATATATATATATATATTTGTATATATATATCTGGATAATATTATATATGCACACATCCACATTAGTTGTTCTTTGAAGGCATGACCATGTTCTAGTGCATGGGAGAAAAGTGCACTGAGAGGGGTGTTGCACTTTTCTCCCATGCACTAGAACATGGTCATGCCTTCAAATTTGAACAAGCAGAAATCACAAAATACATCCACAACAAATCTCGGCGAAAATTATTGGAAACTGCACCCATCACCTCCACCACCATCAAGCAATGAAATGGCTTATTTAACCTATCACCCTTAATAAGCAAGACCATCCTTACTGAACAAAAAATCATGCCAGATCATAAATAGCATTTATTTTTATTCAAAAACCTTAATGACACTCTCCCACTTACTCACACCCATCCTCTTTCTCCATAAATCTTTACTTTTTCTAACACTTTTCTTTTTTCCCCTCACATTTTTAACACAGCAAGCCGATGAAACATTCTCATTTTCAAAATATTTCAAATATTTCATACCCTATCACAACAAATCTCCCCTCTCCATCTCAATCACTTCTTTCGTACCCTCACTCTTCCACACCTCCCTTTCTCAAATCCCCTCATTTTCTCAAAATCCTCTCAAAGACCGTAACTTTCGCCCATCCACCAAAATCACACGACCCTCCTACTCTACCCACCCTCCATTTTTCTGCATACACCCCCACACACACATTCCAACTTACTTTTTCCCCTTCAGTCGTGACCGCAGCCACCTGTTCAAATACCTCCTTCTTCCCTCTCCTCCATCTTTCCACTCCCTCACTCATTGCTGTCCACATTATTCCTGCTCATCCCCCACCTCGTTCTCTTACTACCAGCCACAGTATGCTTGCTCACGCCCATCTTTCCACTTCTCTCCCACTCATTTTCATGAACATTCATTTTTCATTCCTCACCAAGCACGGACGCCCATCCTACTGTTTGCTCCAGTAGTGGCTACTATTTTCTTCCTTTTTCCCAATATGTCAACCCTATATGTGTTTGTACTTGCATGAGATGTTTCTTTATATTATCATCCTGATGAAGTCTTATAAATAAAGACGGAACATTGATGTACACATAAAAAAACATCCATTTTTTGGTTTTTCCTTTTTCATTTTCCCATTACTTCGGATTACCTTCATCTTTCTCTTCCCATATATATATATATATATATATATATATATATATATATATATATATATATATATATATATATATATGTATATATATATATATATATATATATATATAAATGTAATAACCTGTCGGTCTTTTAGGAAACGTCGACACCATCTAACTTCATATAGAATCATGTTGATTTAACCGACTATGCAATATTGACGCGTGTTCATGTTACTTTTTTAGCATTCATCTGTAACTCCAGGATCTAGAATAAATATCACTTATCTATGCTATAATCTTATGTAGAATTCTTATATACGTATTATAGAAGTGACATTAGCTGCATATAACTTACAAACTAATCAACCAAGTAATAAAACGTAAACCAGAGTGTGTAACCTTAAATATAGATGGTTAGTGTGACACCCAAACGTAGAATAAAGCAAAGCAAAAAGAAGACATGTCGTTTAATGAATTCTGAAAGCTTACTTTACAAATATTTTCTTTTTTTTTCCATCTCATCATTATTATTGATTGGATTTTCTCCGGTGAAAATTAGGGGTAGCATTGCCGCTATGAATTATATACATCGGAATATATAATGGGTTTGTCCGCTAAAAATCTATAATAATTTGGAAATGTGGTTCTTTTTAATGATATTTTTGGTACTTTTAAAGAGAACGCACCACATTTCCGTGACTTTACGTCGTCCAAGTTCGGGCATGTCTCGGAAGCGCCTCAAAGTTTACGAAACTATTAAGCAATCAGAGTGTAGTAGGCATTAGACTATACAGCCCGTAATAAAACGCAGTTCTACGATTCGTGGTAGCGCGTTTAATCTCCAAAAGGACTCACTAAATTCTGTCAGGAATGATCACGTCAATTGAAATACTAACCCAAGCCTAAACCCTAACCATAAACGCCTATTTCAGAAAACGAAAAAGAAAAGAGTATTACAAAAAATGAAATAACGCTAAAAAAAGTAATTAAAAACAATTGTTTCTGTAGATTTTTTTCCGTGCACAAATAGAACATTTTATTTTAAAAGTATGATTAACAGTAGATCCTTTTACCAAAAACAAACACATATCTAACAAATACAAGTTGTTTAACTATAGTTTGTTTGTTCTTTATGTTTATATATGTATTTATTTTGATGTTCTTCGTCTGTATTTGCAGTGTGCCAGATGACGACACGATTCATATAATAAAAAGGTTTAACACTAATTGGCTTACATTTCTTTAATCTAGAACTTATTTTAGTTTTAAGTGCTTCCATTACACATACAAAAACATCACTCATATTTTATGCAAAAACAGAATATATATATATATACATATATATATATATATATATATATATATATATATATATATATATATATATATATATATGCGTGTGTGTGTGTGTGTGGGTGTGTGTGTGTGTATAGAAGGAATCCCACTTTCCCATGAAAAAATGTGTGGCAAAGTTAAACTAAGGATTTATAATCATAGTAAAAATAGTAAAGAATGCAATATTTGTATTGGCTCTTCTCGCCCAGCTTGAAACCTACAGTGACGTAACCTAAACTTCAGTATATATATATATATATATATATATATATATATATATATAATTTAGTTCAAATATTAACTAAATGAACAAAATCATTGCTTTGCAAAACTACTAAATATATATTAGAGCTTTTATTTTTAAATAAATATAGGTTGAGTATCAGACAATCGTTTCAGAACCTTCTCGGTTCCTCCTCAGGGATTTATTGTGAGCAAATATAATACCCACCTATTCACAATCATAAGAAAAAAAACCAAACAAACAGACAAATTATATTTCTAATATCTTCAGACGAGTAACCCTTTTCCACAAGATGACAACTTTGACACCTACATATGAATGGGTCTCGGTGTGTGCGTGTGGTTTAGAAAGAACAGACGTTAGAGTCTAGTCGTTCCCGCCAAAAGTTTGAGTATGAACAAATTTATGATACGTAAATGGATAGGTGTCAAAGTTGTAATCTTGGTGAAAGGGGTTACTCGTCTGAAGATTTTTGAAATATAATTGGTCTGCTTTTTTTTCTGTTTATTTCTTTCGTATGATCGTGTAAAGGCGGGTATAATCTTTGTTCACAAGTAAGTCCATGAGGAGGAACCGAGAAGGTTCTGAAACGATTATTGGATACTTAAACTATGTTTATTTTTATATACCTATATATATATATATATATATATATATATATATATATATATATATATATATATATATATATATATATATATATATATATATATATGTATATGAACATATTTCGATACCAATGTGTATATATATATATGCATGGACATCTATATATATATTTACATATATGTATACGTATGTATGTACATATACAAATACATATATACACATATATATGTGTATACCTATATATATATATATATATATATATATATTCATATATATATATATATATATATATATATATCTGTACACATATATATATATATATATATATATATATATATGTAAAGATATGCATATACCCATATAAGTAAGTTGGCTAGCTCTTACATAAGAATGTTGCCCCGCCCCACTTCTACAACTGTGAGAAAAGTTTGAAATTTTACAGAGAATGTTTCAGAATTTGACGAACATATCTGGAGTCTAGGAACTTATATTGATTTCTACGATACTCTTCTTTTAAGATGTGTGTGTCCAATATTTACACATGTGTGACGAATCTATGAGTTCACCTTTGATTTTTAGCTGAAATACTAATTTAAAACTAAAGAGCTATTGTAATAAGCATAATTATAATAATACTACTACTACTAATAATAATAAAGCGCTATGTTCATGATAATAATAATAATTATACTAATATTATTAATAATAATATCAATTATTATAACACCAAAATAATATTGAAATCATTTATCAAAATATTCTCTTTGTTCACAATGCTTCATTTCATTCCAATTACATTTTCAAACAAAAACAAACTAAAAAAATCGCATTGACTTGAAACAAATAATCGTTAACCGCGTGAATATAACTTTTGATCACATATAGTATATCTTTAATTTCGACATCCTATGATGTGTATCAGATTATTACAGCAGTGTTGCATCTGGTGTTACACTTGACAAAACAATCTTAGTAACTATAGACAGGTTTGTGGTGGCGCAGTCGATATAGAACACTCGACCAACCGAAAATCTGCTAAATCCGATCCATTCATTATGGAGGCCCCCACACGCCGGGCAGCCTTATACTCTAATAGTGTATTCCCTCCTGCAGTCGGCCTATTGAACACCGTCTCCCCCTGACTATTTCCCTGACTTTACCGACATGTAGGAATTTAAAACTAAGTATTACGTTACACAGCTCCAAATTTAGGATGATCCCTAATACTTTCACCCGAAACAAGAGTATTAATATTCTACAGTCGGCCTTAGCCGTGGTTTGCTTTATCTGCCTAAGTTAATAGACATTCCTGTATGTTGTGAGGTAACGGAGTAGCAGAGTACTCGCCGTACATTCAAGTGAATCGAGTTTCGAATCTTGAGTTCAGATGTGTTCTACTGATGAGCCCAAAGACTCGAGTCTATGCCTTCCGGTTTGTTTCTTTAATAGGTTGTCGGCTGTGGCGTTGCCTGATTATGGAAATAAGTATATATATATAATCTCACATTCAAAAATCTAATATTTATTTGCTCGATGGGTTAGCTTGTTTGATGACATCGTCTTAGCGAGTATACAATCCTACTTGTAAGACATCGGCATGGGTTCTAAGCGGTTTGATGACTACACACCCCTTGTTTAAAAACATACCTAAATTCCACAGTCGACCTTCGCCGTGGTTTGCTTAATCTGTGTAAGTTAATGGGCATTATTGTGTGTAGTGAGGTAGCTCAGTGGCAGAGTACTCGCTTAACATGCAAGTGACTCGGGTGTCAAAACCTGAGTTTGAATGTGTTCTACGGATGAGCCAAAAGGAGGGCAAAAGCTCTCTAAGACCTCCGGTGTGTTTGATTCATAGGTTGTGGACTGCGGCGTTGTCTGATAGAAGAAATAATTATATATATATATATATATATATATATATATATATATATATATATATATATATATATAGGAAAGTATACATATACACATATCCAACAAATTCTGGCTATATTTTCCTCATTTCCATTGGGCTATTTCTTTTCAAGTTGGTGCTTCGAGTATTCACCAAAATTAATTAGAACGAGACGGTGCTGATTATTACTGAAGAAGATATTTACAGAAAGTCAACGCATTTTAATACTACTGGATTCTTGCAAACAAGTAGTCGACTGTCGATGATGTTGCATCCCTCCAATACTGATGACGATGGCAACAATATAATACACATCCCACTGATAACACTTATCTTCTTATTTTGGCAACGCCTCTGTAAGGACAGACCTGCTGAGTGGGTGTCCTTTGACAAAATCACGGCTTTCAACATCTACCTGATTCCCCGGCTTTCGTTGCTTTTCTTTTAATGTGCTTACTTTTTCTCCTGTGTATTTATATCTCCAAATAAAGTCTAGTCGACGTATATTCAATACGAAACACAGCATGGTGAAATAACGTTTACTACAAATAATGAATTTATAATGGTAGATCTTTTTTTCTAAAATAATATAAGACACTATATTTATTGTTCCATGCTGAATTCTGACCCCATAATATTCTTTAAAAAAACGACTACAACATTGTTACAATTATTGTATGTTCTTATTTTTTTCCTAGAGAAAAGTTTTGTTTGATCAGTGTAGAAGTATTTGTTTTTAAATGAATACCTGGTAAACTATAAGAATTGATAATTGAACACTAAAACCTCTTTCAAATAAAATTGAAGATTAATTTTTAATGGTAGCATAAAATCGCTGCACATATGTAATACTTATTCAAACTAATTTGCATACTATTTACATATGTATTTCTATAACGAACACACACACTTTCTCTTTTATATATAAAGAGAAAGATTATTTTAGAAAACTACCAGTAGGTCGTCTTTTTTCTCGACTGACATCCGTTGATTATCTTATTGTGAACTTTATCAATTGAGCAGCTGTATTTTAGGCAATATATTATGCAAAAATAATAGCATGTTCTGAAATAAAAAGTTGGAATTATTTCTACAGAAAATAATCCTACACAATTTATGCTATAAATGTATAAAACGCCTAGACATTGGCAAGCTCTCGGCAATAGACGGTCAGTTGAAACGTTTTAACAGATCGGATTAGTTACGCAAAAATAGACTAAAGCAATAAATCTACCTTGCATTTTTTGTTGTTAACTTTTTCTATTTCTATATGCAACATTACATCTGCATAAGGGGCTTTGTCCGTCCGTCCCTCCGTCTCTTAGGTTTAAGTTTGATATAAGCATGTTTTGACGCCTATCTCATTTGGGTACCATGCTTGCTGCCAAACAGGCAGATAGAAATGGACGTACCAGTAAAACTATACAATATATAATTCAGAATAACAGCGCCAGTGAATGATGTTATTAAAGATCGAATCCTTCGATTACATAAGCTTGCATCAGTAGTTTCTAGCAACCACTTACAATTCAGGAAATATTCAGTGCCTTTAATTACGGACAAATTAGATAATCCCGAACACAGCATGTTTCTACTCTTTTCTATTTTTTCTAGAGGTGTGTACACAACATAATACTTCACAGCAGTTTAAGGCGGATGGAACCCGAGGAAAGCAGTACACAGATAACCAAGGAATTCCACAGACACAAAGCAGAGCGCCAGCATTTACACACTGTTTACCAAACACAAGTTCGTATATACACTTAATCTAAATAATAAAACAGATGCACACTAATATAAACGTCAATATCGGCATGTAGACCTGGCTTGCTCGCACAAAATCGCACGCTGTACAAGCAATGATAAAAATACGTACTCGCTTTACAAAAATCAACATTTTAATGGGGAATATACATTGAACACTTTGAACTGTCATTTATTTACAAACTCTTTAGCTTTTATTGTCTTATTAATCAATCAAACTTACGTCTGTTTATAGATTTGCCATTGTTTTCTTATTGCAATCGTCTCAACAATATGTCTAGCTCGCAGTATTGCACCTATCTCTGAGACAGAATGCCCGTCGGTTTCAACGCTGAAGTATACAATCCTTAATCAAATGCACTCGCGACTCCCTTAAGAGATACTGTTAACTCGTCGGTCTGAAGTTTTACAATAGCATTTTCATCTATAACGCGTAGATTAAATGATACAACTTAAGATTATAGACTTGTTGTTTTCCTTTACATATCTGGATGATCCGATGAATCTATTGAGACAGTGCTTTTGTCTTTCGACTTTCAAAACTCGCTCTTACTGTCTAAATTAATCAGATGAATAAAAATAATATATATATATATATATATACATATATATACATATATATATACACACATATATATATATACATATACATATATATATATACATATATACATACGTATATATATATATTCGTATATATATACACATATATATGTATATATGTATATATACATATATATATATATGTAGTGATTATTTACATTCAAATGATAAAAAATTCAATATTTACTCACATTATTTATTTTGTGCAATGGCAAAATTTACGATGATGTTACAATTGTTTCCATACGAGTAAATGCAGCAATTAAAGGAAATTAATCACTGTTCTTCAGAAACAACAATGTATAGCATTTACAAGATGTTATATCGAGCACACATCAGTGCAGAAGAAAAACAAACAAAAGAAAGAAGATAACACTTACGTGCGAGAACGCCGGTAATAGGATGGCATAATTCCTATCAGCGCACCATTTTGAAATTATCACACAGAGCTATGTTTTCAAAAAGCTATGGGAAACAATAACATGCACTTAAAAATACAAGATAAAATATCAAATGGTTAATTAAAGTTTAAGAATAATGTTGATTATAATTATTATTATAATGAAAAATGATTGTGTAAGATGAATTCTGAAAATACGGTGTGTGGTAGTGAATTTAACATTCCTTTCATATAAGGGCTTTTTTATATCAATTACCACATGGACGAATTTCTATGCTTATATGTATAAATATTTAAAACATTTTTTTTAACTCCAATGAAATATTCTAAAGTCGTGAGAATGTATAGTTTACCTTTATACACAGTTAATTAAAATAAAATAAAAGTAATTACAATTAATTAAGTCAGATTGGTGACCTCTGACGTTTTACTGTTCATTATCTGGAAGCTTATCCGGAATCAACTATTACCTGTGCATTGTATATTATTAATCTGGCAATTTACACTTGCAGACGGGATATTCACGTGTTAAGATGCATTTGCTCTGAATTCTTCTTCCGTTATATGTGTAATATGTGTTTTTCTACAGGATTGACATGAAATCAGAGTATTATATATGTAGCATCTGTAATTTGATATAGTTGCATATCGATATTTTAAATAACTCTTTAATGGGTTAAATACTTTATACTAGGCTTCATTTTACTTCAGAAATTTATTTAAATAAGAATTGATCTGAACTATATGAAATCATTTTATTTTAATAGTATTACACCCACCTTGACATATATGTGCGTATATATATATGCATATATATATATATATATATATATATATATATATATATATATATATATATATATATATATATATATATATATGTATAATATTATGTATAATCTGTTTAATTTAATTTGTCAACATTCAGTAAGATTTATTTAATTAATTTGATATACGATATTTATTTATTTATAGCGTTATAGATGTATGTGCGCATTTCTATCCTTATCTAAATTTCTGAATCCTATTCATTGTACACCATTGATAATAGGCGTCGACAGAATCGTTTTATTACATTAATTATTTCCATCAGCTTTACATTGAAAGATGTACGTGTTTAATAAAAGTTGAGGTGAAACCGATAACCTTTCAGAGATTCGAAAAGGCGAACTTCGACTAAGTTTTGATTAAGTGATTTTTAATATCACATTGCTGAAAAGCGACTTACGAAGAAGGCATATAAACACATCGGTGGTTTTCCTTCACATACAATATTCAAAGTCAATAACGAAACGGATAAATGTAATGCAGGTAAGATGAAGGAATTATTCCCAAACACGCTTTTAAAATTGTTTGTATCTATACAATTATGTATTCGTATGTCGGATTTAGCTTATTCAAGCTATGAAATATAGTAGGAATATACTTCGTAGTTATTATGGTCATAGTCATCATTCGAAAAATAATCAGCATCAGTAGAGGCCAGAACTCGAACCATTACGCAATGAGGCATAGGAATATCAACTGGTGGTGTTAAAGCTATGCCGCCAATAACTCCTATTCTTGGAGAGTTACCTAGGGTAGATTGGCCATACACCCATTGGTATAAAGATTGCAGCTCGTCTGAAGAAGCTCTGGTTTTAACTAAAATGCGTTAGCATCGGGACATTGATGACATTGGTTATTTTTTTTAAATGGGTCTGTGGACAACTTACGACAAGCAAGACGTTCAATTTTCTATCGCGATGCAGAGTGAGAATAACCACTTTGCATTGGTGTATTTTAAAGCGGCACTCAATGCCAACAGATAACGACTTTTTCTCGTCGACTTGGTGCAAAGGCTTGTCCCTGTCGATCTTACTGTCGGGGGTAACCTGAAATACTTCAATAACATAAACATAAGTAGCTCTATCTAAGTCTAAGCATTCAATACGGCGGTGGCAACGAGTTAGTTTCAGCAAACAAGGTTATGTAAACATCTACAAGGAGTAAACCCCATGATTTCTCGTTCACTGTTAGCGTGCTAACCGAGGTAGTAGCAAGCGCAGAACCGCAAATCAATGAAGTATGGAAAAGTAAGTTGCTTATGCGCATAGACAAAACTACATCTATTGTGAGTTTTTAATGCAAACTTTTACCGTATTCGTATGCAACAGACGGACCCTGTTTTTCTAGGTGTCGTCGATAAAATCGTGACTTCTTACAGGTATAACAAATACTTACAGCAAGCTATGAAGATGTTATTAAATAACCTTAAGGTACAGTTGTTGGGGGCTTTGTACAGAACCCATTTTCTCTCAACAACAACAAATCAACATCAGCTACAGGGAATCATATCACCTAACTGTGTGTATAGGCCGCAAATCAAGTTCATATCTAGTTATATCTATAGAGCTGGACCATTCGTAAAGATCAGGAAAGACGGTTCACGCATTCTAGATGACAGTATTGAGACATATTCTAAAATTCCGTGGCACACTTATAAAACTGATGTGTACGTTAATAAATTGGCTGTAGATTTAGCGGGACCCAGTGAGCCAGCAATTATTACCATCGAACGCCGCAAACTACGATGGTTCGGCTATGTATTACATCACCGTTTGCAAACATCATACTACAAAGTTGGGTACATGGTTCTCGTAGACCTGGACGCTCATAGAAAGCAGTGGATGGATAACGTGCTAGAATGGACACGGTTATTAGTAGAATGAGTAGTGAGAACTGCTAATGATCGTGAGAGGTGGAGGAAAATCGTACGAATATCGACCAGACTCCCTGACGACGTTCCTTAACGTTATGGGGTATCAATTAATAATCAAACCAAGTGTTACGAGCAATCCCTTAATATGGCCAGCTTTTTTATGTTACGTCACCTGTTGTTTTTTTTCGGTGAAAGTTTCTTTCCTCTTGCGTGTACTAAAAGTTAGCGGCTATTGTACTGGATGTTGGCTATCAAAATAGTTCTATCCAATTCGAATTTTCACTCTATCAGTTAAGTTGCTATTAGTTTTCACTGGCCAATGTTGCTAAATATAAGTTATATGAACATTCTGAAGATGTTATTAAGGAAAGCGTTTATAAATGACACGACCGTCTTGTGGCTAGTGCAGTTATTATTTATGCACAGAGCAGATATAGCTTCAATATCGCTTCTAAGATTGTAAGAAAAGCCGATAGTAGTCAGATATGGTGTGCGAGTGAAAGGCAAGTCATTATTTGCCAATCCGGGATTTTAGACATGCACATCCTCTTGTCAGTAAGAATGATGATACGTAAGCTGTAAGTATAAGGGGCTTGATAATCACATCAGTAGAAACCATTATAAACCTATAATAGGAAACTGGGTTAGATACTAATAGGAGTGATTATACAAATCTGTTGTCGCTCGAATTCGGTTTCAATTGTTCTAAAATGCTAAACACTTTACTTGATAAAGCACAACAATTGAAATGACAGGAACTAATGAATAAATACACATCTAACAATAGCCAAGATGTTTTGGAGCGAAACCTTCTATTTTGGTGTATTGTTATACGGAGTAAACATAATATACACAAAAACTACCATTAAAAAACATGTTTCTTTCAAATTAGAGCATTCTGTTTCGGAATTCTGTGGAAAGATAATTGATAATTTTGATCATGGGAACTACTGTATCTATATTGTATGGTATGCGCAATGCACTAAAACACTTTTACTCAGGCATGGCTGATGGAACGAGAACAATTTACCCAACCTATTAAATAAAGCGTTCGGCTCGAAATTCCTTATGGATTCCCAAGTTCGATATAAATGTTTCCGGATACAAGAATATCGGAAGTTATTTAGGCCGAAACATTAATGAGAATAATAGTATTAATGATATAAATCATATCAATTAGCGGAAAGATTGTGTTACTATATAGAAATCGATTATGTAATATCTAAAGGAACGGTTACATGTGTTAGTGTTGTCTTTGATAAAATATTTCTATGCGTATATGAAGATTTATATAATATATTACACCTTGGGGTTAGCTGTCTACCTCTAACAGAACCTGGTGTCAGCTACCTTAACATATAGACAAGTTCGTCTCCAGACAAACGTATAAATGACAGTTCATGGAGTATCACGAAAGGAAAATTGACAGAAATATATCCAAGAACTAATACTAAACTTCGGAATATGAAACCATATTAGTAGACACCTATTGAAATATCGCTTATATTAAATCTATATACTTGAAAATAAAACTGGCTTTTGATGTTTAAATAAAAATAGCAGAGACATTATACAATACACATAAATGAATTATATCGGAAAGTGAGTTATCTTGTTTCGTGTGCATAACGTGTATATATCTTGTTTGATAAAATCTATTTTCATAAATTATATATTCCCCCAAAAATATTTTCAAGTTTTCTCATGGTAATAAAAATAAGATTCTCCTCAAATGGTTAGAGGTAAATCTATATATTCGAATAGATGTCGGTTGGCCGCTTAGAGTCTCCTCCTTGCATTTATATGAAGAATTCTTGGTGTGTCCTACAGAAACATCTCCTTTTCCTCCTCCTTATTTTACTACCACTACTACTACTACTACTACTACTACTACTACTACTACTAATAATAATAATAATTATGGTGCCGTAAATACTACAAGCAATGCATATTAATTAACTAGGAATAGTACTGGGTAAGACATTTGAAATATTTTGGGGGTGCTGGATATGTTCCATTAGGTGATTATTACACTACTACTCTTTCTAGTAAGATTAATTGTAATACGGCAACTAATGCTGCTACTAAAACTACTATTAACAAAAAAACACCACCACCAGTAATAATAATAATAATAATAATAATAATAATAATAATAATAATAATAATAATAATAATAATAATCGAGACAATGAAACATGAAGAAAACTATTGTAGTTACAAACATCCTGGAAATAACACTCGGAGTAAACGTGTCCAAAAATGAAGATTGCAACCACAGGAGCACACACCTCATAGAAACAGGTTAAATGTCAAGAAAAATAGTCGAGGGTAGAAGTCAACCTTTTTTGTTTCATTTATAATTCCTGTCTAATAGCCAAAATGGGCTACTGTTATTTTAATATATAATACGACATAAATATTTGATATTCTCTCTCTCTCTCTCTCTCTCTCTCTCTCTCTATATATATATATATATATATATATATATATATTTATACTACAGATAAACGATAAAGAGAGAACCTTTTGACTGCCTAATAAGCATAACTATTTTAAAACTGTTCATAATTAGCATTTAGTATTATTAATTTAGAAGTGAATTAACTTACGTGTGTCATCTATATGCACTAGTTTTGTGCATATTAACAGTAATTACTTAAAGTTAGTTAATGAATAAATCGGTAAAATAACTAAAAAAGCTTAAGTCTAAACAACCAGCGCTCGGCATGACCTTATCGAAGCTCGAGCGAGGAATAAGCGCGAGAATAGAAAGGGGGAGAAAGAGAGTGTGCCTGTCTCGCTCACCTTTTCCCTGATCCCTTTCTATCGCCCACTTTTCTCAGTGTTTACATTATCTCTGAACAATAAATAAATATCCTTTTTATTAGTTTAGTTTATGTCTTCATTATAATGTTTTACAACAAACTTATTGACTGATGTTTACAAAGATCTTCTATTTATTCTAGTTGACAAATTAAAACAATCGTTTTTTTGTTTTTTTTTTTGTTTTTAACATAGTTTACCCCAAACAAGGCAGGACGCCACTGTAGACGTAAAGGGGATACTGAGAAAAAAAGAAGACGGGGAGACGGTAGGGGGCAGTCAACCTAGATTGGGATCTGAGCAGCGGGATGACTGTTTAGATTAGTTTTAAACTTCTGCATGTCTGTACTGTCGAGGAAACAGTAAGCGGGGAGGGAGTTCTAGAGGCCAGCAGCACGAGGAAAGAAGCTATTTGAGTAGAAGGCTCTCCGACATCTTGGGACCTCTACAGGGAATGAATGAGATTTAGTTGATTGTCGAGTTAGTCTAGTGAATTTACGTCGAGGGGGCACAAGAGTAGCCAGTTCATCGGAGCATAATCCATTGAAGTATTTGTAAAAACACATAAGGATGCTACATTGCGGCGATGGGGCACAGGCTGAAGCTTGGTTGACAGTGAGGGGCCTATAAGGTTGGCGATTCTTGTTTGGACCTTGTCAAGGAGGGAGAGACTAGTAGATGATGCACCAGCCCAGTTGTGACAACAATACTCCATGCATGGGCGGATGGTGGCTTTGTAGAGATACAGGATAATGTCAGGTGAGAGGAGTTGACAAGCACGGTAAAGGGAGCCAACCTTCTTTGCGGCAGCCTTGGCAATGTCTTCGATGTATTTGTTCCAATTACTGTTACCTGTGAAGGTTAGGCCGAGAAGTTTGAATGATGAACTCTCAGGTAGGATGTTATTAGCCATGACAATCGTTGGTTGGAGAGGTTCTTTGTAGTTATTGAAGGAAAGGAGCTTTGTCTTAGCGGCATTAAAAGTTACCAACCATTTGTGACCTCAATCCATTACATCCTGGAGGTCATTTTCTAAGGATTCAGCCAATGCCTCGAATATGATTGTGTCGGTTTTGCCAACATGGCGAGAGTAAAGCGTGGTGTCGTCAGCAAATAAACCAATCTCAGACACTGTGTCATCAGGGATATCGTTTATATAGATCAGGAACAACAGAAATCCAGAGATAGATCCCTGGGGTACACCAGCATCTATGTCATGTTGCTTAGAGGAACGGCCATCAAGCGAAACCTGGATTTTTCTTTTGTCTAGGTAGGATCTGATTATATCAAGTAAATGCCCAGTAATACCGTATGAGCGTATTTTCAGGAGAAGCCCTTTATGCCATTCCTTGTCAAAGGCTTTAGATATATCAAGCGCCACTGCCCTAGCTTCTCCTGCTTTGTCAAGTGTATGATACATGCGTTCAGAGATGACCGTTAGGGTGTCCGCAGTAGATCGTGCTTTTCTAAATCCATACTGGCGGTCAGATAGGAATTTAGCATTATCTAAGTGCCTTACTATCGCTAGATAGATTAAGGATTCGAAGATTTTAGCAAAGATCGGCAACAGACTGATTGGGCCATAGTTCTGAGGATCGGTTCTATTCCCAGAACTCTTGTAGACTGGAACCACAGAGGCAATTTTCCAGCTTTCAGGGAAGCAAGATTCAGCTAGGCATTTATTGTAGAGTTTGGAGAGGACAAGCGCCAGTTCAGTAGAGCATTTCTTTATTACTAATACTAGTATAAGATCAGGCCCACAAGCTTTAGAGGTGTCAAGGTTTTTTATGATGTCTCTGACCTGGGATGGGGTGATGACCAGGTTATCAAATGTGGCTTCGGTCCGCAATAGGAATTTGGGGAGGGGCTGGTTATCTGAGTCTAAAGTAGAGTTAGAAGCGAAGCGCTGGGCAAGTAGTTCAGCCTTATCAGTGGCCGTGCATACGACATCATTGTGGTTTGATAGTGGGGGAATCGTTGATTGAACATTATTCACTACACTATTGTAGATTTTCCAGAAATCACGAGTACCTAGTTTCTGTGACTGGATGCGTTTTTTTGTTAACTCATTATACCTTCTCTTCGCTTCACCTCTCACGGCCTTGCAATTATTTCTTGACTCTATAAATGTATGTCTATTAGTAGCTTACTTGTGGCGTCCGAATTTACGGAATGCTTGGTGCCTCTTAGAAATGGCATCTGCACATTCCGAGGTGAACCATTTGGGAGAGTGGGGCTTGCTAAAGAATTTTCGCATGGGGACATAGGCTTCGATGCCTGCTTTGACCCATTCAGTTAATTCGTTTGCACACTGGTCGGCAGGGAGTGAGAAGGTTTCCCTCCATGGGGCGTCACTGATGTGATCTCTGATTGACTCAAAATCAGCCTGCTTGTAGTATCTTGTTGTTTTGAGCAACGGTTCGTCAGCTTTTGGACGACTTTTTAGGGTGATAAGTATCATTAGCACAATGTTATCAGCATTCTTTAGTGGGCTATGAGCTCTCGTCACACAAGCCTCGGGCATTGAGGTCACGAAAAGGTCTAGAAGTGAGGCTTGTTGGTCTACTCGATCGGGGATGCGGGTCGGAAAATCGACAGTCTGAGAGAGGGAGTGAGGCAAGGAGAAATTATACGTAGAGTTGCCGACTGCGTCAGTAAGGCTGGAGAATCCCAACCAGTCGCGGTGGTGGGCATTAAAATTCCTAAATACATGTATCTGGATATTCGTGTCAATTAAGAGTGCTCTATCTATGCTTTCAGAGACAGAGTTTAGCAGAGTACATTCCTGGGTCGACGGGAAACGGTATAAGAAATATAAGTAACTGACGCTGTAATGTATAGTCAATCTAAAGCACATGTAGACTTTGACATCTGATTCTAACCTATGTTCTCTAGTCAGGGGGAGGATGTTCCGAACATAAACTCGTAGCCCGTGCATATGTTTGTCAGAGTCTTTACGGTAGAGTGGGAGGTAGTCAGTCATGTTAAAGTGGTGAGAGGAGATTGAGGATTAAAGGTTAGTTTGATTAGAGCTAGGATATCCGGGGAGTTTGTCAGGAGGAAGGTTTCTACGTCGTAGATGATGGTTCTAAGTTCCTCAAGGGCGGAGGCGAGAGTGTTTTTTGTTGGGTGTCTGGTTTAGGTTTGCTTTTATTTTTTTTGTAATGACATGTTTGTTTTGATTATAGAGTGGGTTAGCCAAGGTGGCTACTGGTTTGGTGCAAATAAGCTCACACAACCAGTCTATTTGTCACGACCAAGTCCATGGAGGTTGTGGCCTCGGGAAAGCCATCCGGAGATCATTGCAGGGCCCTTTTCCATGCGCGACATAGCACATACAACTACCCATGGTATTATGAAAGTGATGATGGAGCATCCGTTCCTGGCGCTACCCAAGAGTTTGGGCTCCTTCCTATCAGTCGGAAACGGCAGCCAGACAAGCTGTCTAACTTGTACCCTCAACCTGTCGGAACAGGAGAGACCCAGACTGGTCATGTAAGACTTAGTGGCGAGAAAATTTTCCCCATGTTGGTCAAATAGAAAGAAGGAGAACGGAATCCATTGCCCTGAGTGTTTAGAGGGGTCCCTGTGCTGTTACCTCTGCGCCTGACTAATAAACAAAAAAGGAGTGCAAGGGCTTGTGATAGGCAGAACCTATCTACTCCTCAAGCAATTGTAGTTTTGCAAACCGGATATTTTGTTCGAGATTCCAACTCTAAGAAGGTTGTCGATCAAGACTAAGGAGGCCTCCTTCTTCAACGGTTTACTGCCACGGCGTAAATAGCTAGTAGCAAGGTTTTTTTTTTGTCAGAGATGCCCTTGTCTTAGATGGATAGCCTTACAAGGTCTTACGGGTCCAACACTCCGAGAGGAGTAAAAATAACCTGCGCCCGTTTACTAGTAGGGTATTTCCTGGCCCCTGCAAGTTAATAAAAAAAATAAATAAATAAATTTAAAAAAAATAGAAATAATACTTCCAATATAACGTACATATACATATACATACACATACATACATATAAAAATGAATATATGTATATATATATATATATATATATACATTTGTAGATAGAATACGTTCAATGTAATACTAAAGAGGGAACAGAAAGTTGAAGATAGGTTTCCCTCTCGCAAGTAAGTACAAAAAAGAGAAATGAGAAAGAAAGAAAACAAATACAGGTCAGCATTGGATTCCAAGATTTCATCAGTGGGAAATCAATAGACAGGGCATAAGGCACTATATATCAATAATTAAACACATTTAAGTCAAACACAGAATTTAGTACATTCATATAAGACATATTTAGAAAAAAGTGTGTACTAGAACATGGAAATAAAATGAAATAAAGAGCAAATAATAAAAATAGGAAATAAAAGAAAATGCTTAACTCCATAAGATCTGAGGGGACCTTTTCAGTCGCACGTTCGTCTCGAAAAGAGGGTCATTTTAAGTGGCAGAAATTTGGCGTCGGGTGGGGGTATCTTTTCAAGCAGTTGAAGACATTTTACTTCTTTTTTTCTACTATCTAAGTAAGGACGTGATTTCTATATTTTTTAATGTATTCTTCTCTTCATCATTTGACCTGGTATGTTAGTGATTGTTTGGAATATATGTTTTAATATAGTGAAAGAAATCATTTATGACTGCCTGCTTCGTCTATTAATATTGGTATATTAGAAAGAACTAGATTAATTAGAAATAACTAGATTAATTAGTCAGTCAGCATGGGATTCCAAGATTTCATCAGTGGGAAATCAATAGACAGGGCATGAGGCACTACATACCAATAATTAAACACATTTAAGTCAAACACAGAATTAAGTACATTCTTCTTTTTATCATTTGACCGGGTATTTTAGGGAGTGTTTCGTAGTACCGTGACTGCCACAATTAAACAAAATATATTTATTCTCATTTTAGTATGATTTTAAATTAACATCCTCTACGAAATTCCCCTCCTATCCACCCACAAGTAGTGTACCTGTTAAAGACGATCACGTGTGAACAAACTGAAAAACCTCCCAGAAAGATTAAAATAAAAAAGGTAGTATTTCGAAATTTAAAGTGGCGGAAATGTTTTGTATATAGATTTAATGTAAAATGATCCAATTGTTGGGGCCAGTTCAAGAGCAGTGTTTTTTTGTTCTGCAGAAGTTAAAACTGCTGCGTTTTTTAGGGGCCGTAGATACTTTCTTTAGGTGATTACATGTCGTTTTATGACCTTGCAACTCGAACTTAAGTTAGTAGTAAACACTTTTGGTAAGTTCTCTTAAAAGATAGAATCACCTGGAAATTGAGAACATAGTTTGTTTGATATATATATATATATATATATGTGTGTGTGTGTGTGTGGGGGGGGGTGTGTGTGTGTGTGTGTGTATATATATATACAAGTAATCCCCCACTTAATTCTATCTCCGGTGTTAACACGCAATCGCCTAAATACGGCAAAATGTCATTTTTTTTCGGCGGGGGATATCAGCGGGTATTAATCTGCAAATAAACGAACATTTAATTTTGATTCAATCTTATACCTTTTTTTTTAACTATACCTTCTTTTTTAATTTAAATCTTAAGCAGTTGTGTTTACTATTCCCCGTGAGAATTGAATAACAAACTTGAAAATTATCTAAAATTATTTAATATCATTATTTATACCACAACATAAGGTATTTAATTGAGTTACCTTATTTTATGATATAACTAACATCATTAAAAGTTTTAATATTTTTGTAGATTTACACCCATTTGCCGATAAAATGGGATCGAAGATGTCGTGCCAGTGTCACATATCAGGGAACATTTGGCTACGTTTGGACAAGAATGTTATGGCCCGGGACGGTTTGGAGACTGCACACGTATGCTATGATTGATAGTCTGAACAGAGTGAGGTGTCCTGCGTTTGAAGCGATGAAACACATTCATAAAAGTCTCCGATATGGTAACACGACGAACCGTATTCTGCTTGTGTAGAAGGCTTGGTTGGCACTTACAAACATTTGCGTAACGTTGGGTCGAATGCGAAGTAATCAAGAGGAGAGCTTGTTCGATCACGGCAGGCTGGCATGATGAAGCGCCAGACTCCCTTCCCCAACATATGATGTGCGAAACCGTGGATGCAGTAAGGCAGAATGATCCAGCTGATGCGTGGATGGTAGATAACTGAATCTATGGGGCGGTGCCAGCTCGCTAGAAGCCGGGGTTGCATTTGAAAGATATCGTACAGTGTTAGACCACGCTTGTTGGCTGTGCCCATAACACAATGCCCATCGTGTAAATTTAGTCGAACTGGACGCCGTATTAAAGGCCTTCAACTTGTCTCTTCAGTGGCAGGGCCGGGTATTGTACATAGAAACGGACTCTGTGTGTGTGTACTAATAGATGTCAGCCACTCTCATCGGGATAACGTGAGTTCACACCAAGGCAGTTAATGAGATGCTTATTAAAAGACAGTTTATTACACTCAAGGAGCTTTCGGTTTACCTGAAGTGGGGTGCTTCACTTCACAACATGGCTGACTAATTGACGCACATGTCACAGCGGTTGTTAGACTCAATTAAAGAACAGTGGACTCCAAACACTGATCGGTGCTGTGCACGTAGCTTAGATGGATGTTGTTCACAAAAGCAGTGGCCACCCGAAGGAGCAACACATAACATAATCTGCCAGAAGAGTTTGCTCAGCGATGACGGAAGCAACAGTTACGTCGGCTATACGGACGTGATAAATCCAGCGCCATTTAAATGACAGAAAGAAGACTTGGAGGTGAGCAACAACTGGCAGAGTTTTGGAATAGACATTACACAATTCGGTGCTATCCATCTCCTGACGATCACATATTGTGGCGTGTCCCGTTTTCCGTGTAAAGGCATATTGCACGGCTGAATTCAGCCAGCTTCATTCAACAACTGGAAGTGGTAATTTTTAGCGGAGTGCACTGCTGAGCTACTCATGGATCACGGCACAACCTTCTGAAGCAAATAATTCAGGACTTTCGAAAATAAGTGGGGCATGACTTTTAGATTTCGTTATGCGTGTGCCTCAAACGGGAATGGCATAGCAGAGCGATGGCAACGTACTGTAAAACAGATTGCAGTCCGGATGCCTTCTTGCACAACATGACCTCAAAAGAGGATGACCTGCATTTGCCCTTACCAGCCAATACGATCTACCCTTATGAAGTTCGGGTAAAAGGGGTTGATGTTCTGCGCCCACCAGAAAGTCCTGAACACAGTCTTTACGAGGATGCAGAGCATAGGGGCGTAAGCGCCGGAGAATTGATGCACAGGAACTTAAGACAGGGTCGAGTAACAGACAAAATCAGTCCATAGTCCGCTCTAGTAGATGGAAATACCTGACATGTTAAGGGTCTGCGCCCCCGGCTACTATATACTATCTTCCGAGGAAAAAACTGACAGCACAACGTATCCATAGCCATGGCCAGAGAGTATCCGACGTGACTACGAAAGCGACAAGTCGGACGTAGCCGAGGCGGAAGAGCAATCTCAAGCAAGAGAATAAGCCATCGCTTCCGTAGAAACACTCATTTTGCAAAGGAGCACCCGACACAAATGGCTTCGACCAGTATGCCACCTTCGTGATCAATGAGATGAAGCCGTAGTAGTGACGATGTGGAAAGACTGAGTGATAAGCGGCCACGACTAGCCTGCTGCCACGACTGGTTTAATGCTAGAGCGAAACTATAACCGTTTTGAACTACAAGGTGGACGTCGTAATCATATAAAATATGCGCTGTTGGTACTCCAAGATGGCTAGATAAAAGAAGAGCTCCTTTGCTCGAGGAGTCACTTTTGTTTTAGACACAATGTTGTCTGCGTGTGTTTAGAACATATGTTCTTTATTCGACAATTGTGTTTGCTTTGTTGAATACTGCGAGTTCTAAATAATTTACGTGAGTGAAAGAGGGATCGATTTACCAAAATAATTTTTCAATGTGTTATTTCTTGATAATTTGTAAAACAGTTTTCATCGTAAACTGCAGCGTTTTCCTAATTAAAGAAACAAAACAACGATACCTTGAACCTAAAATTATTTAAATGTTGATTCCGAATTTAAAGAATTTGAGAAATAATTTTAAACTGGTGTGTCATACACTTTTTCCTTGAGTATTCGCTAAAACTATTTATAAAAACAGAACTTATCTCTTTGTCTCTGTCTTTGTCTCTGTCTCAGTCTCTCTCTCTCTCTCTCTCTCTCTCTCTCTCTCTCTCTCTCTGTATATATACATATATATATACATATATATATATATACATATATATATATATATATATATATATATATATATTTATATCATTACGTGTGTTTATATATATATATATATATATATATATATATATATATATATATCAATTAAAGAAAATTCGAATAAGATACAATCCTCGCTTGTGCTACTTTTTACAATTTTTGTTTCCGCACTCATGAAAATTCTATCGCTAAACTAAGATAAAGAATGATACTCCCGTGCAATATTATATATAAATAAATTACATTCTAGAGACAAAACTTATGTTCTAATTGTTACACCCGCCGTTCTAACAGAAGAGAAACTACACCGGTTCTCACTATAAATAGTGCGAGTAGACAATCACCAGGGGGAAAAAGGGCAGTATTTTAACTTTCTAGCCGAGTGTCAGTCAGTTTCCCCCTTTGTACCTTTTATGTTAATGCACGTGTTATCTGAACCCAACCTCGACTTGACTTCTTCTTTTTACTGTTGGACTACTTCACAACACTAATAATGGAACAAAAATGTCGTGCAGAATATTTTGAGAAATTTATTTCGCCAAAAAAGTAATGTAGTGTGATTTTTAAAATCTATATTCTAGTGATCAACTGGTAAAATAAGTTTGCATGCTTTTAAATATTTTCAATCATGATATATTACTTTGCTATTTGTGTAATAGCTATTCGACTTTAGGATAAATGTGATGCGTGCGACGCAAACTCTAAAACGAAAATTAAAATCTGATAAGAGTTATCCTATATATCGTTACAGTGTAATGGGTAAGAGAATGAAGACATACTACAATGCGGGTGTTGATACTTCTACTTTGTTTTTTTTTACACAACGTGTTAACCGGAGAAAATATTAGAATCGATGAATTAGAATAAAATATTGTTTCTTAAAATATTTGTCATACATCGCCGACTGACGGATTGTTTTATATAGCTTGACTAATCCCTACCGATCTACTTTGCAGACAAAAATATCGCTCTACGTTATATACAACACAGTCCATGCTAAATAATTAATGTTATTGTCTATACATTTCCGATAATTACTTTCTATGATAAAACTTGGAAGTTTATAGGTTTTTACAATTTTTTAAATGCATACTCTTTTCTTTGCACGAATTAGGATTTTGTCATAATGCTTCGAAGATTAGCAGAAACTGGGGAGATCTACATGGAATTCTTACATTACAGAGGTTTTAGTAAGAAATAATGTAATGGGAGGCATGGAGAGTAAGGAGAGTAGTCATGTACTACTGAAAATGAATGTTTAAAAGCTATTGTAGTACAACACGATTTGTCAGAATGCTTAACATACTTGATATCCGTATTACAATATGGGCCGACTATCTGAATCTAATTACTTATTTGAAAAGCTTGATAAATGGGTCTTTCATGAGATCAATTAATAAACATTAGTTTGTGAAATCAGTCATTATTTTCCGTTCAATCTCATATAAAGAAGCTCCCGTTAAATAAATGAAATATATTAAGCTTTTTATGTTTAATGCGTCATAAATAATCTAGAATATTAATTAGATTAATGTCTGTCTACAATTATCGATTACTACGATTTGCATATAATTATTCATTGTGCGGGGTTTCAACGTTACAAGATAAACACTCTGATTATGTCCATTTGCATCGTAAATGTTGATTTATTTAGATGGAATATCGAGATTTATATAGTACTTGTTAAAAGATGTTATATATATGTACATATCCTAGCTATAATGTTCAATTATGAAGACAGCTTTTTACATATATATATATATATATATATATATATATATATATATATATATATTTGTGTGTGTATGTTTATATAAGAGGTATATATATAATGAGTAGTTTGCTTGTAGCAATGTGTAGTGCGTATATATAACTAATCTATAGACCCCAATACAATGAATAGGTATAGCAGATTGACATCTGCTACACGTGACATCTGCTGCAAGTAAATTAAGACATCGGACTGAAATGAGTTATCCAGTTCCACTTTCTTAGTAATACAATATACACACACACGCATATATATATATATATATATATATATATATATATATATATATATATATATATATATATATATATATATATATATATATGTATGTATATATACACATATATATATATGTATATATACACACACACATATATATATATATATATATATATATATATATATATATATATATATATATATATATATATATATATTACAATCTTACTTTCGTTAGTATGGTTTGATGGAAATTCCGTAAACTATGATATTTTGGGAAAATTTTTATCAATTTTATTTTATTAATTTCTAGTGTATTTCTCGTTCAGTTTAGTAACATTATTAGTTTACATTATCGTATACAAAGAAAGCAACTCCACCGATAGTAATAGTCTTTTTTATGTTACTTATGTTACATTTGTTAATTTAGTTATTGTTTTATATTTTTTCTTTTCTGATTACATATTCGATGTTGAAGTAAATATACTGTTACATAGAAACTACTATTTATTTCTAAGCGTTATTATTACTGTTATAAAATTAATATTTTCGCCTGGTGTTTTCCAATATTTATGATCAATAAATTTATTATTTTACTACATGTTTCTTATTGGACATTTACTATTTAGTAAGTAGTAATCATATATTGCGTTTGATTTTAAGGCTAATTTAATTTTTATGATGATAATCAAGTCAGTATGCTGTTGTGTGTATCATACTAAAAATAATAATCTATATAGGAGTCGTTTTTTGTTTCGAGAGTGCAATTTTACTATCAGTATAGATACTTTTACCTGCAGGTTGCTGATTGTTTTTTTTTCGTTGCCAGGATATATATATATATATATATATATATATATATATATATATATATATATATATATATATATATATATGTGTGTGTGTGTGTGTGTGTGTGTGTGTGTGTGTGTGTATCTAGCACATTTATAAACAGAGAACGTCGAATTAAAACAACACTAGCAAACCACTATAGGCAGCTCAAAGAAAATAATATAATGGAAACTAATACGGTAGGCAAGTACATGTAGAAATTTAGACAACTCGTGTAGATTATCGCTGAATAAAACATTTGAAATCCTAAACTTTAAACACCCACGAAATCTATTAAACTGTAGAAGTGAGATAGCAAACAGCTGCATACAGAGAAATACATTTTACCTTAGGATAACGATACATAAATGAACACATAAGTCAAACAACTAAACTAAAAAAAGCTAACAATTTAAAAATGAAAACCTAAAATAGAAATACAAGGAACCACGTGTTAAAATAAATTCACACATCATATTAACATAACAATAACACAGGATAAATAAGGCAATCTATAGAAAACAGAACAATAGAACTGGATATAAGAAAGAAACTCTAACCAGACATTTGTTCGTGGAAAACCAACGATTGGCTGAGAGACAACAACAAATGTGATTTGTTAACTAACCGTGTATATAAAAACACCCGGCAAAAAAAACTCCATGCATTTTATCCTGAGGATTCCCCGGGGGATCAAACGCGGGGGCCTTTGTGTAGCTTAATTAGCATGAATATATTTTCATAGCTTACTACCTAGCGCTTCTTACGTATCCATCACTGTTGAAGTACATACTGAAAATTTATACATAAAAAATTATATCTACTTATAAAATGTTATGTGCAGACCTGAAATAGTTATATATATATATATATATATATATATATATATATATATATATATATATATATATATATATATATAAGTATCGAGTTATCTCTAGTCATCTTATAAATACCTGGTTCCTGATGCAATCCTGTATTCATACAAGAAGGCGATAGTCCGAACAGAGTACTGCTGCTACTGAGATCATTCATCGTTGCTCTGGTAAAGTTCAAAATCAACTCTAAAATGTAGTGCCCGATTCGCCTCTGTCTTTACACCCAGTTCTCATAGAACATACGTTTCTAATCTCATTTGATCGATCATTAATTCCTTTGGCAGGAAATCAATCTTTTGCTGCCTCTTTTATAATACTTTCTCGGGAAAAATGTATCTTCTACAAACAACGAAAACAAATCATTTTTTTCATACGCGTGTGTAGGCTACGACACTTTTCAGTCTCTAGAATACATTATATTCGGACTTTTTACGTGCATAGTTGCATGAAAATTTAATGAAAAAAAGTCCTCCCATTAACGTCATCAGAAATTCTCAATTCACTCATCATTTTTTTTAATTTCTCAACGGGCAAAAATTTACTCTCATTGGCCCTTATATTCTACTTGCTTTTTCATGGATACATCTTCATGCATTTGCAAAAATTAAGTTCAAAATAAACATAGACATAGCACGTATTAACACTAATATAATATGCATTTAAAGGTTATTATATAGTCAGTTATTTAAGGAATAAACATATATAAGAGAGCATATGTTTTATTTAAATTACCACTTAACCTACAAAGTCAAGGCTGTTAGAAGTCCGTGGTGGCGAAAAATTAAATAAATATGGAAAGCTTTGAGTGAGTACTATTAAGGAAGCTGTAAAATGGGGAGGCATGAAAATATAATGTAACTTGCCTTAGTGTGGGAGAGATGAAATGGGGGCTGAGATTTTTGTCGTGGTGAGGTGTGGAATAGATTTTGAGAGGATGGGGAAAGAGGAGTCAGTGAATGAATATATATGTGAGAAAGGAGTCAGCACATAAGTGTGTATGCGGGAAGTTGTATATAAGTGCAATTGAGAATGATAAGAGTAAAGATAAGACATGGTCTATGTTAAGTTTTTGTTCGCCAGGATAATTTTGCTTATTAAGGGGGATAGTTTGTAGAAACCATTTAGTTGTCTGATGGTGTTAGAGTCTGTGATGAGTGCTGTTTCAATTAGTCTTCGCCAAGCTTTGTTATGAATGTGTTTGATGATGTTGGCCTGTTCGAACTTGAACGCACTTACTCATTAATCACCCACAATGAATCAAAACAATTTAACCACACATAGCAACTTTACTAATACATACAATTTACACATCCTTACAAATGTTTAGATATTTAAACCCCTTTTTATTTCAACACATCCTCAACGAAAGCACATTTTACTTATCACTTCCCTAAAATTTAAATCATTTTCTTGCTTCTCATGCCCACCCCTAACCTCTCGTCCCCAGCACACTTCTACACATTCTTTAAAACACACTGATGCTTACACATTAAATACATTTCACACTTAACAACAACAAAAATATAAACACCTCTCATCTTTCCTACTATTTTGACCATTTCTCTCACACTCTTACCCCCCCTATTTTCAAATTATCTTCATTTCTACAAATGTGTTCCTAAAATTGTGATACCACCTACATGTTAAACATAGTGTTCCACATCCTCCTCTTCCCCCAGCCTCTACAACTTTCTTTCATCTCTCCATCATGTCAAACTCAAATTTCGATATAATGCATGATATTTTTCTTCAAATGATCATCCTGTGGAAGTCTTAAAATAAAGACGAAACGTTAATTAATATATTTTATATATCTATTGTTATTTCATTTTTATTTCCTATAACGTCGTATTACTCTCATCCTTAATTTTTCATTCATATATATATATATATATATATATATAATTCTATAGTAATACGTGGCAATAGCACATTCGTCTTAACTGTCCAAACATATACAGTAGAATTTCGTAAATATACAATCAAGTCTAGTTGCAAGTTTTATTTTTCTCAGAGATTAAAGGTGTCATCATAAGTACAGTCATGATAACTAATGATACCATATAGCAAGACGTCTAACCGGTTATGTTTGACGGAATGATAACACTCTATCCCGGTTTTGTAATTCCGTATAGGTCACCGAATTTGATATTAAGATTCTCAAATTTGATTAGAAGGTTCTCAAGCTGAGAAGATTAACATAATGTAGTCATTGGTTACATCCGCTAAAACCTTGGTAATATAGAATCAAGAGTAGATCAGTACTTCTGAATAATACATAGATCTTTTACTTTAAATAATTAAATAATGTTTAAATAATTCAAGGTTCACTAGTGAAAATATGTGTTATCTCATTATTCCTGCCATCGATTTTATCAGACATTTCCGAACATGAATTTTAACTTGAGGAATTATGAAAATCGTTGACTTTGTGGTTTAATCGCGTGTTTTATTTTTGTATGGAGCTTTTCTTTATAAAATAAGGTAAAGGAAGCCTTTGTTTCTGAGGTATTCCCGGCACGAATATGATTATGAATAAGTTATATATCGTACGAGGGTTCAACAAACGTTTTTGAGATAATACATTTGTGTAAATAATTATCTCCTATACCTTCTATCACACTACGCGTACCAATAGACTCGTGCATCAAACTGTCAGTGTTCTAACAAACTAGATTATCGGACTTTTAGTATTGAAATGATGCTTTCATCAAAATTGCATACTATTTTCGACTAGAACTTTTACAGAAAAAACATGAAACATCATCGCCTTTATACAGTTATTGTGAAATGGATATTCATTTGACAACCGATAAAATAGAAATAAGGTTGCTCTAATGTAGAACGTAAAATGTTTTAATAAGGTATTTCGTTACCATAGATCAATTTTACAACTACGGAAAAATATTGATATAAGCCCAGTTAAATGGATGAAAATATTTTGGAACAACCGTTCACTATATATTCTTTAGCTTAATAAATAGCTGTTTCTTTTTTTAGGGGGGCACATTTTTCAAAACAGCACAACAAAGTATGCAATATCTATTCCGATAAACAGGCGTAAGAACTGTTTTTTTAGTACGTAAAATATATAAGTAGATAGTATTGTTGTATTATCGCTGTTGTTTTTTATTAGATTTATTCATATCCCACCCAATTTTATAGTCACGGCCCTGGCTAGTAAAAAAACGTTGATGTATACAGTAGCAATTTAGCGATTTTCTAAATGGCGATTGTATATATTAACAGAACTAATCTTAGTTACTACACTTATAATAACACTCCTCTACAATGCGATGCCTTGTTAGTAGAACGATTCATCTTCGGCTCCAATATATGCGTCAATTCTTGTAATGCGTTCTTTATTAGAGACACCTCAATTTTCCAGCCGCATTTTTAAATGACTGAACAATCAAGTATTCGCTAGGACCATATTTGGAAAATAGAGTAGTTATGGGAGCAATTCGAAGTGCGATTCCTGTAGTTTTGCAATCGTTGCAATTGACAAGTAAAACTGTAATTTGTAAACTAATAATTCGATGAGACTAAATGTAGAAGTGTAGTTGTTTTATAAGAATAACTGGAGTTTTTAGTGGTAGAACATATTTGTAAGAGTTGGGAATTATTGAGTGATTGGTTACATTTACTTCGTGCTTGATTGTCTGCTTTCGTCACCATTTTTGTAACTTAGTAGTTTGGCAATCAGTCGTTCTATTTGTACATGACCACTTTGCAGAAATTATGAAGTATCGATGCAAAAAATGGTTAAGCGAGTTTTATCTCCTGTTAAATAGATAAAAAGAATAACAGGAATATTACATTTTCTTTTGGTGCTTATGTAGATGTGATTACACTGTTTTTAAGGAGAATAATAATTAGCACTTATATATTGTATCTGTGAACTGTTGTCAGTACACTTTCTACTCTGATTCTGTCGTTTAACTTAAGGACAGTTTCTATCTATGACTTTCTCTTCTTATCTGCCTTTCTCCTAAATTCCGTTCTCACACTTCTTCGAATCATCTGCACTACGTGTGCCCCGTTCACTTCTACTAGCATATTCACCCAATTTTATTTATTATATTATTACATACTGTTTTGGCTAATCATAACAAAGTTCATGTCACGGTTCATTTTTCTAATACAGTAATATACGCATACTTTTGCCCAAAGCACACAAAACAAATATACTTTACCCAGCCGTCATAATAAAATGGTAATGTTTAAGAGGATTGCTTCCTCAGATGGAACACACACTAAAACTATGTTTAGACAAATACAAATATAATTTATCAAATAATGTAACAGGGTGCATTGTCACATAAAAGAGAGAATTTCTATTGCACTGAGTTACCTTGACTTGTGCGAGTTTGTCCGCGTACTAAATGAATTGCTACAGAAAATGTGGCATGATTTAAACCTGTTACGCGGAAAATCGATGGGGATGAGGTGTTCAGATTACACCTCGATAGAGACTGCTAAGATAGGAAGTGTGAATTATTTACAGAAAACATTAGTGGCTGCTAGAGAACAAGATAGATACGTTAATTGGAAGGCAAGCAAGCTAGCAAATATATATAAGCTATAAAGTTATCGCGTGAGATTATAAAAGTTGGTCCTGAATCGTATTTAAACTATTTGTGGTTTGTACGCAGTGACCTTGGATTAGGCACTTCGATTTTTTACTCGGTGAAACAATTAACAAATATTTGCAGGTGTAACTATTTAGGCGTGGAAAGTAGGTGCAATGGCGAATTTGTGGAATCGATTGTTCATATCTTTCTCAAGAGATAGGGACGAGGAAATATTTTAAAAAACGCGAAGAGAGTGACAGCGTGGTATAGTGGAAAGGAATACAGATGGATAATGAAATGTGAATGATAACATTGTTCTGTGAATGTATGGCAAGAGTAATCTAAATAAAAAGGAACATTCGACGACTGATAAATTTAACCAAATATCAAAGGTAGCTTTTTTTAAAACAAAGAAGACATTAACAAAATGTTATTTGTTGACTGGACAAATACGTATCTGTTCCAGCAAAGATTAATTGTGTAAAGAAACGAAAAACCTGGTCACTTAGATTGTTACTGAAATATAAAGCATCAAGTAAGATTGTTTCGCTATATGCCGCTTTTGAATATCCGAACGTACACGCACTCTTTTAATCTGAAATGCGGCAATATGTGTATTAATACATTTTCAGTATATTAGACTGATAGTTAGTGAGGAACCCTTTTTTAAGGGATGATCTTACGATGCGATAAATCACCATATGTAAAGTAAAAAACAATTTGTTATTAAAAAGTTGCCGTTCTAACCAATTAAAATGCAACGATAAATCATCATAATGGTCTACAACATCAAAAATAGACTAATATAATATATAATGTGATGTTAGAGTTCATTCAAGTTTACAACAACAAACTAAATTCTCATATTGTGTCATAGTAAACAAGTCCTTAGATGTATTTGCAAACTACACCAACAAAACGCAGAATTAAATTCAGCTATATTTTTAAGTACAACTATTACAGACTCTATAATAAGACGACTACTATAGTCTGAAATCGACCCCTTCTATCTTTTTCAGAACTTCTTGCTAACTCGTTTCATACAACTAACTTCAAGTAATGCCAACTAGATCACATGCTAGATAATATGAGATCAATAATTATAATACTTAAAAATGTGTCACGTGTAATGTTATATTGTTTTATTTCCGAGATGATAAAGTCGAGAAAATTGTATCAAAACATTAAATTATTTTTACAAAATTGTGTTCAGGTTACAATATATATATATGAGTTGTAGTTATTCATACACTTATATCTGTGTTCCTTTTACTATATTATTTTACAGATATACTAATTCTTACATGATTTGTTAGTGTTGTTTCGGGGTGCTACGCACGTTTCATGGCTTATATAATCGTCGTAGACTGATATATCTTCCATTGGAGACTCGATTAATGAATCGCAAGATAAGCCAAGGTATTTTCGCGAAAATATAGTCCATGTATTATTTTCAATAGCGTTTAAAATTTACTACATTTTATTGAGAAAAAGGCTTTTTATGATGACCGTTTTCAATGTGTGACAGATTTGGTCAGTGAGGCTGGAACAAAACAGTTTGCCCTTAGTTTACTGAATGAAGATCGAACTTCAGAAATGTTACTACCCTAATTGGCCTAACGTCGCACACTTGTTAAAAATGCGTGAATTTGCATGAGTACCTGAATTTACAAAGAATAATGTAAGCTATTATAAAAGATTTGCACTTACAAATAAAATTTCGGCACTATGTATATATTTCTTCTCAACTTTATACAATACATATGTGTGTATATATATATATATATATATATATATATATATATATATATTTCATGATTTTTGGGGGGAGTACAACATTTTATTATCGCAAGCATGAAGGGAAGACGAATTCTATCGTTCATGATTCACTGTTAATAAAAAAAAACCAAATGTCAGCCGACCGGTTTCGCCCTCTCTTTACGACGGGTTATCGAGGGATTCCAAAAAATGATGGATTTTTTACAAAACGGGGTGAAAAGAGAGAGTACAAAAAATAAAATAGCGTTATGTTATATGTGCAATAGACGATAACTCTTAGGGACTGATCACATCTAGTCCCAATAGACATTTCTGTTGCTTACAATGGGAGGGACGTTTAAGAAGAACGTAGATCGTCTCCAAGATTTTTAGATGGTATACTGAGTGAGCATTACTGAGAATAGTGTAAGAGTCCATGCTAAAATTCCTAGCGCACGGCAGGTTTGTAAGTAAATACTCTGTAATGGAAGACCCGTATGTCTTATTTTGATCGTCCGTTGACCGGAAACTGCCAATGTACTCGCATTGTATTTTTCATTAAATTACCATCCTGAAGAAGTCTTACAAATAAAGACGAAATGTTGATGAATACATAAAAAGACAACATGTTTTGAGTTTTCCTTTTTCATTTCCCATTACGTCGGAGTACTCTCATCCTTCCTTTCTCATATACATATATATATACATACATATACCTATATATATATATATACATATATATGCATATACAACTATATATATATATATATATATATATATATATATATATATATATATATATATATATATATACATACATACGCATACATATATATACATATATATATATGTATATATGTATATATAAATATATATAAATGTATATATATGTATATATGTAAGCATATATGTATATATATACATATATATATATATATGTATATATTCATATATGTATATATATATGTATACATATATATATATGTATATATACATAAATATATATGTATATATGAGTATGTGTGTGTAAAAAATATAGAAAGAAGCAATGCACATACATATTGCAACTCTCTGCATTTATAATTTATTTCGACTTCTTAGTCTCTTCAGAGTTCTTACGAGACAGCTACATATTGGAAATGACAGAAATAAGAAATATTCCCACGTTAAAAAAGAGATGTTATAGGCAGAGGGAGGGGGATAAAAAGGGGTACAAGTAACACACTTAAGTTAATATCATCAAGAAAAGAAGGGATACACACCAGCCGAAAGAAAACAAGCTAAGCTGAGGCCGGCGAGAACAATACCAACAACAATACAAATGAAGAAATAAAATCAAGTAAAAAATAAAATATTAAAATATAAAAACATACATAAAAAAATGAGAGGGAAAAAAATTAAAAGCAACAAGATAGTAAGATAATAAAAAAACAACGTATCGGAAACAAAATTAAAGGAAAAGTAAAAACGAAGAAATCTACGAAAAAAAGAGAAAGAAACAATCCAGCCGAAAATAAGGTGACATAGACAGAAGAGTCGACGAAAAAAGAAAGAAACACCTAACTAACGGAGTAATGTATGTATATACTAATTTGAGACAACATAGTTTGATCTAGTGAATAATTGAGGCGATGAAGTAATATTGATGTCAAAATCAGATAATATAGTAATAATAATCATAATAATTATATTTATGATGATGATATTAAAAATAATAATCATAAGACAAATAACAATAATTACAAATCTAATATTCATAATTTAAATAATAATAATCAAAATACAACTAATACGTGGTGCATAAGTGATAAAACTAAACATAAAAGCATGAAGATACTCATAATAATAGCAATGATAACATTAATATTGCTATTAATCATAATAATAATAATAATAATAATAATAATAATAATAATACTCATCATAATAATATTAGTAATCGCAATTTTAATAATAGTGTAAATAATGGTAATAATAATGATACATAATATGAATACAATAGTTTACAATAGTTAATAATAAGTAAAAATAATGATAATATTAATAATGATAACATTAGTAACAATATGTCACGTAATGATGTCCAAATGGTAATGTTACATATTCAAATTAAAAATAATATGAGATAAAAAGATTAAGTAAGATAAAAATGATATAACGTAGAATTCGATGAAAGCAAATAGGCAAGGAAAATCGAAGTAAGAATTCATCAAATGTCCAATAACAAGAAAAAATTAAAGGTAACATTTTAAATCAACTAAAGAATTATAATAAAAATAAAGAATGAATATAAAAAATAAATAAAATAAGAAGATAGAGAAAGAAAAAATATGGCTGGCTTGAGGGAAATGGTATCGTAATTCAAAAATAATTAAGAATAGCTATTCTAACATAAAACAAATGTTAATAAAATAAAAACAAAATTAATTCCAACTTTAGATACACAAGAACATACCGAAATTTAAATAAATTAACAATACTGGGTTGTTGCAAAACTATAATTAAAAGGTAATTTTGAATTTAAATGCGTGTCTCTACTCTACTGTTTAAACGATGGCTGTGTTCGTACCTAAGATTCCGTACTTTTTCTTCTAAGCAAAAAGTATATCCCAGTCCAAATTCCCTAGGGATACTAGATCTACACAAAATTGACAAAGAAACCACCGATAAAAAGTGTTCGTTACTCAGTGGCCACCACTGTTTAGCAAACTCCGTTATATTTTTAAAGTTCTGAGTTACGAACGAGTGTGCATGGTTATAATATCGCAGTTTCCAGTCCCCCGCAGATATACCGAGTTAAATGTTATTGCCCATATATATATATATACCTGAATATGTATATGTATATATATGTATATAATATATGTATATATATTTATATATAAGTATATATATATGTATGTATACATATATACATATATATTCATATATATATATATATATACATATATATTTATATATATATACATATATACATATACGAATACATATATATATATATATATATGTATATATGTATGTATATATATATGTATATATATATATGTATACATGCACACATATATATGTATATATAAGTATATATATGTATATATACATGTTCATGTACATATACATATATGTATATATATATATGTATATATTTATATATATATATATATATATAAATATGTATATATATATATATGTATATATGTATAGATATAGGGATATATAGACATATATATATATGTGTGTGTGTGCATATATATATATGCATAAATATATATATATACCTATATATATATATACATACTTATATACAAATATATATATATATATAAATATATATATAGGTATATATATACATACATATATTTGTATATATATGCATATATATATATAAATATATATATATATATATATGTGTGTGTATACATACATATATATGTATATATATATGTATAGATAGATATATATGTATATATATATGCATATATATATACGTATATATATATGCATATATATGTATATATATGCATATATATGTATATATATGTATATATTTAAATATATACACATATATGCATATATATATAAATATATATATGTATATATATATATGTAAATCCATATATGTATATATAGTGTATATATTTATATATAGTATATATATATATATATATATATATATATATATATATATATATATATATATATATATATATATATATATATATATGCCTGTGTGTGTGTGATTTGTTAATGCTTACCAAAGCATTCCTTTCCGGAGCTCAATCAACACCACAAATTACTTTTTCATTTAAAGATGATTTATTTATCATTTTCAAATTAAAGACTGGTTTACCTACACGTGTTTCACTACCAAGCAGCTTCTTTCTTGGCAGAATATCAGGGAAATATAAGTACCTGGAATAATAATTACAACAACCGGCAATACACAATGTTGTGTTGTTTTAATTGAGGTGACTTAAGAAAAGAAGAACAGAAAAAATAAAATAGAAAATTAAAAAATAAAACATTATAAAAATATAGAGAATGTCTTAGAAAAATATCTGTGAAGATTTTCACAACATTGTTGCTACTATGCTAGACAGCAAAAAAGTAGTCCGAAAGTACGAAAAACAACAAAAAAACTAATCCAGAATGCACTCAAATGGAATAACTATTCCCCCCCCCCAACAAAGACCAAACAGTCAAAACCCCGTTCCCAAGTTATCATTCCAAGCCACTTGCCATTCCAGATATATTCCATCAAAAGAAAAGGCAACATAAATGCCCGTGTGTAATGCCTGTGGTCGTGCTAGCCTTATTTCCAAGGCTGACTTGCTCCCATTCGAGATTTACACACAGCGAGGATTGAATAGATGTTGAAGCCAATACTATCAGTGGCTTGGAATAGTAACTTGGGAACGGAGTTTTAACTGTTTGGTCTTTGTTTGGGGGGATATTTTTTCACAGTTGTGTATTCTCGCTCATTATTACTGTTTCATTTGAGTGCATTTGGGACTAATTGTGTTACTGTTTTTGTTGGTTTGGGACTAATTGTTTGCTGTTTCGCCATTGCTTCACTAATTTGTACAGATGAAAACTAAAATGAAAGAAAATTATGCTGATGCTCTCATGAGCTGGCCCTCTTACTATTTCTTATAGGCTATGTTTAAGATCATTCGTTTCGTTCATTTTTGTTGTGAGTAAGGTGTTATATATTGTAATGTTTTATATTAGCGTATTAGTACTCCGTCATGTACTGCTAGTTGTATGGGTTGTATTGCCAAGATAGTCTCATAATATTTCATGCCTTAGATACTTTCATATTATGTTGATGAAAGGGTTATTGCCATAGGTATATTATATGGGTCTGCAAGAGGATAGGATATATGCGGTTCTATGTAGACAGTTCTGAACTACTTCCTGTCTGTTATTTAATAAATTTTCTTCAGACATGTCTATATTGTAGGAATCTATTCTACAGAGGTCACACCTCTTAGATTTGTTAGGTTTATATTTCCATGCTCTTCTTAGTATACACAATTTTAGGCTGTATTGTATATTTTTACTGGTTATTTCTCTTACATGTTTAGCTAAATTAGTAAGGACTCTCTTTGAATTTGTATGAGATGCTTTGAAAGAGAGCATATGGTTAATGAATCTGTTCTTGAAACTACAACCCCAATCTATGTTCTTATTCTGTTTTCTTCTATTACGTTACACTTATACACTATATCTGAATGTTAATATCTCCCCTCTAAAAAGCAGTCATCATCATTTCTACAGTCATATTGGGAGCTGTTATTCTGGTTCTATGTTACTATTCTTTTTGATTCTTGTTATATTTGAACTTACAACAGTTGATGTTAAGTTTATCGATGTTGAAAAGGATAGCTGTACTGTATTTTTATTTATCACTTTGTCTAGTTTACTATCTGTCGGATTTTTGACTTGATAATTTGGTAAACAAATGTAGGTATGTTAGTGAGAATGTTTAAGCCATGAGGAGTATAAACTCAGAGTAAATGTCTACGTATGTTTTTCTACTTAGTGATATTTTCTACGGACGGTGTGTGTGTTGACCCCCTAGTGTTAAGTGTAGTATTAGGTGCAGTATCCCGCGTATTAGTAGTATCTATTCTCCTTTTGGCTTTTCTGGAATTTCTCATAGCCATGTTGTATGATATTATGTGAGGTGCATTTCTATTTGTCTTAAAATTATCATTGTGCTTCACCGAGCTTACTTTTATATAGTTTATTTTCCCAGTATATCCAGATCTGGCTAATGCTTAATCATGATATATATTTTTTAGTTCTTGTTGAATAGTGACTCGTTAAATGATAGTTTGGATATTCTCTTAGAGATACTAGGGAGTATGGCTTTCTTAATACGTCCGGGTGGTTAGAGTTAAAATGTACATGATAGAGAGTTCGGTTGGGTTCATTATATGGTTCATAGGTTCTACTGTGTATGTCTAAACTAAATTCTAGGAAGTTAACTATCTTATGGTTTATGCATATTGTTACCTTAAAATCTAACTTTTTAAAAAGGTTATGTATATTCTTTTTCGTATTCTCTTACCTTCTATTGCCCAAGTTTACGGAGAATAGAGCGACATCTCTGTATACACCGCACCTTAATTGTGGTAAGTCTTTATGGAGTTCCTTCTGGCTGTAAAGGCTTATTAAATTCGTTATCCGCGCAGAGTCTGATCTCCATAGTTATTTTCCCTATCTTTACTTGCCCATTGTTTTTATTATACAGAATAAGAGTTCTGTTAGATAGTTTTATAAACTCTATTTCTAGTCTAGTTATATTCGTTTCTATTCGAGCCATATCATAAGCTTTGTCTAGAAGTGTGGGGAAAATTGATGGGCAATACAAATCTATGTCAAACATGGTGTAGTTTGCCAAACATATATATATATATATATATATATATGTGTATCAGGGATATGCTGATGAGAAAATAATAGATCTGCGAATACATAATTATAAAAAAAACAAAAACAATTAAACATATTACATTTACAATTATTCAGACGAGAAAACCCTTGACGAAAGATGACCTCTTGACTCTAGTTCCTCTAAAATTGCGTTACAATTGAGAAAGTCGGTCAACCTATGTCTATTTTAATATATACAGCTCTAATATATATACACCACTTTTGAAAAAGTATTGATTTTCTTTGATTGTCTTAATATTTGAACTTAATTAATATATATATATATATATATATATATATATATATATATATATATATATATACACTCTCTATATACTCTATATATACACACACTGGATATATGTATATATATATATATATATATATATATATATATATATACAGGGTGGGCCAAAATAAGGGTCCTATCTTTAAATTTGAATAACTTGAATTTGAATAACTTCCACAAAATAAAAGTTAAACTCACCAAACTTTATGTGTGTGTAGACTGACCCTTCCGAGATTTTTTGAAATAAACAAAACAAATTTTAGCCGAAAAACACTTCTTAAAACTTACAAAAACTAAAGTATTGTTTTTTACACTGTTTTGAGTTTTTTAAGCAAAAATAATGTTTTCTAAATGAGGGTACGTTCCTTAGGGCTAATACGGCTCATGCTTGCTTCGGAAGGGGTCCTTTACTTATTCTAAAAAAAAAATTTAAAAAAATCAATAAATAAAAAAGTTATGAATTTTTAAAAATAGGACCCTTATTTTTGCCCACCCTGTATATATATATATAGACTCTCTATATACTATATATATACACACACTGGATATATGTATGTATATATATATATATATATATATATATATATATATATATATATATATACATATATATATATATATGGAGAGAGAGATGAATATGCATCTATTGTCTCAATTTCTAACTGCACATTCTACTTCCCATCATCGAATCATTATTTATCCGGTGTTATACCTGCACCATTAACCAGGCTTGATATTAGGGTGAAAAGCAAATGTGTATCACTCTTGACCAGTGCACGACGATGACCCATGAGAGTCTAACATATGCCCAGTTGTTGAGCACATTTGAACACAACGTAAAGACGATTGGCAGTCATTTATATAAGAAGATTTAAACACAAATACAGACGTTCACTACTCTTTAATAGATCATGGGACGCGCTTCAATGCAACTATTCATGCAAGAATCTGTATGTTTATACATAATGTGTATTGATAAAGTATCCTTTATACTTCTTCATACACACATCCAAATATAACCACTCTACTCTACTTGTGATAGACCCAAATGTAAGGTATTACATCATTTTCAGAAATTTTCAACGATTGAATACCAAGGTTCGATAAATGCGCTCAGACTTAGATTAATAATGACAAACTTAGTATATAACAAAGCACCCTACTTTCAAATAGCCAGAAGTAAAAAACAATCAGCACATGAAGTATCCTAAAATGTATTTTAACAGACATTATATATCTGTTAACATTGTCACACAAGCAGAAACAAAATCATTTTTTTTTTATTTTACATCGTGAAATCACGATTGAACTCTGATTTGAGTTATTTAAATATTCATAAGTTATTTTTAATAGGCTGCGAAAAATACCGTATCAGTAAGAGTGTTTTCTGGCGAGATGAATTATTCATGTGTAATCGAAATAAAAGAAAATGGATATGCATGCGTTGAAATTTAAACATGTTCATCTCGCGATTAATTTCGAGGGACTATTTCACGCGAACCCACTGTAGAGAAAGACGAGTAAATGTTAAGTTACAAAATCTATAATTGTTTAGCTTTTCATATAAAATTCAGATTTATACCATTTATCCAAATAGATATGTTTAACATACGAAGCTGAAATTAAGAAGATCGTTCGTTACCATGGAATTATAAGAGAATATATATATATATATATATATATATATAACATTTTCATTAATTTATCTTCTCTATAAAATAACTTTTAATTTGTAAATTATGAAGAAATTCATTCTATGTTCACAGGAAACAAGATTCAATTACATTAGAATTTTATATATACATTGTCACAAACGGCATCTCAACATATATATAACATTGGTTAATTTTACAGTTTTTAAGAATGTGCAGTGGTAATTTCTTATTACCTTATTGAGTGTCTTATATATATATATATATATATATATATATATATATATACACATATATATATGTATATGTATATATATATATGTGTATATATTGTAGTAATATATAAATACATTCATATATACATGCATATTTATATATATATATATATGTATATATTGTGGTAATATATAAATACATTTATATATACATGCATATATATTATATATATATTATATATATATATATATATATATATATATATATATATATATATACATGTATGTATACAAATAAAATTATAGTTTATGTTTAATCATTCCTATTGCACCTAGTTGTATTTAATGCGAGAGATATACTACAGCAGTAACAAGGTGAGTAAAATTATTAAGGAAAAACAAAATCAAATAAATAGTAAAAATAACAACAGCCATTGATCTAAAAGTTTGCCTTATCTTCCACTACAAATATGTAGAGTAGGATAAATTTCATCATGCCTAGATCGATAAAAGCAATGTAATACAATAAAAAGAAAATGCTGCATGAATGTCATGTGCAGTGGTTTCTTCGATCTGACATTTTTATTGAAATAGATACAAACTTTTACAAGTAAAAATAAATATAAATGTACAGTATGCCAAATCTTCGTAAGAGACGAGAAAAACTCACAATTTAATAGAAAATATAAATATATAAAATCGATTAAAATATAGTCAACCTTTTTCATTATATTCCACCGTTACAGGCTCATAAAATGCTTGTACGATTCTCGCTGAGCGCTGCGTAACTGAGTGATTCTAGCAAGAATAAATACAGGAAAACAATAATTCAATAGCGCCAGTTTAAATAAAAACGCATTTATTTAAAACAAACTTCAAAAATATACATGTATTAACAATCTGTATGTAGGCGGCAAACCAACGCATGTATATATATATATATATATATATATATATATATATATATATATATATATATATATATATATATATATATATATATATATATATATATACATATATAAATATATATATATATATACATATATAAATATGTATTTATATATATATATACATATATAAATATATATATATATATATATATATATATATATATATATATTAACATATTTCATCCCAAACAAGGCGGGGCGCCACTGTAGACGTAAGGGGTTACTGAGAATTAGGGTTTACGTATTGGGTATCACCCCAGGTTGGATGCAGTGTAGCGGGATGTCTGTTTACATTAGTTGTTTATCTCTGCATGTCGGTACTGTCGGAGAAACAGGGAGCAGGGAAAATATTCAAGGGGCAAGCAGCACGATAACATAAGCTATTTGAGTAGAAGGCTCTCCGACATCTGGGGGCCTCCACAGTGAATTGATGGGATTAAGCTGATTGACGAGTTGGTCTAGTGTATTTACGTCGAGGAGGCACCAGAGAACAAGTATATCAGAGCACAACCCATTGAAGTATTTTAAAACAACCACAAGGATGCAACATTGCGACGATTGCACAGAGGCTGGAGCTTGGTGGATAGTAAAGGGCCTATAAAGTTGGCGACTATTTTTGGGACCTTGTTTAAGAGGAAGATACAAGTGGATTATGCACCAGCCCAGATGTGGCAACAATACTCCATGCATGGGTGGATGGTGGCTTTGAAGAAATACGGGATAATTAATTAATAGTTTACTAGCACGGTAGAGGGAGCCCACCTTCTTTTTTGCAGCCTTGGCAATGTCATCAATTTATTTGTTCCAATTCATGTTACCTGTAAAGGTTGAGCCGAGGAGTTTCCATGTTGAACTGTTAGGTAGGGTGTTATTTGGCATTCATGGTTGGAGAGGTTTCTTGTAGTTATTGAAGGAAAGTAGCTTTGTCTTCGCGCCATTTAAAGTTTCCAACCATTTATAACCCCAATCCATTACATCCTGGGGGTCATTTTCTAAGTATTCGGTCATTGCTTCGGATCTGATCGCGTCCGATTTTCCCACATAGCGAGAGTAAAGCGTGGTTTCGTCAGTAAATATGCTAATCTCAAACCCAATGTCATCAGGAAGATCGTTTATAAAGATCAGGAACAATTAAGGTCGAACGATAGATCCCTGGGGTACACCAGCATTTATGGCATGTTGCTTAGATGAACGGCTATCGAGGACAACCTGGATCTTTTTTCGGTTAAGAAGCATCTAATTATATTAAGTATTTGCCCGGAAATACCATATGAGCGTATTTTCAGGAAGAGCCCTTTATGCCATACTTTCTCAAACGCCTGGAATATATCAGGCGCTACTGCCCTACCTTCACGGAAACCTAGGCTGGGGGCCGGGGGGAGCCGACCGTGGGAACAGATCTCGGTTGTAGTAGCAAATATATATAGTAGCTGCATTGTTAAGTGTATGATACATGCGTTCAAAGATGACCGTTAGCATGTCCGTTACGATGTCGGCAGTATATCGTACTTATCTAAATGCATACTGTCGGTCAGAAAAAAGTTTAGCATTAACTAAGTGTCAGACTATAACTAGATTGATTAAGGATTCAAATATTTTAGCAAATATCGGTAGTCCCTGATTAGGCGGTAGTTCTGAGGATCAGTTCTATTTCCAGAATTCTTGAAGACTGGTACCACAGATGCAATTTTCCAGCTATCGGGGAAGTAAGATTAAAGTAGGCATTTATTGTAGGGTTTCACACACACACACACACACACACACACACACACACACACACACACACACATATATATATATATATATGTACATATATGTATATACATATAAACACACACATACCGAAAGAAACAGACACATACAGACGCATTCCTACCCATACACCCCTACATATGTATATAGATATACATATATATATATATATATATATATATATATATATATATATATATATATATATGTATATATATAGGGAGAGAGAGATACCGTTATATATATATACATATATAGTATACATACCCCATACATATATGTATATACGTATACACATGTATAAGATACATGGACATATATATACACACATAACACATATATACATGAAATCCATTTATATGAGCACACAGAAACATACACGCATACACATGTGTATACAGTATTTGTATGCATGCACACACACATAATATGTACATAAACATCGATATTTCTATAATTAAAACAAAATTGCTTATATCATTCATTATTGCTGGTATCTATTTCGGTTCAATTTGCTTACAATTATCCCTGCTAAAGTAATACTACAAGGAACTTATAAGATAAGCACCGTAAAGGCAAACAAACTAATTAAATACAACGTATGTAATTTCAATAGCTAATTCCATATATAAACAAGTGATAACTATGAGGAAGTACCAAGAACATATCATTATAGGGTAAGGTGTAGTGAATGTGGATAATATAGATTACTTAAGTTACAAAAATCAGAATTTTTAATTTAAAGAAATAAAATAAAATGAAAACATAAAAAATATAAACAATGAAATAAAAGAAAAATGAAAAAAAGAAAAAAAGAAAAAATTAGTAAAGAGAACAAAAATGAGTAGGTAGTATACAAACAATGAAGTAAAAGTCAATCAAGTCAAAATAATAATTAAATTACAATGTGACGTTATAGTAATTATTCGTAATCTAAAGTCTGCTTAGTGTGTGGTCATTTAAATGTTTGCAGTTAAAACTCGTTCCCTGTCAAACGTTGAGCAGATTTTCCCGATCTTTAAATTTTATAATTTACAGTTTCTCACCTAGGCATAAGAAACACGAGTAGTTGAGTGCTCTACATGTTTAGCTTTTCTTATCATGCTCCATCTAATTATTGTTTATTTCTTTTCATCTATCAAATTCCAGAAGTACATCTGTATGTGTGTGCATGCATACAAATGTATGTATACACATGTGTATGTGTGAATGTTTCTGCGTGGTCATATATAATAAGGTGATGTATATTTTTGTGTTTATGTAATTGTATCTTGTAATAATGTATACATAGAAAACTGTGTGTACAGGGTATATATACTATATATGTTTATATAACGGTATCTATCTATCTATCTATCTATATATCTATATATATATATATATATATATATATATATATACATCTGTAGGGGTATATATGTATGCATACCAGTGCATATGTGTGTAATCTGTATGTGTGTGTCTTTCAGTATGTGTGTGTTTATATGTATGTATATATATATATATATATATATATATATATATATATATGTATACATGCATATATGTTTTTCATTTTATATATGTATATACATATATATATATATATATATATATATATATATATATATATATATATATATATATACATATGTGTGTGTGTGGGTGTGTGTGTGTTTAGCTGGTTACCTGTGTATCTATTAATTTGTACACACGTGTCTATATTATATAAAGATATGTGAATATCCGTGTATGGTTTTATGCGTATATATCTGTGTTTCTTAAATAAAAATAAAAATAAATAGAAGGCGAGTAATAAATATGATAAAATAATTAAAAGAGTTAAGTAAAGAATGTAACCCATTACTAAATTATCAAAATATCTCATCCCCCTAAAAGATTTACTTAAAAAGAAATATTTCCAAATTCACTTCACTTCTCTGTCTTCTTTAGTGTGAAGAGGTGGACTCTCTATGAAGAATACAACCGAAACATGTATGCACATATGTAGTCAATAATGTACAGCTCTACTGGTTATTGACCCTTTCCTTTAAACAGTGTAGTTACAACGGATTTACACCTACATAAACTAATACAATAGGTGCACTATATATATATATATATATATATATATATATATATATATATATATATATACATACATATATACATATATGTATATATATACATATATACATATATATACATACATATATATATATGTATATATATATACTGTAGAAATGTCGTTTCAAATTATGATATTTAATACACGTAACTATTTTAATTGGGCTTAAATGTTGCGAATGTTCATCTTTTATTTTTCCATATACACTATGGTTTCGTGTAAAACGACTTTATAACTCGTTGAGTACATACTAACATTTCATTATCTAAATGCATTCGCGTTTGTTACTTAAATAAAAAAAAGTGCACTATTTAAATTACATGTTCAATTCTTAATTATTTTTTTTAACGCAGATAAAGTAAATAAATACACATACATATATAAGCTTTTACCAGTCATTTTATAATGTACGCAAATAATTATTTTTTGTTGTTAATATTTGGAAGTTGTTGACTTTTATATTATGCATTAGTTGACGTGTGTAAAACAAACGAAACTACAGCAGAGGCAAGTAATATTGAGTGTACACACTTTACATAATCTTAAATGTAATTAACAATCGAGCATGTGTGCGTTTGTTTAATATAACGTTGCTGAATATACGCAAGTTTTGTGGAACAGATTTTGTAATCCCCAACTGTAATTAGTTAAGGGCAATTAAAAGTTAAACCATGCGTACATCATATAGAACACATTATGTTCTGATTCAGGGCGCCATTTCGTTCAGTTTAAAAAACGGTTGCCCACCATCTGTTCATTGATGATGAATCCGTTCATAACCGCATCAAATAAACACACATGTTATAATAACGCCTTATTACTACGGCGAAACGTGCTAATTAGATGATATGTTAATGCTAAATTATACTTTACATATATTTTAGCATGATTCATTTATTTTGATTAATAACATTATACTGACTTTCAAATGTATAAATGTATTGAACATAGGGAATAAAATAGGTATGTATCAGTTCATGCATATGGAGGTAGAATGAAAGTTCGAACGCAACAGTGAAGAGACAAGTGTGATTACTATAGATACTTACTAGCATAATAAAATGTGACGTTACGTCTGTGAATCTTGGTGTATTCTTGTGTAAAACCATTTGTCCAAATTCAATTTAGTAGACATATAAATCCTGACACACAATAGATCAATATCAGCCAAATAAACATCAATATATTATTCTATGTCGAACAATTACATAGGTGTGTAAATATGGAATGGTCTTGTAGAAGGAATGTTCTAAACTTAAAGTTTTCATGGGAAATAAAGAATGTAATTATGTGGGTAAAGAAACGAGACGACCGTTTACATTTTGTATGAGTGATTACAACGCCATATATAATGGATACGTTAAGGTTAATTTAAAGATAATATAGTAATGCCGTAAAAGACCGGTTAAAAAACAAATAAACATACATATAAAAGATACGGCTCATATCCGGCGGTTATGTCGTCTGTTAGTGGGTTATTTGTCTTGCATTTAAATTTTAAAAAAAATCTATTTAACGGATTAAAATAAAGAATATCATCACCGATATTAATATATATACGTAAACGCGAGTGATACCCTGTGCGAAAAAATTCCACATTTGACCAAATATCAAGAGTGAATAAATCAACATGTGAATAATAAGAGAGATATCGAATCGACCTTTTCCACATTTTTGTACAGAAGATAATCTGTAGTCTGGATTGTTTTAGAACCATACCAGTGTGAAAATACAACGTTTACGCTGGATGTCTCAATTCTCATGAAAGAATAAGAATATAAGTTAGTTTTTTTATAGCTTTTTAATAACTATTAATTGAAATTACAACATGAGAATGTTGGCCATCAAACCAGCTTATATATTAGAATGCTACGTCCCTATTATGGGATGTGGGTTATCGAAGGATCGTAAATAAGCTTCAACACGTATGCCTCTTTTATTCTTTTAACTTTGTGTACTCTCAGAAATAAAGGGGTCATTTTATTTCTTTGTTATTGTGATTTAAGGTTTACCACTACTTCTAAAACCTTGAGTAAGTAAAGCAGGGAAGAATATCAATTTTCCTCTCTGAATTTAACCACTTAACTATGTTATAGTTTAGCTTTCTTGTGGTCTTTTTTTCTTTTATGAGTCCAGGAAAATAGTTTCTTGTCTGGGGATTATGCAGCTTACTTCTGGTACTTCAAGTAGCATCATTAAGAAAAGGTGAAACATTCCTAGTATATGCCAACTATACCGAAAGGGAACTCATCCAGATGTCAACTTTAATGGTGTTTTGCATATTTAGTCTGTGTTTACTAGTAGGGCGAAGTATCCCCATATGAGTATGTCCTGGCTAACTGTTGTACAGTGAAACTGAAGACACTCGAGGATGGTGTCTATTAGGAATTCAAATTAACTGTATGTGTACGTATGATTGTAATTATGTATCTTTAAATCGGCGTCTGATTTTGCGTGGTGTAAATTACTGACACTGTTTAAAAGTTGTTAAATTCCACATTGAAGTCTATAGTTTGAATCGTAACAGTCTTTTTGAGATTTTAAGACACTATCAGTAATGTGAACTATTTTTTTATTCTAATGCTCTCTGATAATCTTCAAGATGAGAATGTTCAGTTAGCACCTTAGGAAAGAATTTCCAGATGGCTTCATCTAATACAAATGGAACAATACCCCCTTTGCAATGGAAACACATTCATATAACTCGGCATAGCAAGCAGTTTTGTTTGTGTATCAATTATGTCGTCTACTCCAGCCAGGAAACCGTATGTGATGTTAATCAACAGGATGGAATTGACACCTGCCAAATAATTGACTTCACGTCCTAGTAGATACACGGTAAAACTAAAAAAAAGCGAACCAGCTGGGGGAATAGTGCAGTTTATTTAGTGAATTACCTTCATAATAAAATACTACTAGCTTTTATTCTTATAATGAAATTAAAACCGAATCTTTAATTTATTCTATAAATCGAGATAAGTAAATCACTTAGTTGTATAAGAATACATGTTTTCTTACTTAATAGCGCATATGTACCTATTGTACGTACTTCCGTCATCGTCATTTCCTCTAAGTTTTAATCAATGACAAAGACATGATGCTACGTATGTACTATGTAATAGGATTTCAGGTGTTATTTGTTTTTATTATTTTAATCATGAACAAACTTGTCGTGTTACGTAAATTATTATCCTGTTTAAGAAAAGATATCTACAATGAAAACATCGATCATTACAGAAATGTGTACATGTATTTTCGTCAAGGCCTGGTTAAACACCGAATTGTGCTATAATTCTCAATTATGTTCCCTTTAAATTCATTTCAAATAGAAAAAAAGTGTATTTTTATTTATTCCATCAGAAGTGGCTTTTTTTTAAGAAAAGTATTCTATGTGAACATTGTTTATGTTAATTTGTAAATATCACAATGATCCAAAATCGATTCACACTGTTGATCAGTGGTAATCTGTATTTATGCTTTGCCATACAACTGTTGGATGTTTCTCCATATTTTAAAACATCATACACATTATGAGTTCGTCCTTCATATTACCCACGGAAAGTTACCAACGCAGTCGTTAGCAATTATATTTTACAATGATACCATTGAGTATATATTATCATATTGCCTAGAGTCCGAATACTTTTTTGCTGCTTGCTATTAACATAATAACCCACTAGCTGTAATCTAGCTAATTGTTTACTAGTGGTTTTCCCTTGACAAAGGACGGGGATTTACACTGAAATTTCAGTTATGATGAGCCTTATACTTATTCCCTTTTGGGTTGGAATCTCGATAGTTTTATTTCACCTTTGTTTTCCGATTTATTCCGACTTTTGACGCCCACATTCTACAGTCCTAAATGGTATTGCTATAACTGCTTATTTGGGAAAGTTATAGAATGTTTCTGATATACTCACTCATGTAAAATAATTTGTTTCAGATTTATTGGATTCATGTCTCATAGTTTTATTTCGTCTACTTTAGGAAAAATACTGCGGAGAGTACTGCCAATGGGTTTAACCGATTTATTAAGTACCTACTATATAATTTAGTTCTATCCATTGTTGTAAGATATATGTTATTAGTACTTCACGGTTGTTCGTCTGATTGTGCACGCTTCTTGAACAATCATATACTTTTATTGTCGTTTTCGTTATGGTATTACTTTTCGATTGGCCAAGTCTACACTGTAAATATTTACTAACTATGCATTCTTCGTTAACATTAAGTAAAATATTTATATTCCTAATTTATCTTCCGATGTCTTTTCTGAAGAAGTTAACCGTGAATATTAGTGTGTCTTGGTACTTTTTTTAATTACTTGATATTAATAATGTGAGTTTCCCTTTGGTTCTATGCATCTGTAACCTACGTTGCTTTATTTTCTTGTAATGTTGCATCATCACCACGATGATAAAATGTGCCTAACTATCCATTTATCAGCCACGTGTTGGTCTCTAACTGGTCGGACGATTATATATTTTCTGTTATTTTATTTTCTAACATAATGTATTTAAATATCGACCCAGGCTATTTCAGAATTCTATTTATAGTGTTTCTATAATTATGTTCTGCTCGCTATGGAGTAGGTTATTTCTACCCTACTCCTTACTCAGCAACGTTTTTTTGTCTGCATATATTAATATAGGGGTACATCACTGTGCTGAGTTATGCAGTTTCTAATTTAAATCTAGTCAATTTGTAGTTTATCGGGTTAGTTGTTTTCGCGCTAACCTTTGGAATTAAGGCCCTTCTCATGTGTGTAATCAATTTTAATATGTCCTCTTTGTGTATACATTTTCGAAGTCATTATGATTATTTTGATTTATTTAACAGAGGCCACCCTGTTGCCTGGTCCTTTCTATTTTTGAATGCTAATTAAGTGTATAGTCCTTCTGCAAGATACTAACATTTTTTGGTGTTTTCAGAAATTAATCGTGCCTGTTGTGCTCGGGTAATTTCTCTCACCTGTTGCCCAGCGAGTGCCTTATTTACTGTTTGATCGAATTATTCTGTATTTATTTTGTTCCCGTTTACATTTCAATTATACTGGCTTTCATCATTCTTTAATATTATACTTTTGTAATGATTATATTTATATTTGTATTATTTTTATATTCTTCCTTTGGATATTATACGTTGCTCTATTTTGCCCTGCAATCTTTTTATCCCTCCGTTTTTCTCTTCCGTTGTTGCTAAACACTTTGAAAATATATTTTAACATTAAAATTAATTCATACAAACTAATCTCATAAAATATAGAATTATTCATGTTTTCATTTCAAATAGGTTCTTGTTCTTATATGATCTATGTGAGCATACAGACAAGACACATAAACGCCATTTACCCCATTATTATCTGAGCTAAAAATGATCAAGGAAAATCATGCGTGTAGCAAGGTAGAACTACAACAATATATATTGGATCTTTCCCGACAAACAACAACAATCATAACACGTAATATCACGAGGAAATGATGAAAATAGAGACAATATACATTTTAAAGACATTAATATCCGATATTCACAGTTCTGTTTCGCACTCATTCATTCATTTCGTAAGAATCAGAAGATTCTATTCTTGCATTGGTTTCCCCAATATCGTTTTAGTGAGAATTATTTACAGTAAAACATTGGGTACTTAGTGTCTATCTTTTGCATGTTCAGCCTTTCTAGAAAAGCCCTGTGTTTTTCGAAACAGTGATTAGGTTACATCCGACACTAAAACTTGATGTCATTTGTGTTGTTTTAACGAGTTATCAATTATTTTCGGAAAATATGATGCAGTATTCAGTAATTTTCCTAGGGGCTCTTAATATTCTAAAAATCATTTTAAGGTACACACTTATCTTCGTTAGTTTATTAAAATAAGTCTTATGTTAGTATTTTCATTTACTCTATTATACTATATTGTTTCAACGGCACAACAACATGTTTGCGTTATTTCACTTACTGTAGTTTTACGTGGATTCCTTTTATACTTATTTTAATAAGCCCGCATGTTTCTTTCTTTCTAGCTTGGAAATGAAATAAGCAATAACTTCAAACCGAAGCTTGTCACGTGTTCGGAGTGTTGACTGGTTGCCATTGGATCCAACATGGCCACCAATCTCCTGCCCCCACCCGTATGAATATTGCTAATGTTATCTCCTTTCTAAAAGAAAAGAAAATATGCCAAAAACTTCGAACCAGAATCGGATAGGATGTTTGGATTTCTTGAGAGCTTCATGACAGTTATCGAATGATAATATCGGTAGTAACATTAGTCGGTTAAAAGCTCTGTTTGATGAAGGGTCGATCAGAGTGGCGGGAAAAGAAGAAAAGAAGCATTCACGTGGTTTGTTGAAATATTGACATATTCTTGGAAAATAACCCAGCACTTTAAACATTCAGAGAATACTGAGTACATTGCTGCCAGTCATATTACGGAAACGGAAAATCAGTACGACCTTATTTGAAGTCTGGAATTCATTTGCTTTCTTCAACCGTTTTTTTCCTTGAAGCGAGTGTAAGCATTTACCTATGCAAATCAGACATTTATAGTGAGATGGATTGCTTAGAGAACCTATGATGCCTTTTTATCATTGCTGCAGCCAAATCCAATGTACTAATACTAATGGAATATTAAATATACAGTTATATTGAATATGTTTAATTTGTTATAGCGGCCAAATGTGATAACACACATTTTGACCGATGTTTGGACAAAACAATTTTTGTTATTGGTTCGAATGCTTTGATTCGTAGGTTCGCGCCTTATGCTAAGTCAAATAACAGAAAGAGAAAAGTCGCAAATAGATGTATCCAGTACAACTGACCTATCAACCCATACTTTGTTTGATTGGTAAATTGTATTCGCGACATTAGTGCAGTATACTATATAAACAATCCTGTGAAAATGGCTGGTCTTGTTAGAACCGTAGAAATCGATGAAATGTAATTTATAAATCAGAAACATCACCGCAGAGGATTTAAAGATGAGCACTAGGTGCATAGTATTTTTTAGGTTAAGAGAAGGACAAGTTCTTCGGAACTATTCTGGAGTTGGTGCATCATAATGATGAGGTTTAATTAATTATATAAAAATCCAAAATCCAAAATCCAAAATGTGTAATATAATTCCATTTGTTTGATTTCATCCTTCGTCACTATCTGTCATCCTGAAGGCGGTTGAGAATAAATCTTGATTGGTGTTAAGGGTTTAGAAATATAGTAGGCTGAAAATAAGTTGACGCAATATGTAGTTTGAAGTAGATGGATAGGTGAAGGGAGGAACATCTTGTCTAAGAATCTCTGTGTAAGTTTAGTGTTTTACAAAGACTATCTGGATCAGTGTGTATTAGGTTGTGAATGAGAATAGTAGTAGTCAAGCATAGTCTTAATATGGAGAATAACGCTTACCCTGCGTTGTCGTAAAAAAAAGTTACAAACATAGTAAACACTGGTTAACTGGTGTTTTTCTCATATAAAATATAGAGAAATATAAAGTGATGAATTCAGTAAGACTACTATATTTGAAGATAGGGTTAGATTTTATGCAACACATTTAAATTAAATCAAAGACTATTCAAGAGAAAGTTACTATAGGCGATTATGAAAAATGATTTAGCTGAAGAGATGAAATTGTTTATTTAATTTTCGATTATACATTTCGACGAATGACCGTATCGTCTATGAACTCTCGTTCGACGGGAATTGTAACATATATCTACAAAAATAAACCTACTCGGTCAACTTACTGGTAAATAACAAAGTCCCCTTACTGTGCGAATTGTCATCCTGCGGGGCCAATGTTGTAATATCTTATTAAGACATGCTTACATAAATAACACTCTTCTGTTCCGTTTTCATTTCGAGGAGACTTACATGGAATGAGTGTACATGGCCTTGTAGCCATAAGTATTCAACCTCGTCACATGTTTGCTTGTCTCTCGAATAATAAGGAAACGCATAGCTGTAAAATTCAGGATCTTTTCAGATCACGAGAAAATCTTCATTGCTTCAAAGAAAAGATAACGGTTACAAGAAGTAATTATGAGTACCAGTCACTTACAAGGCACATCATAAACGAGGCGTTATATGAAACTATTCTCAAACAGTAAATCATGATACTTTCGCTTGATGTATTCACTCTGCCTAAAATAAATAGTAGTCGAGGAGTGCATTCGATCAAGTACTGATTAAAGACATAGGTACATAATATACGTCCTCCGAAGCTGGCAGACATCTATATAAGTTCTGTCGGATGCATTTAGAGTTATTAAAGCGGTAGCGTGTTTCAAAAGGATGAGAAACAACCTGATCAATTCACAATACATTTCTGCTACGTCCGGTTATGTGTACAAAAGACGAGGGAGGAACACGTGTAAATAGGTGAAGGTTTTCCTAAAAGTACCACCTAACTCTAACCGAAGGGAAACCACTCTGCTACTTACACGGTCACCTTGGTTGGCTATCTAATACGCATTGGATAAATTACACTCGATCCGGAATGACTACGCCCCCTAAAAAATCTTCATATATTTTGAGATAAGGATGTGTCAAGGCGAGTGATTTGTCTAGTTACTATTGTCGATTTTCTTAATATTCACGATGGGTAATCAAATTCTCGGATAAGATTCACCCCTTAATTACTTAAACTTTTTTCTTTTCAACTCTAAATCTTCGAATTGCTTTCGACAACCTTAAAGGCCCTATTACATTCGATAGATGTGCACATTTTGTTAATCGTCAAATATGATGCATCTAGTTCTACTGTAGTTTTTTCATTAAACAACCTAGGCGACTGGCCGCTGTCTTTTCAAGGACCCGTTTTCGTATCGAACGTAAGCTCTCTGCTGTTGAAGAATAAACCGGCGCTATGACAGAAGCGCTGTATAAATGGTCTCAAATGGGGCGTTTTACTATAATTACAAACCAGCCAGCTATAAACTACATGTTCAATTCAAAAGGCCTAAGTAAATTTTTTAAATGCCTAGCTGCTTTAATGGCGAATGGAATTCGGGTGTGACGATTATGATATCGTATACTGAATTCCTGCTGACGTCATCTCTGAACACCATTATATCTTATAAGAAATTGCGGGAGCTACATGTTCAACTTTGCAAACCGAGTGCACTAATATTACACAATGTCGTTAAACTATATAACTATCCGTTGTCTATCGAGAGACAATCAAAAGCATGTCGATAGTGTCACAAGTGTGATTATTTGACGTCTAGATTCAAATCTACCGATTCTACACACGTTCATTAAAACTACTAATACTTTGAAATGATTCTGCATATACTTCAAAGGGTCACTTCTATCCTTCTTTAGCAAGCGGTATTTGATGACTATTGTGGACGAATATTTCCGTTTTTCCATCGTGTTCGCCTCTCCGGACTTACACTCTTACTCGGTTATAAACTATCTGAACCAGGTCTTCAACGTGGTTTGGACTGTGAACTCTCATTTGCATCCCAGGAAATGAAATACTTATTAGCTTAGCTACGCATTGCACTTATAATTCAATAGAAAATATGCGATCGATATAAACAAAAATATATGAAAAGCTATCAACTCAGCGTCAGCCTCTACAAATCTTGAAATTTCACAGTGGAAAATGGTTTCTCCTGGTGTATTAGATTCTATCATTGCACTGTAGTACACTGCATCCACACTAATTCCCAGTGGAAACTTTTCAGTACCAACGCCGGCCCCCGGTAGACACTTTGCCATGTCTTATTGATTACCTATTTCCGTAATAAACATTGTGTAGCAGCCATCACGCAGGTCAGAATGAAAGAGAGTGAGGGTTCTATTATGCAAATCAGGTGCGGCAAAGAAGGCTAAATAATAGGCGGTGTTTTGGGGGTCGACAGCAGTTGAGTATGTATTTACTCCTCTCCAGGAGTTCGGCACAAGGCCAGTTTTAATCTTACTCCAACAAGTAAGATGTGACCCAAGGTCGGGTCGGGAAAGTGGGGTTATCAAATTGCCTGGACAGCCCCGTCAGCATTCCTCGGTAGGGGCGCCTCAGGCAGTAAGCAATAAACTTACCCCCCCCCCCACAATAGGGGAGGCGAAACCTGGGAGGGTGGACCTTCTAGAACTGCACAGGACAGACCCATAGACCGGCGTAAATCAAGCCCCGTAGGCCATGCCAATACCAGTCTATGGGGTGCAGTATCCATCGGAAGAGATACTACACTTTGATCTTAGCCAAAAGGCCAAGAACGGGGTCTCGAAGTTCGCATGCGTTTGGATAAAACGGTTAACAGAAGGAAACACGTGTTGCCTGGAAGAAAAAGGACACAAGTCACTGTTACACATTGCGCCTGCGTGGATGAAACGGATCTGATTAAAATATCTTTATTACACGCACGTAGATTTTTCTGACTTACGAGAAATAACTGTATTTCTTAAAGACTTAGTTCAGAGAGAATCAACACGCATATTATTCAGCTAGAAGGATTGTTAAATTCTGATTCCAAAGAAACTCTTATCTCTGACGTATTTGAACCATCGTTGTCGGGTACCCAAATTACACCTTTGATAAAAGCTGGTTGCTTTTCATCCGATTCGAAACTAGCATTATACGCTCTTAGAATATAAAACAATGCGAACTGAATTAGGAAATTCACCCCTGATCTCATACGACATTCTAGTCAAACACGTCGGGAACCACTTTGTTACTGGTAATACGAAACCCGGAAACATTTAGGGGAGAATTAATTCTTAAATTTGCCTCATTCTATATCGGGTTGTCTGTTACACTGCAATATATTTCTTCAGTTATTGAATCTTTTTTAAGTGAACAAAGGCTTATAATATATTCTTTCTCTCGTGTGTGATTACAATATACACATGGTTTCTGTTGTTTCGTAAATTTACATTTCAATTAATACAATATTTTACAGGAAATAAAATAGTAAGGTGGCATTTATTTCTACTCTCATAATAATTTTACCGTTGTTACAATCTATACAATTTCCTGAGTTGTGGGTATGCGTTCTATGCATTAGTATTACGGATAGAAAGTGTGGGGAAAAAGAAAAACAATGCTCCATATGTTGTGAGTAGAAAGGTGATAAAAGAGTAAAGAGGAATGAAAACAGCTATTGTATAGTGACTGTTTATATTAGTTGGTTATTTTAATTTTTTATACTAGACATTAATTATAAAAGACTGTTAAACATACACGAGTAAGTATTTGAAACTTTGAACAACTAGGTATTATTAAATTAAGTAAAAAGTACGATATTACATATTCATAAAATCAAATGGGTAAAACAAAACTTACCTGGACATATTATCGCCTGCCACCACCGATTATTATAGTAATCCTCTTTTAACATATCAGAATAATATGATTATAATAACACACTGTTATACATAGTTATGTTATTTAGTATACTTTAACTAAACGAAATATTTTTACTTGGAGTGTGTAATGGCTCTATAGTAGTTTACAGTCAGAGAATAACTCGTAATAACAAAAAATAAAGCTACCACAACGTTTAAACCAACTTCTATTTATACATTTAATTCCCGATTCTATATAACTCAAGAGTATGTGATAGTGTCATATGGAGTATCATATTAAGAAAAGCTTACTTTATCAGAACCTTTATATGTGGTCAGATAGATATCCCACCACTGAGCTATTCAGATATATGTTAATAGTCTGACCTAACGTTTATACATATATACATTTTATTGTGTAACATGTAAGGAAAGTGTAAATACCCGATTTAATAGGGCAACTGAGGATGCATAACTTATATATATATATTTATATATATATATATATATATTTATATATTTATTTATATATATATATATATAAATATATATTCATATATATATATATATATATATATATATATTTATATATATATATATATATTTATATTGACTTCTTTCTGCCCGGACCTCGGTCCTGCGCTCTCAGTAGTGAATACTATTTCTTCTCATTATCCCATCATGTTAACCCAACATTTCCATGTACTTTTTCTTAAAATTATCATCCTGGGGAAGTCTTACAAATATATGCGAAACGTTAATGAATACATAAAAAAAAACATCTTTTGGTTTTTCCTTTTTCATTTCCCATATATATATATATATATATATATATATATATATATATATATATATATATATATATATATATATATATATATATATATATATATATATATGAATATATATATATCATGAGAGAGGTGGAGATAGATGTTGGTACATAGAGAGCGATACAGAGAGAAAGAGAGAGCGCGATAGTTAGTCAGACAGACAGAGAGGCGTTCCGTACTAAATATACCAACATTGTTCACTTACATTTTATTATATAAAAACAAGCAGAAATATATAATATGATTTCATATTATATTACTTAAAAGTAACATGGTGGTGGAAACTTAACCGCACACTATATGTTTTCAGTCTGATAGTTTCCTAACTAAACAAGTGATACAGTTGTTAAGTCGACTTTTAGAATAACACACATCAGGACAATCGTATATACGTCACTAAGAATGTGGGGCTCGTAAACATTCGACACATAAAAGGAAACCTAGATATTTGGGACAACTTACATTCACTATGCTTAGAATATTATAGATATGATATAAAAGTCATACAAATAGCATATATTTAATGCTTTTAAAGAGGTTTGGCTGATATCACTTCCTTTTGTTAGAAAATCACTTAGATATTTAGGATCACTTCTATTCTCTTTTCCAGATAATCTTATACATAGCCTTCATATTTAAAAATACAAAAAAGATATAGTTGAAGTTTTAATGGTGGTATGCCCTCATAAACCCATTAAGATTTAAATGACAGATTCAGAAACACTTACATTGCGTTCTCCGTAAATGTTACATTATAATACAATTCTAGAATTTCATAAAGATTCTTTAACCTTATTTTTAGATAAGGTACACACCCATACATACATGTATACATTGAGTTTTATAAATCTAGATTCATATGTATGAAACGCAATTAAAGAATTCACAGCATAGCACATACATGTGTTAAAATCCCACACCACAAGTACAGCTCGATGATCATAGCACATAAATAATCATCAACATAACTTATACATAATACACATAAACTACTACAAATACAGCCAGAACTACACAACCATTCACCCGTTAATGCAGCCAGAGAGACAGGCATTGTCCATGACTAACCAACATAGATACTTTTCACCACCAAAATTCCTTTTATTAATTTGCTTTTCGACATGTCTCACATTCACCCCCACCAGATAGACTTACACTGAACCCTAGTTCCTCTCACAACTACGACCGAGACCACTGCAAACAACTGAACCACCGCCATGTTGAGGCTAGAATGAACTGTCAACAATTCAAGCCAAACCGCTACAAAATGCAGTAATGAAATGTACAAACATCTAATACATTTCTCACACAGGTGTACCATGTTACGTTTGCTGCAAGACTGTACATTGTGAGGAAAACCTTCCATCATTTCGCATAGCAATTTAAGTCCAGAGATCTAAGAAGAACACCACATTCGAAACTGAAGCTCGAACAACAAGAACACATGCGGAAAGGAATGCTCTACACACCAAACAATTTCTATGTTATACTATACATTTCAGGGGCGGCTAAAGAACATAATATGCGAGCTCAGTTTTTAATATTAGACAAATATAGAGAAGATAAAAAACATAGCAAACGAGATTGAGGGCAATATGCCAGCACTTGCTAAAAACTCAAGAGAAACGACAAAAGTAATAGGGCTGAAGTAAAAATAAAATACACGAGTTTTAACAGGAATCTCATAAGAGAGACACACACAGTGTAAAAGCAACTCAAATAGCAAGAGCTAGAATACTACCGACGGTATCTGTTTGAAAATGAGCGACCGTGCAATCAAGAGGCCCGAGAGATCGGTTATATAGATCAAAATCAAGAAAAACATACATTAAATGGCAAAGCCAAATATAACGCCTGGAATGCTAAAGTGAAAGTCAGATCTATTCCAGAATTACAAAAAACTAGCATAGACAACTCATCCAATGTTTGGCTTAAACAACAAAGATACCATTATAGTCACTATAATAGCTGATTCACCAGACTGTTAACGGTTAAGGTGAGCATACCAGACAACTTTGTAAAAGGCGACACGACTCTCATACACAAAACGACTGACACACAAGGCCATAGTAAATAGAGACTCATACGCTATCTAACGACATCCAACAAGCAAATCACTGGCCTGGTTGCATACAACATACGTGAACCTTTAGAGCTTACTTCGAAAAAGAACAAGTAGTATGCAAGAGAGAGTGTTAAGGCACCAATTACGAATTGTTTATTAATAAGATTTGTGAGATGAGTGTATTAAGAGGGATAGAAACCTAGGCATAGCGTGGATCGATTACTAAAATCCATATAACAGTGTACTTCACAGATGGCTATTGCGGTGGATGAATTATATAAGATTAATCCGGTGATCAATACAACCTTGGCTCTCAATAAAAAGATGTGACAAACGACCATGTATTAAGTCACACTAATGCAACAATAACAACTACTGAAGTCAAAATACGGAAATAATCGTTCAAGGAAATAGCTGTTCCCCTTCATGGTGTTTTCCTGGCAATAAATCCGCTACGATAGTTACTGAATAAAAGTAAGAATGCATACAATCTGAGCCAGGGTCGCATCCAAGACCCACACAAAACAGTTAATCGCTTGCTTTTCATGAATGACCTCAAGCGTTATGCCAATTCAGACGCTGACTTTACTCGACTCTTGCCGGTTTCCATACTTTCTCCAAAGATATTGGAATGATGTTTGACCTCTACAAATATGTCAAGTGCTACCTCAAAGCTAGTAATGGTATACAAACAGAAAACTATAGAGTTTAATTTAGATACTGATATCAAAGACTTTGAAGAGCAGAACAAATACAAATATATTGTCATAGAAGAAAACGATTCAATTACACATCCCAAGATAAAGGAAAACTTAGCAGAGAATATGTACACCGTGTAAAGAATTTGAAAAGCAGAGTTTACAAACAATAAAAATGGAACTTCAATTAACCAACTTACCATGCCAGTGATAACATACAGATTTGACATTATTGACTGACCACAAAAATACATTAACAGACTGGACACTAAAACGAGAAACATATTGACCCTACGTACAAGTACAAGCATCTACAAAGAATTATCTGCCTTGAGGAACAGGCGGTAGGGTGCTCTCAGAAATCCGTCGTCAACATTAAGCAATAACTGTAAGCACCGGCCTATAGCTGATGATCTCACGAAACACAAACTTTGTGATGGTATGTTAAAATCAAAAATCAGGAGCCAACTTCCATAAAATATCTGGCCGAACATTTTGCATAAGACTGTCTCACAAATTAGACAGAAATCACACACATGGCTGCAACGGATATATTCCAAACAAGCCGCCAAGAAATACACCAACGAATTTCATTGCATTAAACTTAAAGAATACGCCAATAAGAAACGTTCCACAAACATTTTCTGGATTAATTACTCCAGGAATATATAGATCAGGAAAGCTCTTTAGACTGTCTCAAAAAAAGATCGCTTTACTATAATCAGGAAAAGATAAAAAATAGCTGTCCAAGATCAACGCTTGATAATCGATGCCTTTAAGAAGATGAGTGGTCTCAGTTACCACATTAAGTTTAAGTTCTTCCACGCATAAGTAGAAAGGGCATGCCATCTGATATTTAGTTGTAAGGATCTGCTGTGGGACGGCCACTATACAATGCAACTTAATGAAGTGTGTACATTGCTCCATCGAACAATCTGTAAAGAGTGTAATATCCAGTCTAGCTGCAAATCCTTGGAACAGACACAGAAATTACTATTTGAAAGAAGTTACACACAATCCACTATGACTATCCAATTCTTACATTTACTTATTTACAAAACGGAGCTATTACACCTAGTATAGTGATATGGGACTAGAAGAGAAAATAGCAAACCTAAGTGAAGTCAGTGTCTTTAATGATGCTGGCTTAAACGAGACTGGGCAAGAGTATATAAAGAAATATCAAGGTCTCATGTACAATATGAAAACAGAGTTGAATCTTAGGAAGATGTTTGTAATTCCAGTAATTATAAGAGCCACTAGACTCATTACAACTCATTTTCTAAACAGTATTTCAAATATATACGGTGAACAAATGCCAACAAAAGATACACACACTTGCGATTTAATGGGCGTTTAGTAATCACACATGTATCGGTTGAAGGCTCTGACAAAGCGGGTGAATATCTGGAATGCGTAGATAACTGATATCTAGTCCAAGCAAATACTTAAGAAAACAATAAAAAAATATTTAAACAAAGACAACATATATTCATGGAATTTTAATATCAATATCTCTTATAAAAAGACTAGCAACACATATATTAACCTTTATTAAGTCGCATTATATAATTAAGGAACAAGTATATGTTACATAAAATGTAAGTGTTTGTATATTAAAAAAAGTATTTGTGAAATACATTCTTCATATCCTAAGTTATAAGGTGTTTCATTATTAAAATCAGGAAATTGCAGGTGCATATCATGTTTAGGAACAATCAAATGTTTCCAACTATAGCATATGATGCCGTAACTGCTTGCTGAAATGTGCGAGCAATAATGAACTAACGTAAAATTTAGAGAAATCCTGGGCACGATGCATTTGGTAAATCTCTGTTTATTTTTTTAACTTATGGTGAACGTTCTTTAACATAGACGTGATTGTTTATGTTAAAATCAATTAACTAGAGCACGTTAATTGAATCATGCGAAGAACAGCGGCACGTTAGATTCAGAAAACCAAAAATGCACTGATCTTTTTACATAAAAGGTGATACAAACATATACGAATAGCAACTAAAAAACACACACATATATATATATATATATATATATATATATATATATATAAATAATCCAACAAGAGATATAAGAGTATAAGAAACAACTAATATCTTTAATTAGTGAACATCCGGATAAAACTGAAGCTCAATATACTGGATAGAGCATTAATAGCATTATAAAAGTTAAATAATAAAATTAGGTGCGAATCAAATTTTATTAGAATTCAATGTTCAGGCAAAGTACCTTAAAGTCCTTAACTCATGAGTGTTCAAAGAAAATCCCTCTCCTCATAAAATCATTTCCGCAATGACATTACTGCAGGTAATAAAATGTAACTTTAAAAATATATGAAAAATGTATATAAAAATACATAAAAGTACATAAAACATCAAATATATCAGGCCAAAACATACTGTTTTGTTAAAGCGATACAGTTCATCCAAGTCATACAATTTAAAACATATTAAGGAAAGATATCCAAGAGGTTGATTGAAAAGTGATCCAGGTGGTGAGTGGTAGTCCAAAAGCGAAAAAGTTATCCATGCGGGAAATCTGTTTGCAATCGATGCAGTAAATGACACGAACAAAATGTATCCAAGGTGTATGCAAATTAATAAAACGTTTTAGTAATTTGCATACACCTTGGATATATTTTTCACTGTCATTTACTGCATGTGTATATATATTTTAATATATTTTCAAAGTTTAATTTTATTACCTGCAGTAATGTCATTGCGGTAATGGTCCTTTGAGGAGACGAATTTTCTTTTAAAACTCATGAGATTAACACTTTAAGGTACTTTGCCTGAACATTGAATTCTAATAAAAATTGATTCGCACATTATTTTATTATTTCACTTCATATAATGCTATATGTATATATATATATATATATATATATATATGCATATTAATATATATATATATATATATATATATATTTATATATCTAAATATATATATATATAATATAAGACAAATTCACTAACACTCCCATCCCTTTAATAGAAATAATTAGACTCACTACTGACGTAACATATTCAACGACGAATTGTACAAACAAAAATGTAGACTCCCCATGAGAAACCATCTAAGCGGTGTATTAGTCTGCCTCTTCTTAGAATTCTTAGAATCCGGCCCTTTCAAATTTAGACTACCCCCTAACATCGAATACGTCAGATATATTGATGATATTTTTATTTTTCTCCCCGTAGATATTCAAATCAATAACCTCGAAGACAAACTCAACACAGTTGAACCCTCCATAAAATTCACACATGAGACTAAGATAGACAGCTCGATACCATTCCTAGACACTCTTATAATAAAGTCCAACAACAAACTAGCATTCAAAGTACACCGCAAAGACACTCACAAAAACAACTAAATACACTTTTAGTCTCACCACATCAGCAAGATAAACACAGGTATGATTATAGTCGTCTTCCTACGCACCCTTAAAATCTGCAGTCCTCAATACATAGATGAAAAAATGAAAGATTAATTCCTTAAAAATATCGCAATACCTCACACATTTTATACTAAATGCCAATGAGAAAGCCTTTTAAATATTCTCCAAAAACAACACACAAAAACATCACACACTAAACACCTCTCTCATAGACAGACGTCTTCTTTTACCAACGCAATCCAATACCACATCCATATGAAACACACTTAACAAACTAGGCATTCTAACAGTACAAACCACATCACACACCATAAAACAAAAATTAAACGCAGCAAGACATTTAAAAAAATAACCCACATCCCATGCCGGCTTGTATAGTGTCCCATGCAACAACTGCAATCAAATTTACGTCGGGGAAACGCAACATGAATTGAATGAAAGATTGAGCGAACACAAATAGACATACAAACAATAATTCTCTCAGTGCACTTTTCTCCAATTTATTAGAGCATGATCATGCTTTCAAATTTGAGCAGGCCAACATCACCAACTACATTCATAATAAAGCTCGGCGAAGACTACTGGAAACTGCACTAATCATAGATTCCAACACCATCAGACAACGGAATAGCTCCTACAATCTATCCCCCTTAATAAACAAAGTGATCTTGACCGAACAAAAACTAAACCTACATCATGGCTAACATTTCTTCTCTTCGCTCTCAATTGTACTTATATACAAGTCCTAACATACAGACTCACGAACAAACCCCTCCCCACTTACATTTTTATTCACCACGAATCAAAACCACTTTACTACAAATAACAGCCTCACCAATGAACACAGTCTCGTCATCCTCACACACATTAAGATATTTAAACCCCTTTTGCTCTCAATTAAATTTAAAACCCTCAACACAGCCTGCACAAAACTACATTTAACCTATTTCTCGCCAAAATTAATATAATTTTTATCCTTCTCTTTTTCCCCCCTTTTCCTTCTACTCATTGTCATATTCTACGAACATTACAACATGTTCCTTCTAACTTACTTATATTCACACATACCTGATATAGCCAGCTGGTAAATACTCCTACCATCCAAAAATGTCACACCTAACCACAACAAAATCTCACCTCTACCTCCTCACCCATATCACTCTTTCAATTACTTATTTCCCGCTCTTACCCCCCTCACCTGCCTACTTTCGAATCATCTTCATTTCTTCAAATCTTTTTCTAAAACTATGATTCTACCTACACACACAAGACGCAGAGCCCCTTCCACTCCTCTTTCCTCAGCCCCTCAAAATCAATGCTACACGTCACCATGACAAAAACCTCAGCACCCCTCTCCCCCACACTAAAACAAATTCACCAACACTCCCACCCTTCCCCTTTTTCACTCACACACATCCACCTTCATTTCACTCTCTGCCACCGACTTCCCTCAGCCCGGACCTTGGTCCTGCGCTCTCAGTAGTGCCTACTACTACTTCTAATCAACCAATCATGTCAATCCAATATTTCTATGTACTTGCATGATATTTTTCTTTAAATTATCATCCTGAGGAAGTCTTACAAATAAAAATGAAACGTTGATGAATACATAAAAAAACATATTTCGGTTTTTCCTTCTTCATGTCCCATTACGTCGGATTACTGTCATCCTTTCTTTCTCATATATATATATATATATATATATATATATATATATATATATATATATATATATATATATAAAGCTCTATTTTGATATTGAGCACTTTTTATAAAGCCGGTTAATATTCTCTGGATTACAACCCTGTGGATATTTTTCACCTGGATTATTACCATTATATATATATATATATATATATATATATATATATATATATATATATTATTTCTAAATAAATAGTGCATTTATTTTTAAGCAAGATGACTTAACAAATAAAAAAAAATGAAAAGAGCAAGATGACCAGTTTCGAACTTCCCTAACCAAAGCTGAATCGAAGTCAGAATTAAGAGAGAGAACACTTATGCTGTGGACATAATAGTATGTGAAAATGGAAAAAAATTAAATAAAATAAAACTACATTACGTCCGAGAAGATTTAACTTTTTGCTAACAAATAGTCTGAATGTAAATGGTTTCATAAATATTCAGATGAAAATGTGAGTGTGACATATATATATATATATATATATATATATATATATATATATATATATATATATATATATCATGAAGTTGGTCGGATGTTCGAATTGCATGTAGCAAGTCTATATCTGAGTCTTCTTAGCCAATTATTACGCTACTTATATATTAGAACCATGTCCGTTACACAATATTTCTCTTTCTATTTCGTTTTTTTTAAGTACTTATTTCTGATAATTGATTACTCTTTCTAATATAATATATACTTGTCTTCAGGTTGTTACTTAAACATCTATATATAGTGCATATATTCAAATCCGTAACTATGTTAATTGTTAAACATACCAGCGGACTTTTATTATTCTATATTAACTAATCATCTATCTCGTCTTCTCAGAAATACACGATTACTATTTGAATAACTTATTTTAAGATTTAGAACGTATAATATCGTGAACTTTCTTTTAATTTTGTAAGCAATTTTTTACTATTTTAACGATGTAAGTATTTTTATAATTTCATATGGAACTAGCGGAACCCGTCGTTCCGCATTGTACGAGAGAAAGTACTACCTATTGCATGACGTTGAATAAAAAAGAAATGACACATCGTTCTTTCTCCCCCCCCCTCATCTACAGTGTTGGTGAATGTTTTAAATTTAAAAAAAAGAAAAAGTGGTAGAGTAGAATGGGGTTGAACGATGAAATTGGTGATCATGAAACCTCCCGTCTTAACTACTGCGCCACGGGTGCGAGTTAAAGGTACATGTGAAAATAGGCTAATTAAGTTAAGCTTGTTTATTGGCATGCGTGTTATGTTAAGATTTAGCTTCTGCCGACCAAATGGAATGTTCAACAATGACACGGTTTAGGTCATTGGTTGATGAAGTAAATGGATTTGGTTTCTATAATATGCGTGTTAAAGGTGTATGATTTTGAAAATGTAAATGTATCGGGGTCTACAAGTATCTTGGCGCTTATTGAATTTAATAGGATGTCGATTCGATCATGAAATTGTAGCCGCCATATTGAATGAATAAATGTTGCAGGAACTGTGTTCGTCAATTTCATTCGCTTAATTTCGGAATGAATATAAATATAGAAGTAATTGGTAGAATTAGAAATAATGTAATCTAATATTCGCGGAAAATCATCGGAGTGAACGGGAGCGGTCATTAAGTCTTTGCGTATTGCTTTATATGATGTAGTAAATTCATACCAGGCCAATAATAAATAAGAACCGGTGTTTTGTGAAAATTAAACTGTGTTGATTAGTTCCCGGTGTCGATGAGTAGAGTGACAGTACAGAATTGTTATGGAGAAAAGTTTTTGCTGCCACCTATATGGAGTTTTTTTGGCGGAGAGACGTGGATGGTGGGCCAAATGTAATATTTAATGTCACCTTGAAAAATAATAACACATTCACTAAAACACTCTCAAGTGAATAAGTGTAATATACTGCTGAGTGTAGTAGCCTGTGATGCATGTGGTTATTTTCCTATACTCCGAGAATGTAAAGGGGAAAAATCGTCTCTACTTTATATATTAGAAAAAGAGAGAAAACAGAGGCGAAATATTTATGAATACGGAATAAACAAATTGAAAAAAATAGTCAATTGTTATTGACAAAGAAAATATCTCGAACATTCGTTTTCCAAAATGGTCGCAGCAGATAAATAGTTGCGCTATTTTCGTTCTATATAATGTATATAGAAATATATCAAAATACTATTAAATGTTAGGAAATATAAATTATTACGATGCCCTCGATCGTAGGGGCACAAATAAGTCAGACGCTACCATTTTGGAATATGAATGGCGCAGGGAAATGGTAAGTTTGTTAATAATTTACAATCATGGGTTGTGTACCGTAAACATTTGTATCGATAAATATTGCAATGTATCTACAAAGTTAAAAAGTATATTATAATCATTTAATAACATAATTGAGAAACACATGTTTTTAAAAAATTCAATTCACCCTCAACAAAGGATATAGCCAATGAGACGTAAAAAAATGTATGTTAACATTATTTTGAAATCTGTGCATTTTTTTACAGTCAATGAAACAGTGAGCAAGGATGGAATTCCAAAGGTTATCAGTTCGGAAAAAGTATCTATTAGAGGAGAAAGTTATCTGGCATATGTGAAGGGGTGTGATTAAGATGAGTGTCAGATCGGTCGTAATATTTACGCCGAGAAGGTACCAGCGCAGCAAATTCTTTGGAGCACATTCCATTCAATCACTTGTGAAAAAAAAACAGATATGCATCATTGCAGCGATATGACAGGGACTGGAGATTTGTAGACAGGGTGGCGTCTATTTTGCTATATACTTTATTTTTGACCCTGTCTAATTGGGAGATACTAGGGGGGTGCACCAACCCAGATACGACAACAATACTACATGCCTGGGAAGATGGTGGCTTTGTAGAGATATAGGATACTGGTAAGTGTGAGGAGTTTACTAGCATGGTAGAACGAGCCCACTTTCTCTGCAACATCAAAGGAAGTAACTTCTATTTATTTGTTTCAATTCATGTAACCTGTGAATGTAAGGCCGAGGAGTTTAAATGTTGGACTTTAGGGTAGGATGTTTTAGCTATAGTAAAAGGTGGCTCAAAAAGTTTCTTATAATTCTTAAAGGAAATTATTAAGTAGTATAAAATGTTACTATCCATATATAGCCTCGTCTAACTACACACTGGGCGTCTTTCGTCAATGATTCAGCAATTTACTTTGATATGGGTGTGTTCGTTTTACCCACATATCGAGAATAGAGCGTGATTCCGTAAACAAATAAACTTACTTCGGACACAGTGTAATGAAGGTGGTGCGAGGATCGGAAACAATAAAAGTCCAATAACAAATCTCTGCAGAACACCGGCGTGTATGTCGTATTGTCCTGATAAACAGTTATTGAATACAATACGCCTCCTTCTTGTATTTAGGAAGTATCTGATTATGATAAATGTTTGTCTAGTAATACAATAGGAATTAATTTTCATAAGAAGTCCTTTATATAAGAATTTGTCAAAAGCTTTAGGTATATCAACGTCTACTGACCTAGCCTCATCTACGTTGTCCAGTGTATGGTATAAGCGTTCAAGGAGACGTAAGAATATTCTCATCATGACGAGCTTACCGAAATATATACTGATTGTTAGAAATACATTTAGCATGAACGATGGGGCGAACTTATGCTATATTAATTTCTGATCCAAAGATTTTAGGAGTGATTCGGGGGAGAATGATGAAAGGTACATTCTGAGGGCCACTCCTTCATAAAAATTATTGGATTCTGGGGCTGGAGACCCACTTTTCCAGCTATTAAAGAAGTGAGATTTTGCAACGTATTTGTTATAGAAGTTGAAGAAGACAACGGGTAACTAGGAATACAATTTATTGGTTAATATAACAAGGATAAGATCAGAACCACATGTTTTTTAAGTGTCCATGTTTTTTCTGATATCCTGGCCATGGGAATGGGTGATGACCAGGTTATCAAGCTTTGCTTTATTCCGCAATGGGAAATTAGAGAGGGTGGTTTGTGGAGCCAAAGGTGGGGTTCAATTTGAATCACTGGTAAAGAAGTTCACACGTGTCAGTTACCATGCACATTGTTTATTGCCTATCATTTACAACACTATTGTGAATTTTACAGAAATAGCGAGTTCGAAATATATGTGACTCAATGCGTTTTCTTTTTATCTCGGTATGCATTTTCTTAGCTGCGGCTATTACAGTCTTCAAATAATGTTTTAATGCTATAAATGGGTGTATGTGTGTGTGCTTATGGCGGTACAACTAGCGGTATGCAAGATACATGTGAACATTAGCATGTGCACAGGTCGAATTGCATCGTGAGAAAGAATGAGACTTTATATTGAATATCCGTGTTAAGACATATGCTTCTATGCCTGCTTAAACTTATTCGGGTACCTCATTTGTGCACTGATCAGAAAAACGTTTTACTACATAGGTCACTTCTGATGTTTAGTTGATGGATATTTAATCTGACCGTTTGAAGTATCATTTTATTTTGATGAACAGCTATTCAGTCAAGATATTAAGGTGCTATCAATTATTATCGCAAGGTTGTTTTTGTTTCCCATGTATCTATGGGCACCTTCAAACAACCTGTCAGTATTGTTGTCGAGAATAGGTCAATATATGAGGCTTGCCGATCCTCATGATCTGAGACTGGATTCGGAAAAGTGACTGTTTTAAAATGAATCGTATATGTGTCCTGACCGAACAATAAACACTAATCATCAATGTGAAAGTATTCAATAACGTGTTCACTGAATGAACCGCAGATAGCAATATTTTCTTTTTAAAACATTTGCATTGTCTTTACTATTTCAAACTTGACTTTGATATATACACCTTGACTTGTTATTTAATTAAACATTTTCCTTCAACCTATATGAATATATTTTCTTTTAACAATTGGCCTGTATTTTGTTTAGAAAATAATACATTGTCGACTGAAGCAACATGAAAAACAGTTCATCAAAAAAGAAGTTACTACAAACTTCTTTTTCTGACAATGCTCGGGATAGAACATGTACATGTGTAATAGTCGACTTTGAAATTAAGTGTTACATGTTTTCGTACTAATAAATAAGTAGATGTGTTTTAAAAACTTTTCATTAAATGAATAATCATCAACGGTGCATACTGTTTAAATAACTTACGTGTTTACCAAATGCACACAACATTCATTATTTTTCTAGAAGAGTGCATATTGTAAGCCTTACATTTACACACGATTTTGTAGTATGTTCATTTAATTCGATTACATTTTTATATATCAGTATAAACGGAGATTACTTATTCTAAAGTTGTTTTACTCGTTACGTCTATTTGATATAAATTTCTAAAAAATCTATCATTTATACCTGAAGAATTTCAATAATTTCTTAGCAGATTAATTCTATTTTCAATGAATTCTCTTATAATTATGACAAAGCAGAAAAAAGGACAACGATGGGCTTACGGTCAGGGGAGTGCAAGTTCGTTTTTGCTTGTTTGGTTTGTTTGTTTGTTTTGTTTCATGGCATATGCAGTTTTTTCAGGTCATTTAATGCCGAGTCAATTGTATTTTTAAAAACTTATTTGCATTCGTGTATGGAATCTTAAAAGTGCCCTTAAGAACGCCTTGTCCGCCCTACTAGCCTTGTAGTTACCTGTGATTCTGATAAGGCTTAGGATCCAACCCAGTAATATTTCATCATCATTTGTAAATATTCCATTTCACATCGTAATTTTGTTATGAATGGATTGTCAAATTACTTGTTCTGTTGTAATATTAGTACAAACAAAAAGTCTAAAATGATAATGATTTTTTAAATATTTTGTGATTTAAAAATAAAATTGATCCCCACATTCACTGCACATGCTTCTGCATTAAAAATGGAAGTGTCATTTAGGAGACGCTTCTTATTCATAATATTGTAGTAAATTGCAGCACATCATGTTGCTTCTTCATGTTTTGATTCATCTGGTTATTTGCTTGTGGCGTCTGCTTAAAGCCAATATGATCTTTGCGATCGTAATGGCCCAACGTAGAGATCTTAGGTATTATCGTATCATGCATTTTTGTCAGGTCCAATCCTGTATTTTTGTTGATCATTTCCATTCGGTTACATAGCCCCTTCATTCCTTTTCAATAAGTTCCTGTATTTTGGATGGAATGTACCATCATATGTAGGATTTGGTGAATATGATCTCAATTTTACATGATACTGAAGATCACAGTTCCCACCTCTAATATCTACAGGCTAATCGTAAGCTTCTATACATACACTTTTAACCATCGATGTTCTGAGGGCTCCAAGGACTAACGTTAATCCTCCATGGTAGATCGGGTCAAGTATGTTTAGATAAGCCCTTCTGACTGATATATATATATCGATACCTCGCTTTAATTTGGATCTAATCAACCACTTAGTTTGGTAGAGGGTTTTGGTCCACACCCCACTCAGTGTGAGTTACAACATGTAGTAGTGGTAATGCTCTATTACATTTAGTCTTTATATATATTCTACGTGGGCAATAAAGATCAATTTTTATAAGAAATTACCCCTAACAATTTATATTCATCTACAACTGGAATTGCTGTCCTTTCCCGCTTGTCAGCCTTGTGTCATTGTGGAATGTTTTCTTCTAAAATAAAAATGGACAAATTTTGCTTATGTCCTGAGAAAATCGGAAACAATTTTTAGTTGCCTATTTGTTGATTTTATTCAGGTAGTGTTGCAATTTGCGCTCAATGGTATGCATATGCTTCGACCTGTAGTAGATTAGGAAGTCGTCTACGGGTAGGGGTATATCTACTGTGGGTAATGTCTTTTTTATCATGTTTCGTGTTATACTAAACACAGTCACAAATAACGTTGCTTTGTTGGGCACCCTCTTCCTGGATATTCATATCACAAAGAGTAGATCCAAAGCGACTGTAAAATCTCGGTTTGACAAAAAACGTCAATAAAATGTGGCATTCTACCTTTTAGAATAAGATCTTTCAAATCACTTATGATCCCATATTTCTTTGTCGTATCATACGCTTTCTCTAGGTCACATACAATAGCGACAAACTCTTCTCTCTTAATGAAGCTTACTTTTATGGCAGTTTCCAGGCGAACTAAGTGGTAAGGCGTGCGTCTTTTATTGCGAAATTCACATTGAAGATCGTTAATAAGGCCATTGGATTCCGAATACCAAATGAATTTATTGTGTATCGTCCACTCCATTGTTTTGCATACACAACTGGTCAAGGAGAGGTTCCTGTATTTTTGTCGAGCTTAGTTGTATTTGCCCAGTTGTGGGATCGGTACCAAATTTCGTGTGTCTCCATATGTCGGTTTCCTCTCTCCCTAATTTGTTATATATGTTTATAGGTAGTGTAAGTGGTTCTCCTGGTTGTTGCCTTAAGCACATATAATTGACTTCATCTGGTTTTACAGCAGTCTTATGAGATCTTTCAATAGAGTCCCTACTTGTGGTTTCAACCACATTTCTTGCTTCTTAGCAGGAAATATTTATAGTGTATTTAACTGTTCGTATATCATTTTCCGTCTTCCATCTCTCACAAATGTTGGCATAAACTGGGTGGTATCCACCACAGTTTGCGCATGTATGGTTCTCTTTACACTCATCAATGGAGTGGTCAGGCTTGTTTACCTTACATTTCCACATGCGTTTCTTTAGTTACATTTGTACTCGTGATGCCCATATTTTTGTCATTTGTAACCCTGAAGAGGATTGGTGTTACATTGTTCAACCTTTTCGATTCTATTTCCGATCTGGGAGGAATTGTTGACATATCAATTGTCATCACGTATGTGTTTGTTTTGATGAGTTTTTTCTCTTTTATCGCTTCACGTCGATTACCTCTTTTGCATTTTATTTCTTCTTTTTTCTATTGTACACAAGGAACCTTACTACTCCTTTCTAAATGTGTGAGTATTGATGTGGGTTTGATGTCATTTTTTATTGTGAAAAATTTCTGCTTTTAGCATAACATCTTCATATTCTTTTTTCTCAACATCGACCAGTAGGTTTCCATTGGCCAATTTTAAATAACATTAGGTGTCATGTAAGCCACACTTAGACTCTCAATGACGAAGAGAGATAATGTTGAAATAGTCGTTTTTTCTCATACTTCCAGTTCAATAAATCTTGGAAATCTACTTTGCCGCTTTCTCTTTGCATCCCTATTTATCCTTATTGTGGTTTTGTTAGGAGCCATACATTGCTTATTTTTAATTCATCATACCTGCTCCCTACCTACCACGGAGTCTACTACGACCTAAAGTATATGGGAATAGCCAACGAGGAGAACTCAATTGTCATGACGAGACAAGGTTACAGCAATGGTATTCTCAACCCGATCGTGATCACAATACCACTATTCCATCGATTTCTCTACACAGCCATGTTGCAGGCATTTATCGTTCAAGTTGATTGAGACTTGCCACCGCTTTCTAGCACTTAATTATATACTGGAGTTGGTATTAATAACTACGAAGTGTATTCATTTCAATATTGTTAACGATCGGGGAACCTGATAGAATAGCATCTCTGATCTCCCGTCTAGCCGAAGTAATGGCCAAAGTAGAGTGTTGAAAATAACGTAACCATTTATGGAAGCAGGCCACGGGACGTTCAGCCAACAGGATCCTGTCCTAAGACATCACGAGTTGCCACCTACAAGGGTTGCGGTCGGCAATTCGCGGCCCCGCTGACAGGAAAAACGAGTTCTGGACAATTATGGAACGTAAACAAATTCTGATAACAGTGTTGTGCCTTGGAACAGAAATGAGAGGGCTCAACTCGTAGAATAGGTGCGTATTACTTATGTTAATCCTTGCCACCAAGTTAAGTAATATAATAAACAATATATTATTAAGTATATATATATATATATATATATATATATATATATATATATATATATTATTATTATTATTATTATTATTATTATTATTATTATTATTATTATTAAAATCAAAGAAGTGAAATACATATATATATAAAGTTTGTTTAATAATGCACCTCCAGGTTTATTACTTATGATGTATTATGCTTGCGTACAAAAGTTAGGGGAATGTATACATAAAATAATGTTTAGTATATAAGTTCATGAGAGGTAGAGAAAATGATATATGTTACATTATCGGGTTAAAAATGAGTGCATAAGACTATGCTGTTTTTCTCTATGGAAAATTAATGGAAATATTTTTCAATAGGGGTAAATCTCGAAGATGTCTGATCTTCAGTTCTTGTTCATATTTGGTTAGAATATCTTCCCCACCTTCTTTATAAGGTTCCACTTAAGAAACATTTGAAAAATTCCAAAAAGTTAAATAATAATGTTTGTATTTTTAAATCTATTTTACTTTTCATTTCTATTTAAACGGAACACTTAAACAAAGTAAAAATATTTGAAGGCAATTAAGAAAAAAATAGATTATTATCCTATATCTATGCGGTCAAATGGAATTAAGATATAATGTTTATGATTTCATATCAGAAGATAACATTTCTGATAATCAAATGTAAAATAATATAAAAGGTATAATACATAATCATTAAAATTGGATGATTTTATTAAATTAATATAACATATATTGTTGATCAAAATAAATGAATAAATTGAATAACTTGTACATTCAGTAAAACCTTAGGACCATTATATGATTCGCCTTTTGTATTTCAAACACTAATTTTGTTTTAACATGTCTTTATTCTTCAAAAAGGATCATTTACTTCATATATATATATATATGTATATATATATATATATATATTTAAGAAATTGTATTTACAATTTTACAATGTTTTGAACAGAAGGTTCCTACAAATACATAACTACTTGGCGTCGACTTCTGACACTATATACGAAAGCAGCAATTATATATTACTCTGTTAACATGTCTAATTAAATAAAGAACATCATATCGGTTTGTATATTTGAATCAACTAACATGTAATTTATAAACAAGCATACCTACTTCTTTTATACACTTATTTTCATTGTAAAATATATATAATTTTATAATTTAACATAGAATCAATTTCTCATGAAGTAAATTATTTTGTCCCTTTCTCATTGACAATTATAGTTTCCGAATGTAAATCTGCACAGGCTGATTTGTTTTGCCAACCACTTTGGCTAATTTTCGATGTGCGTTTCTAGAAAATTTACGTGCGTTTTTTTTCTTGTCCAACTGTCTTACACTCCTGCTTTAGCAGCCTCTGATACAGTTATCTACACATGCAGCGTGAGTATTTCACTATCACAACATCATCTACAACCTCATATTTTATTTACCGGAATACACGAATAACATTTTTTTAATCCTAAAATATTCACTTTCATGTTTAATACTTATGAATATATATTTCTTATTATTGAAAATTATTCGATTTTTCCACATCCTCCGATTCATCATTACCGATCAGTTTGGATACATGGAGTTACATATTCAGATGTTCTATTTTCCTCTTTAAAACATGATTGCATTGCTAACAGCCCTTTTAGTCTGGAGAATTAGCTTTGATTAATCTATTTTACAACATACGACATTCTCATGCTTGAATTAAAAGAATGTCCTCTAAAAAGTATGTGATATGTTTCTAACAATGCCATTACTATTTAATCTTGTCACTTACTTATTGTAAATGTATACTTTGCTTGAGAAAATATTGTATATACACCCCTTTGCATAAGCTTTTTATTTTATTTTTTAACTTAAGAAATCTATGCAAATCATTTAACATTTATATTAAGATTACAACGAACACGAAGTGTAATTTTATAGAATTACTCCGATCTCCAAACTGTATTTTAAGGAAGATTTCTCCCTTTAGAAAGAATATGTGTTTCTTTAGAATTCGTGGTTACTTTTCCGGTTAATGAGTAACTCTCTTTTGTTTTGTTTTTTATATATTTTAGGTGCCGTCTTTACTTCTTTATTATATCTTCTTTTTTAGCTTTTCAATTGCGACATTCCTTTCCTCTCGTGTATTTCTATTTTTCTTTCAACTTTGCGATTTCTCTATGAGTAAAACATTGATATTTGAATAGTTTTAATGACTACATTACGTGTATTTCTCACATCAATATGTTTATATTAAAACATTTCAGATTGTGTCACAGCCGAAAAAAGGTTCGATTAGAAAGTTCCAGAATTTGGTAACCAAATTTACTTTTAATATTTTAACGCAAAAAATGCCCGTTATTAACATACACAGTAAACTTACTTCCGGTTCACAAGACACATTCCCTTATATATATATGTTGCAAGAGACCCCTATTAAATCGTTCTCATTCAGATCGTGAGATGTGCCCACGTACCGGTAGTTATAAGCAACACATAATTTAATAGTTCAAAGTTGGAGTCTGATACTTCTTGAGTTGATCTACTTTCCCGGGCAAGGCTATAACACGTGTTAGCTAGTAAATAATACAATTTACTTGTATTCTATGAAAGTATATTTAGTGTTATGCCCATTATTATGGATGTACGTTAGAAACAAATATAATAATCGTAAAACATTTATTTTACTAAGTAAGAAAATATCAGTATATAAATTTGTTATACCATTTACTTAGTTAACCACGAATTCTTTGTATATATTAATGAATTCTAGCCGTAAAATATGGTAGACAAAAACAAATTGTGGTAACTAATACACGAACTTATTCATTGAATATCAAAATTTAAAAGTAGCATCATCTACAAAAATATGTAATAATAACCTGGGATAAATAGTGCAATATACATTTCAGCTTCATTTAGAGAAATACATAGATTATAATTATAATATTTATAGAATTTCTGTAGATTAAAAATATCATAATTCCCGAACCAGATACAGTTTTCAGAAGGATGATTCGCCATGAGTTATTATTAACTATAGAATGACAACCTCTCGAACGAAAACGTCGGCTGTCAGTGATATTCTTGATATTTCTGTCGCAGAACGAGTCGTTTCCTTGCGGCTCGTATGAACGACATTATATTGAGAGAGCGATTTCCCAACGGACACTCATCTCTGTATGGCATCCGAAAAAGCTCGTATGTAGACAGGACCAATCGTGCGTAAAGATGCGTAGATGTCCATCACGAATTTTGGAATTTATTCGCCAAGAGGAAGGTAAAACAGCTTATTTTGGGAATGAAATAAAAGATCGGCATCAAAATAGATGTGGATATTATATATGTTCTGCTCTTTGAGTTTTTAGAAAAAGTTAGCAGATTTGTAAATGATTGAGCGAAATGATTTTACTCCCACATAAGTTGTGTTTTTATCTACACCAAGTCATTATTTTCTAATTTTGGTATATAATCATATCAAATAAAAGTAAGGTATACATATGCCAATATCTGTGAATGATGGAGAAAGATCGCGTCTTAGAGAGAGGATATGTTTCAAGTAGTTTGACTTAAGAAAAGTCGGTTGCAACTGTAATGACGTGTTACTTACTTATCGACATAGACGTGTAGTGTAACTGGTAGATTTTTTACTATTTCAGAATTATAACACGACCGGGAAAATGTTGGCGAGTGAATGAATAAGATAACATTAAATTGCGTCGGTGCGTGTTTATGTAGAATCATATCAGAACTACATGCAGGTACTTGCAATATCGTAACACAATTTTAGATGAACTTGATTATTACGTTCTACGTTTACAAACAGGTATGTCAGACTTATGGTAACCTCTTCTCCAGTTGTGCAAACTTTCGAAGTACAAAAACCTTGCGTAATTATGAAGCATATTTGTTTTTTTAGCCGGTGATTCTGTCTCTGTTCGATAATGCACATTGCGGAGGGATGATATACCAAAAACGGCAATTGATCAAATCAGATTACATGGTAATAGGTAATTTTAAAATAGTAATCAGTTAAATCAGTTAGGGTAGAGTTACACGTATCCCAGGTGAATACACTTAGCTCCTTACATTCTAGTGTAAAAGTGCATATATAAGTAAAAAAAACTACGAATCTTAAGCAATGGACAATCCGCTAAAGTGTGTTAGTTGTTGGTAGTAAATCAATATATCAGAAAACCATTTATAATCATATAAGCTAGCAACAAGGACAACAAATAATTGGAAGTTCCAAACTAAAATAGTCTGACGAATATGAAAAAAATCTATTTGTACTATTATTTTTTATGCAGTTAAATCAAGGAAAATTGAATCTGGTTAGACAGTTTACATACAATACATGTTCTCTATTGTAGCATATTCAATATATATATATATATATATATATATATATATATATTAACCGTGATGGTCTGATATAGTATTGTAAAATCCTAACACTGCAATCAATTTTACTACAGCTGTAGGTATTAACAAAATATACATTTTATAGTGGAATACATCTATATGCGGTTAATATTATGTTTTAATAGAGAGGATCTTGTTAAGGTTCCATTATCTTCCCCAGTATCGTATTTACCGAGCTCAACATCGCTTATGCAGTGATCTAATGTGAACCGGTGTATCAACGTGAATATACACGTAGGAAGCCACACATATTTGCCAGTAAATTAAAATCTATAAATGAATGTATGAGTTCATTTAAAATAGATTTACATTCATAAAATTAAATAATCAAAGACTAGAAAAATAAATTAGAGTATAGATATCCGGCGGATGTTCACTAAAAGTGTTTGTTTAATTCTTCGTAATACTATGAAGTCCTACACATTGAGATTAAACATTTATTTTTTTGTCGAAACAAGTTGTGCTATTTTCGAAGAATGTGGGCGTAATCTATGTTATTTTAATGTAAATTGATCCATCTGGTTTAGATATTTCCTCAGGATTCTTTAATCGCTCTATATATTTTTTATTTAACACTTTGAGAATATGAAAGGTAACGCGTTGTACACTTCAGAAAAAAATGTTTTAAAAATAAAATAAAGGAGTAAAGTTTTTTATAAGTTTTAATTTCAACAAAAAAATGAACATTTTCTTTTTCATTTTCCTTAATATAGGGTTTTGTTGTGCGACTTTAGAGAACAACAGACTAATGATGGTTTTTAAAAAACATTTACATATTTCGGTTTTGTTTTTAATTTTGTTCATCTGCGAGTAATAGGCTACTGTAATAGCGATCATGTTTTGGTGACACATCCCCCAGAATCTCGGAATTTCTACATTTAAGGGAGGGGGTTCGCTGCTAGTTTGATGGTTTCAAGATATTTCCGCTGGAGGTACACCAGCAGTGCGTTTATTGGAACACATTGCCTGGAATAGGGATGCAACACTGCGGCGATGCGTCGGGGACTGGAGCTTTGCAACCTGTCCGGGACATATTCGGTTAATAGTTTTTTTTTAGAATATTGTCTAATAGACGGAGTATAGTCGTTGGTGTACCAGCACAATTGCACAGTAGAATAACGGTATAATGGGCGGATAAGTAAATGGTATCCGTTCTCTATCATAATTTAAATGATTTTGGAATAAATTCAATTTTAATCCATGGATGAATTAACAAACGTAAACAGATAACATTGAACGTTGCATTAACATACTTATTTATGGTTGGTTTTGCTGAAAAGGAAGTAAGACATCTTAGACTTAATATCTGTACAACAAGCGGCAAGTGCTTTGTACATTAATCATGACGTTTGTTAGTTGGGAAAGCCAACGACATATGTGTTGCTCATACGATGACTTATTTCCAACTGTTTAGGCAGAAACCACATATTGTGTGGTTGCTACAAGCAATTCCAGATCTCTGATTAGCCGGTGGGTAGTATGTAAAAATATTCAAATGATACAATAACCCCTGCTTCTTGTCATAGCTGAAATAGAGCAAATATATGATTTATTGAAGATAGCAGTTTAAAAGGAACAGAACTCATAGGAAACACAGTCAGTAAGTAGATAAATTGTAAGTTTAATTCACATAAATGTATGTGTTTTGCTAAAGAGAGAGAAAAAACAAATTCACAGAAAAAATATTTAATGTTGTGACCTACAATAGTTAAAACGAAGTCAAAAATATCATGATCTATATAGCATTGTTCAGATGAATATAGTAAAACAGTGCGTGTTTGGCCAATGATTGTTCTTTGAGCTGCGTGTAGTTGTCATGGGTATAGGTAAAGAAAGTGGGAATGTCACTGGCGGTATAGCCTCAGTAGGCATATAACTATTATAGTGAAGTTAAAATAGGATCATTGAGTAAAAATGCTCTATGAAAAGCTCCTTTCAACCTATACATGTATACGGTTTATTTGTTACCATTAAATGAAAGTGTATCTCTTCCTACAAGAACACAATACGCACCAGTATGAGATAGTGTAAGAATGGCTTTAAATAATATATCAGCCTGTTTATAGTGTTATCTGTATATGTTCGAGTTAAGTCGAAATGTGTAAATATTTAACCAGGAACGGTTACGAGCATTGCATAGATAAATTTCGCTGCTGGAATCTCTTTAATTTTGCTTCTATATTTACACGATGGCTATGGAAGTCAATGAGTGCATGCTTGTTCCATCGATGTGCGTCTGGAAAAGCATGTAAATCAACTCTTAATTGGCGATGACCGCGTTATATCATGTAATTAGAGGTTCAATTACAGTCCTTATTCTGTATGCGTTTCGTATCCAAGATACTGTTAAGTTCCTGGAAGAGAATAGGCATTCGAATTGTCTTCCACCATGAATACTAAACGTTGTAGGTCAATTGTAATGAGAACACCAGTCTGAAATTATGGATTACGCCACAGTTTACGCGGAGATGCCGCTTGAGAGGAATGGCTTTGCACTTCATGTAAAGCGAGTAATGCAAGCTAAAAGATAGGGGAAACCTTGGTTTACTTGCGACGGTCAAAGTCGACTAATATGGGTATGTTGAACTGTGAATCAAAGTACTGATTCGATAGCAGCTCGGATATACTTGTGCTCTTCGATTCTTGAATGTTAAACATAAACAAGTACGGGCAGTTATGTCGCATCATATTAAGCACGACGAACCTACTTTCACATAGGCAGAATGCCAGAATATGCTAGACCGCACAAACAAGATAAGACGGGTCGACATTAGGTGGAATACATCCGTTTATGTATCGCAAAAAATGTTATGTTTACGGTGAGGACGGGTACGTTCTGAAATTTGCAAATGAAATTCCTGTGATGAAAGGATACAAAGATCCAGAAGTGGTCGAACATAAGCCATTTGTCGAAGTTCGATATCTTGATGTGTAGAAATAAAACTGATTGATAGAGAAGGTAATAGATCTTCCACAACTTTCTCGACACGACATATGCGAAATATAACGCTAGGATATTGGGAAATAAAGTGCAAATAACTGGTTTAAGGGGTGGATATTTTACCGGCTTGGAGACAATGCTAAATTAATATAAAAAAGTCAACACTATCGCATGATTGACGATAATGATTCACTGAAAAGTAAATATCCAGCAGTTCAGGCCAGAAGCGCAATGTCGTGGCTTTACTAGTTATGAGTTCAAGTAGAAAAGTGAAACAGTGGTTGTAATTGTTGCTGTGGATGCTGCTGTAATACCGCACTGACCGCTGCACTGAATGTGTCTCCAAGAAAAACAAATTTGGCATCAGATAGGTGATGTACCATATTCGATGTGTCTGCTACATTCTTCCTTGCCTCGTTCAAGGCTTATAGCGGAATGACACTCAATTCTATGCTCTTTTTTTTCTTTTTGAAACATTTTATCTAACATTTTAGTTAATCCAAGAAATGCCTTATTTCCGAGGAGAAATAGGGTGGATGATGGTCATTAATTGGTTTAATTTTACAAGGCAGCGATAAAATTTACTGTATGCTAATTACGTTTTCCAAGAAAATCACAGGAGTAAAGCAAAAACACATTTGGTTTATTATGCCATGATACTGCCGGAAATGTTCAAACTGAAGACGACGTTCGACGATGGGTCTTTTATGGCGACGTACTGGCTACTAGCATATCTATATAATACTAAAAGTCTATTGATCTTGTATGTTTGCAATCAGCTTTCAGCTTTCCGGTTTCAACATCCGGTTGCGCATGCGTAAATAGCATCGTCTTCAATCTGTTATTCCAATTCCGTTATTCTCTATTATGATTAACGAACGCATGAAATTTTTCATTCTGGAAATTTTTATATCGCTTTTAATATAAACAATTTCATTTAATTTCATCAAATAGTTTTTTTGTTTTCTTCACGGCTAAAAACATTCAACGGGAGGACTTCGTAAAGTCTGTCGCAGTTTCAAAAAAACTCCTCCCTTTTAAAAAACAAAAACAAACAAACAAAAAAACAACACTCATTATTAATATCAGCCATACTAGCGGTCGGTGAACGAAACCACCTCCTACTTTCCCTCTCATAGATTTCACCACTCCTACACCCTCTGTTTTCGTTACGTACGCGAGAAAGCCTGCTGTACCCCCTTCCTTTCTCAAATCGCCCTGGCCACCGCTACAAGTCCGCCATTTGCACTGATTCTTTTTAAAGATGTTTAATATACGTCCATCATTTTTCTTTTTTTCTTTTCGTTTTTTTTAATGCGTGCTCGTATATATAGATCAATCCCCATGGCTGGCAATACTGGAGTTGAGCAGCGAGATGCTTGTAGTTACGTGTGTGTGTGAGAGAGAGAAAGAGGGAGCGATGTAAAACTGGATAGAGTTATCCCCCTTAACTAATGCAGACCTTCTTACTAGAGGGCGTGATTTAAAAAAAAATTTCTTTTTCTTCTTCCAATGTTTTTTCAAGTTGTCTGCTTACATTTCCAAACGGAAAGCTGAATCGGTAAATGCACCCATTTCTATTACATTAACTAGTGTTTCCTTTTGTTGTTTTTTAAACAGCAAATACTTGAATCATATGTTTTACACATATTACATCTATTTTTTAACACATTTAATATTTTAAATTTTTCAGAAGTTGTTACACAAAGCTGTAACAAATTATTTTACATTCTTTGTAGAACTTTACTAATATGGCACACAACCAAATAAAAAGTAACAAAACCAAAATCAACGACTAAACCAATGTGGATTAGCAACAAGCTGGTCCCTCTGGTATGCCACAACTTACTGAAACTGAGCAACAAAGACGAACTCGACTGATTCGTTCTAGAGAAACGTATAGACTTCAAAGAGCTTCTGAAACAAGTGAACAAAGAGAAATTCGCTGGCAAAAACAAAGGGAAAAAGATTATAGATATCGAAATTTAGAAACGCCGCAGCGAAGAGAATACCGACTGAGCATGCAATATTTATTTGCTGTACAATAAGTGCTTAAGCACCCGTGCTTTTCAGCGATACATATTCAATAAAATAAATGGATTAATATAAATAATCTGGATATAAGAGAGTTAGAACCTGATAAGAAGTCTCAATTAAACGAAAGGATAACAAAAGTTTTCTTTAAAAAACTTTAATTGTACAAAAAATGTAAATAGAAAACATGCTTCGTTGAGTAGGTATGCTTACTGAATTTAAAATATGTTATTGTTAAAATATAAAAAGAAATTTAATAAGGATTAAAAAGGATCCCAGAAAGAGATGACAGAAACGCCGGACTGATAAGTGATATAGTAGATCTCAAACCAGGTATTTTGTGCTAACATCTCCCACTTTGTGTTTACGTAATAAAACCAGTACCAACGCTAGAGGAAGTAGGGTTAGTCTGTTATAGGAACCATCTACGCAAAGCATATTTCTTGTTGCAAATCTAAAGAACGAGAAACCTGAGTATTTCTGATTGATTTATTGCTTGTAGTACAATGCCTACAGCTTGTCGATTGTCCGTCAGTAATCTAAGAGGTCAAATGCTACACCCAGTGCCAGTATCGACCAATGAATATGATGTAAACACTGAACCATAGAATGTTCGATTTTCGGTCGAGTTGAGGGTTATGTGTCGTGTTCACGTCTCCTGGTGTTCATGTCCTTAAATGGGGAATATATAAGTGCAGGGCTTTCTGCAATGATGTGTCAAATTACCATAACATCTTTGAAAACGCCGCTTCGAAAATTGGGCTTTAGATAACTTTTAAATATTTACCACGATTGTTAGCGGCCAAATAGCTTTCTGAATAGTTGTGAATATATGCTTATCCAGAATCCATAGCCGATATAACACTGAAAAGAAAAGATTATAGCGACAGTAGTGATGGGCACCCAGTAGAAACTCATTATTAGTAGGGGAAAGGCGACAATTTACATGCGAATAAAAAAATGTAATAATAGTAATAATAATTATGATAATAATAATAATAATAATAATAATAATAATAATAATAATAATAATAATAATAATAATAATAATAATAATCGCTGAAAGAGAATATGAAGCATGAAGAGAGTCAGTATAATACCAATAATCGTAGGAGCACTAGGAACAATCCCAGAAAAAAAACTGGAAAAAGGCGAGGAGAATTTGGAATCAAATGGATAATTAAAACCATACAAAGAACAGCAATGATCAAAACAGCTGCACTCTTAAGGAAAATCGTCGAATGCAGAAACTAACCCACATAAGCTACTAAGGGTAACCAGTAAAATGAAATTAACGACAGGATGAAAACAAAACCACACGAAGAACACCACATCACAAGCCAAGGAACAGAATATGCAAGAAACGTTACCCCATAAGCCCGCTCCCAATAAACTGCACTCGCCTCAGCTGACACCACAAAAGAATGAACTAATGAACAGAAATTGCAAGAAACACCATAAGCTATTCTGCCCAATTTTTCCCCTTCCATTCCTCGTTACACTCACCCCCAAAAATGGTTTTGGCCTGGGCTGACACAACACTAAATGTGTGTAGGGTGTAACGGAGGATGAAAAGATCGAGGAGGGACAGCACATACCTCTACTGGAACAGTGCGGATAGTGCTGGGACCTCGATGTGGCTTATTACCATCCACATACCAGAGGAGGAAAATGGTATTTACCAGCGAGAAATCAATGGTAAGCTGCTGTTGCGGTACCGCAAGGTCATTTGCGGTGGTTATCGAAAATAGTGGAAATATGTGGAGACTTGTTGTCACTAAGACTCCAGGGAATACCACCGGTTGTCGGTGAACAATCACTGATAATTACCTGTGTGAGAACTCTTAGTGAGCACACATAATAATAACAACCTAACCGACGTCTACACAGAACACTGCAAGTGGAGCAAACTGCATTGAAGCTAAAATAAATAAAACCCAGGAAAACAGTAAATGAAGCTGTGCGGACAAAGAGACGAAAGAGTAAATCATATAATAAGTGAATGCCCAAAACTGGCCACCAAAAAAATACGAACATAGGCTGACTGCGTGGGGAAAGCAGTCCACTGGGAGCTAAACAAAGACATTTCAAACACTCGACAAATGGTTACACATTCACCAGAGACAGTACTCGAAAACGAAAAAAACTACTCTGGGATACGGAGGTACACAGATAAACTAATACAAGCAAGGATATCGGACGTCATAATAGGAAAGTAGAAAGAAAACTCCTACCAACTTGTAGATGGTGCCGTCCCAGCCGACCACAAGGTGAAGACCAAGGAGACAGATAAAACAAGTTTATACACTGACTTCGCCAGAGAATTTAAACGGATATAAAGTATGGCGAAAGTAAACTTAATATCAATCCTCGTAGAAACATTAGAAACAGTTCCGAAGAACCTAGAAAAAAGACTAAGAGAAATTAAAATGAAAGGGAATACCGAGATCATAAAACGGACGGCAAGGATAACAACAGTTTACATATAAAAACACATCCTTGAAGCGGAAACCTTACCACATACGCCACGAAGAATTACAAATCACATGCCAGGTGCAATAAAAAGAAAACAAAATAACATAAAGAGCACCACAAGCACGCAAGGAACAGAAACTGCAAGAAATTTCATAAACTAACCCCCCGAAAAATCGGTGGCACGAGTCCCAACTTATACAACTCAAAACAGTTGTGAAGGGTCAAACAAGATGAAAAGACCGAGGAGGAATAGCAGTAACTAGACCTCCGCTGGAAGAGTACGGAGAGCACTGGGGCATTGGGGATGCTTATTGCAATCCAACTCCTAGTGTAGGCCAATTTATATAATATTACCAGTTCTTTAAATTACATCAGAAAACGTCTTAAACAAAAAAAGTTATTGAAGGACAGACAGTTTAAAAAATGATCACAAACCGATGTGATGTATAGAAAAGAACAAACTCCATGCTATTAGTATATAATTGGTATAATTGATATTAAATTATGAAAGTCATCTATTGATAGTATAACGTAGAAACCTTAGGGGGTGTATGTAGTTTAATTGAAAATAACACAATTGGTGATATACATCTCCATAACATATTAAATTATTATGAAATTATACACTCACTACTTAAAATAGAAGAACATAATCTTATAGTAACGTGTCAACTGGGGCAAACTATTCGGAATTAATTTCGTGTTATTACCTGAACTTTGTCTCACACCAGAGAGGGGTATTTTCTGACTGCAAACATTGTTTGTTAATAACACGAAAAAATACATTAACATTAACAACACTCGAGGATAATTTCATTAAAATGCAACAGCTACAATTAATACTATTACATATGAAACCAGCTTAAACATATTTTACAACGCGCAACCTAATACAATTCAGCATGTGACGCTAATTCTAGCGGTCCGGAATATAAATTATGAATTTCACCTACTTCGTCTTTCGACGTCCAACCGACTTCATATGCGCGTCCTAGGCTGCTTTTTTTCTCTCCACATTTTTTACATTTATTTTTGCCATCTGAACATTTTTCGACGAAGAATCGAAAATGTTCGTGATACATATGGAACATATACTTTATTTTAATTTTAACATGAAATATCATGATGAAAATTGAAAAAATAACAACGGAAAAATAAAACCGAAAAATGATGTTATGTATAACAATGTTTGCATAAATGAAAGGATACTGCCTTAATACCCACAATTCACACCCACACACACACACACACACATATATATATATATATATATATATATATATATATATATATATATATGTGTGGGTGTGTATAAATACACATGCCTAGCTGTATAACAATACAGATGTATAAAATATATACGCATAGTAAACTTCATATAGAAAGAGATAACTCAAACATCTGAAAGATATAGACCCGAGACCAGTGTATAAGAATTGTTTATATCTATAAGAAAGAAGAAAGTATGTTAACCTATTATCATATGTAACTGCTAGAATATGACGATGCCAACAAAATGGTCAAGTTTTACACTGAAATTACCAAACTTGGCAAAGTACACGTGGAAATCCACACAAGTTGATCGACTGTTTGTCTGTTGCGTAATTACTGTTGAATCTAACATTTTATTCGTGCGAATGCCGGTGGCAGCGGTCAAATCGAAGACGATATAATTGCAGAATTGAAACAAAAGATAGTGAGAAAGTCACGGAGGCGATTGCATATGTACCGAGGATACTCTCGTTCTTACACTTTTTGGGTAGGTATATGTATTTAATATTAGGTCAGAGAACGATTTGTGAAGATCTTATCTTAATATTGGTGCTTATCCGTTACTGAAATGTGCTGCGCGCGTTCCCAAAGCATAGGTATACGGAGGAATTATATGGCTAATGCCGTAAGAAAAATGTTAGCAGTATATGTCTATATACAACGTAAAGTACATTATATATATATATATATATATATATATATATATATATATATATATATATGTATATATATATGTACATATATATATTTGTGTGTGTTATAATAAAATAATTCCAAGAGGAAATCCGGGTATGAAAGCTCAATGTAATAAACAGAGCAAACATAAAATAAAATGTAGTAACACAAAATTACATGATCATCGATGCAATAATTTATTTTAAACTTGTGGTATTATCAAGCATCCGATTTTGTATGATAACATTTTTGAAACTGAAAAAAAAAACAGTGAAAATAACACTCGACAATTCAAATATAATTAGAGACAGAGGGAGTGACAACCTATCCAATACATATTTAGAGAGAGGAGGAAATTTGAAGAATATTTAATCTATAATTATGTAGTTAGAGTGGAATTACATAATTTATGACATAGAGGGAAGGGGAGGCCATATATATAAATATAGGCATTGAGGAGGGCGGTTCAATGTTTCTCAAGAAATACGGTCGTGTCAAAGATCACCAGTTCCCCCCCCCTGAAATTTGGCAAATGACACTTACAGTCTGGCGATTAAAGTAAATTGGGGGTGTGAAGAACCTAAGAAAAAAATTGAAAATGTACACAGACATCCAAGGTCAGAGACCACATCACGCACATACAAATACACAGGCAAGCATATACACGTACACACTGTATGTAAATACATACCCACATACCCACACATCTATATATACCTACATATATACATATATACACATACATATATATATACACATACATACGCATGTACATATATATACACGCACACACACACATATACACACGCATATACACACATATTTATATAAACTTCCATATACACCCACACATAAACACTCACATATATATATATAATATATATATATATATATATATATATATATATATATATATATATATATACATATATATATATATATATATATATATATATATATATATATATATATATATATATATGAGGAGAGTAAACAAAAATATGGGGGTACATTTTTTTTCTTTTTCTCTTTTATGAACTGAAAATATTAATATGTATGAGGGAAGTTAAAAAAAATGTTGGAGGGTGTAAACATTTTGTTTTCTTCTTTCTTTAACTGAAAATATTACTATGTATGGTGGAGGGTAAAAAAAAATTGGCCCGGTAATTTTTTTTTCTTTATGATTAAATATATTCTTTTGACACCTCCACCATTTTTTTTTATCCTCCCCCATAATACCATGAAAAGAATTGGTGGGGAGGTCAACAAATGTTTTTCTTTATTTATTTCGTTGCTTAACTAAAAATATTGCTATGTATGGAATAGGGTAAAAAAAGAATTAGGGGGCTCAAAAAATGTTTTTCTTTTTTTTCTTTTCTTAACTAAAAATATTTCTATGTAATGAAAGGGGTAAAAAAAGAATTGGGGAGTCAAAAAAAATGTTTTTTCTGTATTTTTAATTACAAATATTCTTGGACGGAAACAAAGAAAATCAATGTCTAGCCACCCAAAAAACATGAATGGGGCTCCATCGGTTTACGGGTGAGAGTTCATTTCTGACGCGCAGCCTAGCAAAAATATGCGACCGGAGGGAGCATATATTTCCTAGTATATATAACATATTTGCTATATATATATATATATATATATATATATATATGCATATATATATATATATATATATATATATATATATAGAACGAATTTTATATATATATATATATAAAGTATTTTATATGAAGTGTAAATATATCAATCTATTAATATCAGAGATTATGCATCTATCAATCTATCAATCGATATATCTATCAATCTATATATGTGGCTGTCTAAAGCCAAATCTATATTGTCTAAGACTATTGTACGTGTCATTAAATAGTATAGTATACACTATTTACGACTAATGTACTATCTTTAAATGCTCAATTCATGGGCAGAGTGGTGTGTAGTAGTTGCTCCGTTGTCATGATACAATCCTCCCGGGGATTAAGCCTTCTTTTTTGAAAGGTGTGTATGTAGCGTAGTATATGTTATGTTTTCATGTTACCATCCTCCCAGGCATTACCTCTTCTATTTTAGAAAGGTGTGGAGGTAGTGGAGTACCTGTACTGTTGTCATGATACCATCCTCCCAATAATTACCTCCTCTTTTTTGAGAGATGTGGTGGTAGTGTAGTATATGTTCTGTGTTTACGTTACCATCCAGCATATGCATTACCTCCTCTTTTTTAAAGATGCGGAGGTAGTATAGTATATGTTCTGTTTTCATGATAACCGTCTCCCATGCATTACCCCCTCCTTTATTGAGAGGCGTGGGTTTAGGGGTAGTGTAGTATAGGTATTGTTGGAATTATACCCTCCTCTAAGACATTACCTCCTCCATTTTGAGTGATGTTTAGATAGTGTAGTATCTTTTTTGCTGTCATGATACCATCCTCCCAGGCATTACCTCCTGCTTTTTAGGGAGGAGGTGAGGTGGTGTGTTATATGTTCTGCTTCCATGATACCGCTCTCTAAATATTATAGTTTCCTTTTATTGAGGTGTGGAGGTAGTGTTTATTTGGACTGTTTTTAAGCACACATTTACGAATGAATAATTTAATTAAAAAAGAATTGCTTAAAAATCACTATTTTTTTACAGAAAAATGAAAAACATTTTACTGAGCACTTAAAAAACTGTATTTTTTTTCAAATTTATGATTTGATTTTAGGAACACTTTACTTTCGATTTGAAAAACTTCAAATATTACTATATTGGTACGACTTTAAGTGAGTTTATGATTTTTGGTTTTACATTTTACGTCGTAAAGAGTAATGTTTGTTTCAAAACTGTTTTATTAATTCGTGTTTCATTTACTAAAATAAAGGATGGGGTGGTTTCCCTCTTTTTTGTAAAAACCAAACCAACACATTTTACTGAGTAATTAAATACAATAATTACAAAAAATATGCGACCGCAGATATATTTTCTAGTATATATGAAGTATTTAATAGAAAGACAGTTATGCACTAAGTAGATAGTGTAATTAAAACACACAATACAATACTATTAAACGCACTAGTAACGATAAGAAATGTGACTGCCAAGTGTAAGATGCATGCCATCTAAAGGTAACTGCAATCTATTAGCAACACAAATTAAACATATTTTTTTTAAATAATAATTTTAACCTCTACAACGCTGACCGCAATACAAGCACTAATTTTCAACAAATTCCCTTCATATCTTTGTATCTACCCTACCTCTTATATAAACTTATCCCCCATTGGCAAAATAAAAAACTCACTCTTCCAACCATTTGTACCGTATAGCTTAACGTTGACCACCTAAGCTTCCATCCCCCATACCCTAAGCCTCTTTCCTTCAGCTACTTAGAAGGGCAATGTAAGATATGTTTATACAGTTGTATAGATGCGTGTATTTTATATATATATATATATATATATATATATATATATATATGTACGTGGGTGTGCATATGTGGGTCTCTCTCTTTCTCTCTCACTCTCTCTCTCTCTCTCTCTATATATATATATATATATGTGTGTGTGTTTGTGCGTGGGTGCGTGTGTGTGTGTGTGCGTATACATACCAGCCCACTTCTCTTTAATTACCTACATCCATGCCCAGCCCCCCCACCACCACCACCACCAAAAGGTAATCGCCTCCCAGCAGACAATAATAGCTATTTTACCCATCGACTACAAGCACTACCTTCATTTGATACTGGCTTCAAAATATCGCCTCTAAATCCATTTATGTCACGTATCGAAATACTGATTAACCAGGGGGCTAGAGGTGTTCGTAATACACATGTTTATATAAATCGATCTCTTACTGACAGACTTCATTCGGAACTCTGTTAAACAGATAATTCCACTTTCATACACAGGATGAATTTGATTTTACAAACAACCGTCTAGAAATCAGCTTCTTAACAACCACATTTGGACTCCTAAACGCTTTGAGATTATTTTTTAAACATCCATTTTCAATGTAACATCTGTTTTATTTTTGACGTGTTTTTTGACGGTGACTCCCTAAACTCTCAACAAAAACTCTTTATCTTTTGTTTTTATTGTTTTTTTTTATTTTGTGTATAAATTTTGCTAAGTTGCCGATAATATTTACAATTACAATGTCGGATTTTTTGCATCCACTATGAAAAGAGTTTATCTTTGAAAGTCCATGAAGTAAGACTATGAAGCTCCTTGATTTGAACTTTTGATGTTCTAATAAATGTTGTATCTTTACAATTTTTTATTCTCATCCTTATCTGTAGAATTGATTGCCATATTCAATATATTGAGTTTTATATTATCACAATAGAGTATTATTAAACGATAATACACTCATCTTTAATCTAAGTCAAGATTTAAATATATATATATATATATATATATATATATATATATATATATATATATATATATATATATATATATGCATACATATTTATATGCATAGGTATGTGTACGCCTCTCTCTCGGCCGGACTTTACAAAATAAAATGTGCCGCATGCCTGATTTTTTACATTGGGGACACGTCCAGAAACTTAAAATCTCGCATATACGAACACAAGCGGGACCTCTATCACGACAATTCCACTAACGCTTTAGTGATACACATGACCACACTGGACTCTCCTCAAAAGCGACCACTCCCGCTCTCTCACGCGGCAAATGCATTAGAAGCGCGACTATACTTTGTCCATCACCATCGGACATTAACCTCAGGCTCGGATTATATACACTAAGCAGGCACCTGGCAAAAATCGCACTAAAACAATGCGTATATTACACGACTGCGACCGTGATTACATATTAAAAACAAATTGTTCCGATAATAGTAAGTTGTATAGCTAACTAGATCATTTTAAATACATTTCATTCAAACTTAACCCTATCCATAAACAAATAATTTGCTTACATGTACTTCCTATCATCATATCATCATATACTTATAAAAAGCCATACATAAATATAGGCCGGCCTACCCAACTTTCTTATAATAAGATATCATTTATATATGTTTGACTGTAAAATAGATGTGTTTAAACTGTCAATTTAAGATTTTTATTGATTTATAAAACTTAAAATGAAACAAATAAGCAGACCTATCTTTGAAACGTTCACGTTTATTTTTGTCGGCTTACGTTCGGTGTATCAATTTCATGCCCGCCATGACGTGTAGTAGTGTATGTTGCATTTATTTATACGTATATATATATTTACACACATAATAGTATGCATGCTTACATACATATATATATATATATATATATATATATATATATATATATATATATATATATATATATATATATTCCAACTTATTGTGTGTTTATCCTGGCTAGTGTATCTGTCACCTTCGCTCTTATCACCTTTACCGCGTCCGCCTACCACCTCCCCTATACTAGCTCAGTAGGTGCGAAAAGAAATAAGAAAAATAAAATAAATAAAAATAAAAAAGAATAAGAAAAAAGAAATAATGACGAATGTGTCACCTAGTTGTCAAATCATATTTCAATGTCACTAAAAAGTCTTCTCATATGGTTCAATCGAATCCTATTTTCCTTTTCCCATGTGTGTGCCTCCAAAATAAAGTTGTTTCCAAATCTTCACTTTTTCTGAAGACGTTCGTTAATACGAATGACACCGGTCAGATCTCTTGTTTTTTTGTTTTCCTCCTGCATTTTAACCTGTTTTCCGTTTGCCTTTTTCAAACACACACACACGTATATATATATATATATATATATATATATATATATATATATATATATATATATATATATATATATATATATATATAAAGAGGTGTACTAAAAGCGAACTTTTAGGAAAGGTAAAACCTATTGTGAAGAGTATACAGCTCAATATCCAGGATAGAGCAGGTATTCTTCTTCATATATTTATATATATATATATATATATATATATATATATATATATATATATATATATATATATATATATATATATATATATATATATATACGTACATGTCGGATAGCTAAGTCTCTCTGGGCTTGAACCGACGGCACGAATGTTATACTAACTTTTCTGTACCAAAATAAATAAATATATATATATATATATATATATATATATATATTTATTTATTTATATATATATATATGAGGAGAAATTAACTCTGAAACTGCTTTGTCTTTCTCCTTTATAGAATCTTTCTTACATTAGATACATTGCCCTTTATTCGTCTCGTGAAGTGTTTTCTCTATCGCTCCAAACACTTTTTCACACCTGAGGCTAGTTACCATCTCTATAAATCAACAATCGGACCATGTATGGTGTACTGTATTAATATTTGGGCTGGCGAATCTGTGCCCCATTTGAGGGTTCTTGATATAGTGCAGTAACTTATCTGTAATTTGATTGGCGCTTACTTTTTTTACCTTATTTACATCCCAATCAGAATTGACTAGTCTCAAAACTTTTTTGAACATAAATAAATTAATATTTGATTTATTAGAAAAAAAGTTATTCAAACTATGTGTGGTAATCAGCGTGTAGTATACCCCCCATTGACTGTAAATAACAATAGCCTTTTTTTAATTTAACACTAATATTAAGTTTTTTACCAAAATATTGCAAATCGCACAAGGAATCTAAAATATAAATATCGCGGAAGCAGTTAAAATGATGGTACTGTTGAGCAGCTTAAATTGACAAAAATGCCAATTGAGTAACACTCTTTATGCCCTTTAACTTTTTTAAAATTATAAATATAATTTAAGGGTAGAGAAAAAAATAAAAATCGATGAGCTGATTCTAAAAATGTTAGTATCAAAAAATATAGTGCCAGAGTAACAGAGCTGTGAGACTTTTAGTAGAAAAAAGTGATAATTGAATTTTAAAGCTAAATTTTTCAGAAAAAAAGCGAGAAAAGGCCAAACTTAAACCACACTTTTAAATGAAAGACAGCAAAAAAAGGCTAATTTAAAATTGACTTTATTAATGAAGAAAATAAAGACAAATTGGGTATATTGAAGATATTAATTCTTGTGTATGTTGAAGATATTAACCCCCAAATATGGGTCTCTTTGTTTCTAATCGTGTCGTATTGTTTTCTTAGCGGTGAAAGCAAAGATGTTCGGTATGCAATTGAAACTAGGTATTTTATATATGCTTTTTGTGGAAATTTAAAAAAATATATTTTAATAATTATTCCGCGTAATAAATAATACTTTCTACTGTATACATATTCATTTTTATATCGTACTGGATAACGTTAACGAATATTTGAGCATGTTATATTAAAATAATTGTTGACAAATTTGTAGATAGATACATACACTAAGCCCCCATCGCCTAAAAAATAAGCTTTTCTTTTTTTCAGGCGATTACGTGTTGTGAAAGAAAAACAATTATTTCAGAATTTAATATTTAAATGTAAAATTATAACCCATTTCTGGCCGATCGCTATCGGATAGCGTTTTAACAGCATATAACTATATTCTTTTGCAAAGGGATAACAATTGTGCTGTTTTTTAGAGAGGGATAAACAATGCCTTTATTCTTTCAATAAGCCGAAACCCATGTGGAAACAGTCACAACTACCTAAACAATCACTTAAATCTATCAATAACCTTAAGTCTAAGTGGCAACGCAAAAATATAACTAGAACGGTTACATACCTTACTGGCCTTTTGGCTAGAAGCAAAATGTAGTAACGATTTGTGTATATTTTTTTAGTTTTCATGCAAATAAATATTACAAAGTATGCTATGTGTTCTTATAGTACACTTTATCTTTTCTGTCGTCGGTCAGGGAAGGAGAAATATTTCTAGACTAAGTTCATTTTCTTTTTTGTTACAATCCAGAATTATCCTATTTGAGATCTGGATTTTCCACACATAAACAGACCATGCGTTTACCTCGGTGCAACGGATAATTCGGCCAATGAGTAATTTAGCAAAGAAAAATTCGTCCATATTTTCAAAGTAAAAAAAATATGTAATTATGAATAAATATGAATTAGAAAATAGATTTTAGAAAAGAACAGATTTTATAACTTACGGGGCATATACTTGTAAATACGAGGCTACCTTCATCTATCTAATAAAAACAATTCTTCTTTTTTGTTATACTTGTGCAGTTTACAGACCGGGTAATTTTTTATACATATTGTTTACGATATATTTTGTTTATTGAATTGTTAGGTAGAAAGCACGTAATTGTTAGCAACTCTTCCCCTCACATGTTGAGAATGGCTTTCAAAATTATGTTATTATTTCTAACCCGGTCCGTAAACTACAAACGTACCATAGTTTCCATTAATATTATTAATAAAAAGCATTAAATTAAAATGCTATTCCGAGATTAAACCCATCATAATGCATTTCGGGTTCTTCGTTAACATGTAAGCCATTTTATTATTTTTTAATTGTTGAATAAAAACTCCATTACTTTGTGTTCGACATTTGAAAGTAATTTGTAAGTATTTAACTGTCTTATAGTAAGTCATTTTAATTTGCTTTAAAATTCTTAGCAAATATTCATGCATTAAAAGATCCTCCCAGATTATATTAAGAATTAAAAGTTTGAGAGGGATATAGTTGTATTAAAGGAGTACAATCATCATATTTTAGATTTTTTATGGTTTCTTAATCCTAGAGCGGTACGCGCAAAATATGTTTGGGACACAATGTGCTACAAAATGTCGTTAAATATTAAAGCTGAAATCATTATTTTTTAATTAGTTCAAAATGATAATTTACTTCTCGTTGACACATGAATGTGTACTCAACAGCGTAAAAATTTATTTTTCAATCTGGTCTAATGTTTACTAACAATTAATTTCAAATATATGGTAGAGCAAAAGTATGATACACAATTAGACACACGGCATGGTCACCGCCATACTATCTACTATGCGACGTTATCGAAGTTTTTCTTACAGAAAATCATTCAGTTCCCAGTTTCATCTTGGGTAAATCAAAGTTTTCATAATAAAAGTTTATATTTCGTTTAATTAAAACAAAATAGTATGGTAAAAACTTAAACATATTCGTCGATATTTAAATAATTTTAGAAATATTGTAAGTCAGATAGGGAAATAAAATCGTATTGAGACCAATTAACACTGTCAATGTAACTTTTTAATTTAAATAGATGAACTGTTTGTGTGTATTCTAATCAACTATTAATGCATCAGAGAAAATTATTAGAAAACCATCTGATGGTTTCTAATAATTTTCTATTGCAAATCCATCCATTTTATATGAAATTTAAAATACTAGATGAAATAAATCAAAATGAAATATTATAGCTTTTATGATATTTCGTACATAGTTTTATGTAGGCTAAATTATTGTTACTATGCTGATCGCTCAGATGTTTTTTTGATCGTACGGACATTGTATAATAGTTATTTAATTTTTAGGATAAATTACGTACATTTTTTAAATTCAGTGTCTTAAGATCTTTGAAAAACGTCCAGAAATATGATATTTATATTTTAAAAATTAAACATAATCAGAATTGTTGTAACTTCAATGTTTACTGAATTTCTGTGTTTTTAGCCATAGTTAGAAAATGTTTCATTCTAAAAGTTGCAGAAATAGTTGTTTTATTACATTTAAGCTTTTACCGTTTGGACGTATTCAAATGTTGTCTAAGACAATTATATAAATATAGATTTAAAAGACATGAGTGCAAATGAATTGAATTATTACACTTTAAATCATTCTAAAATAGTTATAAATGATTTGAACTTATTTGAAACACGGAAAGTGATTTTTTTACTTATTGTTCTGAGGCTTATTGTGAAAATAAGTTTTTTTCTGAATGTATTAATATTTGAATTAAAAATACTAAATATATTTCTTATGTTACTTCATTTCAATCAATATCTGGGAAAATCCTTTAATTTAAATTAAAACATAGAATAAGTATTTAAAAAATTAAAAATAAACCTGCAATGATTTAATATAACTAATAAGTAACATTTCATTTTATTATTTCAAAAACATTATGTTTAAATATAAGAAATATTATTATTTATTTGATAATTCTTCCCTTATTAATAATTGACACTTTAATAATTAAAAAAAAATAATGATGTTATTTAAATGAAGAGAAAAATGAAAATGACAAGAAAATAAATTATAATAAGAACAGTGTGGTGGAGTTTACAGGGGTGAAAGTAGGCGTATAAGTTCTAAGAAACACCATTATTTATTTTGCTTGTTTACTTATTTTTAACAACTCAACTTCATGTTCCTCTCCGCAATTTAACATTTAACTATTTTATAGTGTATATTTCTCATGGGCTCTTAGTCTTCATGTATTCCGGACAAGAATCTATCTAAATTGGTGGAGTATTCAGTGAAGTGCTGTTACATGAGGTAACATCACTAAGAGAAGGTGAACGATTCCTCGTATGAGCAAGTGTATAGCCGTGCTAAGGTGATGTGATTTGTGCTGCAAATACTATATTATTTTGAATATTTGATCAGGGTGTAATTGTATGTGCATTATCCTTATGCCATGTTGTTCTGCCAAACCCTTGTACATAGCAACCGGATACACTTGAAGATAGTGTCTAGTAGGTAGTGTCTCTCTCTATTTCACGGTAAAATGTTGTTTTTAAATGTGACCGTGCATTATACTAATGCACATATACGGTTGTCCGCTAGCAATGTGTGTGTGTGTGTCCCTCTGTCACACTGAAGTATTATTGTTTTCAAATTAGCCTACTTGTCTCTAATAGATAATCTGCCTCAGTCAATAAGGTCTACGTTTGAAATAGCATGTTCATCCGTCTGTCACGCCGAAACAGCATTGTTCAATTTATGTCATTCTGTCACATTCAATTTAATAGTAGGTTTGGCGGTTTTCCCACGCTAGCATTTGGCGTGTGCCCACTCATATAACAAAAATATATGTCTAACTAGCACAGGCGGACCCTTTGTTTCAAACAAAATGTTTGTCAGTCAATAATAGTAACATTTTTTTCGTAGATGTACACACGTAAAATGTTATAAGATATATCTGAGAAAACGTAATGAATCAATTTTGACTGGGCTTATTGTCAGATATATTATAGCCTTGGTACGGAATATTGATTAACATGCCGGGCAACTTCCAAGTTTTATAGAATAGTTTTGGTCATAATTGATTGAAGACATTGTATATACATTTCTATTGTCGCCATTAATATTTATTTTTATTGTCGTTCTTTCAATGGGTTATGTGTAATAATATGACGCAGGAACGGGACAGCGTAGGCGAATATACGATTTAAGTCGTGTCAACTCAAAGCCACGAAATGAAATAATAATATTTACAAAGAAAATACTCGAAAGTATTATATTTTAATACAATATAGGGAGATTGGAAATCACAATATTCTTTTGGTCTAACTTCAATAAAGTGAACAATGCTCAATGTGTAATACGGATTGATAAAAAGAAATTCAATTCCCGGGATAAGGCGGGACGACAATGAAACATGAACATGTGGGGAAAAGTAGGCCTGATTATCTCACATAATATATTGTAAAACAAGTGTTATATAAAATTGAGAAAGCAATCACAGGAGGAGATTCGGGGGGCAGAGTCTTAAAGAAGGGGCAAGAACGTACGGCAATAACTTACATAAAATCCGATTAATGTTAAGACGTCTTGCCAGAGAAATAACGGAAAAAAAGATCGTCATTTATATGCAACTTGCTTTTGTAGAATAACATCTTAAATAAATAACTTTTATCTAACAAGAACCTATGAAGGAAACATGTTATCCTATCTAATTTTATAGTTCAAGACAAAGAAAATATCACAGCTATCTTGTGACATATAGTATATGTCTGGAATCTACTTTTGTTCGTACCCGAAATATGTAAGACTGAACCGCTGTAAATGCTGAAATATCCACATAATTAGACCCAAGGCGTTTTTGGTTGAATAAAATATTATCGTTGATCGAAAGTAATAACCAACCCAATATAATCTATGCTGAACAGTTTTGTTGTGTATTTTCGTATCACATTAACGCGAAACAAATGGTGGGAATACGGGGGATTTTATCATTATTTTTATCTTTTGATGTATTCATCTTCATTCATGTTATCGAATTTATCCCTAGCCTTTACCTCATAACATAGCGACTATTTTCTCTCCCATCTTATGATTTATCTCCCCTTTTTCTTCCATTCGCACATTTTGATTAATCTAAGCATTGCCTATAAAAACATTTTATTCTTAGTCTTATTTTTAATTGAACCAACTCATGTTATAATAGATTGTGTCATGTATATATTTGCGATGATTATTCACCTATCTCTCATGCTAAAGTCTGAAATATCATTTTAATCAGTGTTTTCGTTTAATGCCTGAAATAACATGTTCGTTAGTCTTCTTCATGAAAGTTTGACATATAATTTTCGTGTGCCCAGCATTGTGTAAAGCACAATGCTTGTCGGACTGTAAGTCTCAAGATTAAACTTGTTTTAACGTCGAGAAATGTGCTTCATGAGAATATATGTTCGCGGAACTTTGTAGAAAGCAATTACATCTGTACACGTTTTATTTCATTGTTGCATCAATTCATAACATGTACACTGTTGATAATTATTTAAATGTGACATTTTACGGAAACGATTTACGTTGTTTGAGGCAACGTCACGTTCATATTACGAAACGTAAAGAATAAATAAAAAGACAAAATGTGAATCGTTGAAATGTATTAATGTAAAACAGTGCATGGTATCTCGTTCGCTGAAGCAATATGAGATTCCTGCCAAATTAGGAAAGTTTGAACAAGTAGGTATAGTCTATAAGTGTATATTAGTTTTACACATGCATATTGATAAACAACAATATACTTCAGTCTAAATCGAAATCTAGTGCAACCCTGTCCAGTAGACTCACAGCTTCCACACGCCCATCCAGTAAAACAGACAAGCGAACATGTTCAAACTTATTATATGGAAAAAAGGAGTTCATACTATATCTGCTAGTATACGCTACCCAGTGTTGATATAGTATTAGCTAGTAATAGACATATGTATGTGAAATTATTTTAGCGTATTAATTATTTTATATGTGTATCGCTGACAAGGGAGTACGAATTACCTATTCAATCTCTTCCAACATTGATTTGTATTAGATTTTCTTTTCAATGTATTCTTCATTCACTGTAATATTGCGATTCGCATTTGATGTGGCATTTTTTAAAACTTTACACTTTAACTTCCACAATTTCGTATTCTCACTGTGTTGTAAGAAATAGATTTTTTTACAAATGAAAGCAAGATGTTCGATTCGACCCTAAGCTTAAAACGAATCCAATGGAAAGAAAATGGAAATCGTTGGATATATTTCATTTCTTCTCTTTTTAAACGTATTTATTTCTTTAGATGCGCCATTGCATTTAAAGGGGGGGGTACTCTGTTGAGCCATTGATTTCAATGTCTGTCACGTTTGAGCTTAAAATTACGTTTTCATCGGTAATCGTATATATTGAGTTGCATCATTTTATTTTAAATGCTTCCAAGTATCTTTATGACTGGTTTCTTCTGTCAGCCGGTTGCTAATATTTTAGTTTCAAAACACATTTTCATCACTGAATGCGCAGATTAAATAGGCGAATTTTATTTTTAATGCATCCAAGCGTAATTCCTCAATCGCTTCTTAGTCTGTTAGTCCCACCTTCAGTTTGAAATATAACGCCCATCGTTAACGCAGAGATTTGGTGGACGCAGCCTTTTGTGGATGCTTACAAGAGGCTTTAAAATCATCATCCGTCAATTCGTTGATCAATCAGTTTCCAGCTGAAATAATACTTTCATCGCTAAACACGCAGATTAGATGGGTGCATATAACAGTGTTACGTAACGACGGTCGTGTTTGTATAGAGCATTTAAGTGACAATTTAAAGGGTCAGAAGTGACCCCAGACGGAAGTCGCGAAACAACCTGATTTCCTGGCGGAGATTTCCTGTCTTTTTGCTGGCGATTTAGCACAAAGCAAATGCGTGCCTGTGATGCCGTCCCTAATTGGGAGGCGGGCGTGCACAACATAATTATGTGCATCGAGACAATCTATATGTGTGTCTGTCTGTCTTTCTATCTCTGTCAAGTGTACAAAAGAGACCTGTTTCTCTGATCTTTTCTGTGTTTTCTTCTCTTTTTAATAAAAGTTTATTAAAAACCTAACATAGCCGCCCGAGTGATGATGTCAATAGACAAGCCAGAACCTTGGTTTCCAATAGCAATGCAAGGTGTATATTGGTTCATGCAGGCACCGTTATGTAAAAACATAACAATTGAATTTCCCTCTTCTTGTAATTGTAACCCTATGAAGTAGTTCACGTATGTTTAGATGCGTCTACGTATTTCTATAAGCTCTGCCCGCCCGGGGAGAAGTAACACTTTCGTTAGGAATATAATTTCCAGCGTTAAGCACGCAGGATAAATGGGCGCATATTAAAAATAACTATTCTTGTCGTTTGAATATAACATATTTTTTAAAATTCATTTTTTCTGTGAATTTTCTCAAGTTTCATGTCGGTACGTTGATTGAATATAATCCACAGCTTGCTTTTTTATACAGACAATGTTTTATCTCATTTCACACCATCTATAGTAATTTCTAAGTGTTTTAAGAGATTTGCAGATGACACAATTTTTTTATGAATTTGTACTATTTGCTTTTGATTCCAGTCTTCTCTTGAATATCAGCAGTTTTTAGATTTGCATCCTTCATTTATTTTCTCTAATTTTGATGTACTTAATTTTTTCTTACTTTATTCGTTTCGTTCATTCGTTTCATTTATGGATTTATCGTTGCTTACTTTTCATTGTTTCTATCATTGTTTATCTCTTTCATGTCTTTATTACTTACTTGTTTTCTTTTCCCTACATATGTTCATGAGTGTAACGTTTTTATTCATTTATGACCTGTTTTCATCATATATCTTCCGTTTTCCTGTTCTAGTGCGTTCTGTTCGTTCATGACATTCTTTCTGATCTCCTTTTAATAATTGTTATTCTTGTCCTGCTTTTTTTCTTTTCTTCCCATATTTATTTATATTTAGTTCTTTTCTCTCACGTCCTTTTAAAGTTTTATACCTATAATTTCTCCTTCAATCCATAGTGCTTATTCGTGGCAGTCCATCGTTCACTTATCTACTTCACTTCGTGCCATTGTTTTCTTTCTTTCTGTATTATTAAAATGTGGTGTTATTCCTCTCCTTCTCTTTTCGTGTTTTGATTATTTCTATATATCGTTTAGTTACTTTTATTTTTTTTTATTCGTTCTATTATGTTTCTGTTGTGGTTTTTGCATTTTGTTTTATTTTATTTCACTTAATTTTTTAGTTTTATCCTATGTCATTTTCGTTCGTTGTTGTCTATGTTCTTTCATGTAAATCGATTGTATTAGCTTTATTTCTTTGTATCGTCTATTTTTCTTCGTTTTTTTCTCTAGCGAATCTCATTCTTTCTTTCTTTTTCATCCTTGCTCGCTTACTCGCTATCCTATTTTTGCAAGCTAATCTTATGGCCCTATCCTTTTCTAGTAAATGCTATTTTTTCTCCCGTTATTTGTTTTTATTTTACTTATTCTTCCTTCCTTAGTTTCGTCTAGTAAGTTTGTTTCCTTTCTTTATTATATGTGTATCCTTTTTTGTATCGTTTCTATTTTTTCTATTCCACTAGGTATTTTCATTCATCCTTTATCAATTGCATTGTGTTACGATGTCAAGTTTTGCAATGGTTTCTTATAAAATAATTATTATTACTACACGTTGTATTTAGAATTTAATAACACTTTGTTATTTCTTAAAAAACTAGCAAGAACACTTATATAACACATTTTTACAGCGACAATTATTCAAATTCACTGATTCTGTTTTACTGTAAAACAGAAGCTCTTCAGCTACAACTGCTGGGATCGCTTGCTAGGATAAAACCGCTGTGTGGATCGTAGTATTTTAAGATTGGATAATATATGTATATTTTTTTTACTTTATTAAAAATATTGTTACATTTTATCATCCAATTCTATATTTGGTATTTTATTAATAATTTATTTAAAGTGGTCTTTTAGATATGCATGTTTACAATAAAATAATCATCGCAGTTTACTGAACTCAAATGTTGTTATGATTTCGAAACATAAGCTTAAATAACAATGTTTTGTAGAGCACACATTTGGGGAATATCAATTATGTTTCATTTCGAATTATTTTCTTACAAGTTTTCACATGTGTCCATAGTAAGTATTACTCAATACTGTTTATATTTTGGAATACTTCTTAACATCCTTTCTTTGTTGTCTGTTTTTATCGAGTCGATTATATGTTGAGAAATTGGTCTAGCTATTTCCTACTTTTAACAATATATTATATTCACATTTCACAAGACTCTTTGGTTTTAATCAATTAAGTGTTGTAAATATGACCTCTGTAAATACTATTTAGACAAATATATATATATATATATATATATATATATATATATATATATATATATATATATCCACGTTAAATTACGCAAATATACATACGTGGCTATGTAACGGAAAAGCATTGTATTCTAGACAATCGTTTTTACTTTTTACATAATTGGCACACCTGTAATTTTGTTGTTTTTTTTAAAAGAGATTATCACACTTGACCACAAAGGCAATAGACAGTTTTAAATCGAGTATTTATTTCGTACTTTATTACCTATTATGTTTAGAATGAAACGTTTCTGCTTGATTTAATTAAAATTCGCAATCCCCATTAATCTAAATGTGACTTATGGTTGTTGCAGTTTACAATGCTCCGATATGTGTTTCGAGGAAATTATGTAAAAGCTCTTATTTTTATTTATCTACATAATTGAAATGTATTTGAATAAAATGCATATATAGAATTAACATTTCAGAAAGATTGTGTTTGTTTTCCTTCACAATGTATAGTTATGATATGTCACGACTCATTATTCTAGAAGTATCCAGACGAAGACATTCAAACAGATGTTTGTGATTTCAGTTTGTCACTTGAAAATGATAACTGTTATATATTTTAGCATTTTTGAAATATTTGTAAACGATGCCTATGACATTAGAATGATCTGCTTAAATTATTTTGTGAAATTCATTTATTGTCGTCTCATTTAAAAAAAAAAGATCTGTTCTCGCAAAATTTATATTAGACTTATTACAATCTCGTGAATATATATTTCATATTGTGTTTGTCACAGTCCACAAAGTGCTAATCAAATACGACTGTCTATTATTTACTGGTAGACTGCGGAGAAATGTGAGGTATGGTCAAAAAGTGTGTATTCAAATGCCAGCTTACCAGGTTCATTTTGGCTGCTTAAAATAACCTATGCAGCTTCATCGGTAAAAACCAGTTGTTTCGCCTTAGACAATTTGCCATAAATCAACCGCTTCTAAAACAGAAAAAAGTAAAGCATCCGAGGGTTCGTCGAATTATACGTCATGTCTACCGCATTCACAATTAACCACTGCTGAGCCGGACTGATTGTAGAAAACTATATTTAACTAGTATGACAACAACGACACTTTAGGTTAGAAACACGACTGATTTCTCTTGTTGGCAATGCCTGTTTACTTACGTGGTGTTGAAGTTAAGATATTTTTAGAATATAATGATAAAATAGAGTTATACTACAATTTAAAACATACAGTTTAAGATAATTATATGAAGAGTTCGCATGCAAAACGCGATAAATCCAATTTCTTTGAACTGAGAAAAAGACGTTTTTTTATAGCGCAAAAATTGTTGGATAAAACTCACTTTTTTCTTTTGGAAACATTAATATGGTATAATTTAATCATAAGAAGACAAAAATTAAAAATCTTGAATTTTACTGTAAAAGTGTATTTGAATTGAAAGCGTCTTTTTTTTGCAAAACCACATAAATCCACCAAATGTGTTTTTTGCAAAATCCGATACATCCATTATATCTGTATAAACTATGTTTCTACTTCGACTAACACAATATATTGACAAAAAAAGAAAATAATTATCATAAGAAAGCGTAGGCATGTGCAGAGGTATCATCAGAAGTGTTATCTAGGGGTACTAACACATATTCCATCTAAATATTACCTATCAGTTATAACCACGAAATTTAATAAAAAAGTAAATTTTTCAGCTCATGTTTTTGTTTGTATTGTTCCCGAATGTGATTTTAATATCTCTTCGCCACATTACATATCCTTTGTCCCATTTAAGAAATTCTGATGATACCTTTGAAAATATTTAAAAAGAAATAATATAAAACGAAATAATTTAAATTCTAAATTTTTTTATTAAAAAAAAATAGTTAATTCTGCTTAATAAAACTGGTGTCACTCTTCATCACTATCAATATTGATGTCATTATTACGTGATAGTGCATCAGTGTAGAAGGCATGTGTACTGTCATTTACCCCTATTTCATCTAATAATACACGGATATCTTTTTTCTTTTCTTCTTTAACCGTGCTTGCATTAGGCAGTTCCTTTGGTTTTAAATGTGCCCAACGTTTTCCTCTCTTTAATATTGGATGGTATTCATATTCACCATTATAATACTGTTTAATGGCAAGTTTATTGCTTGAAATTTCTAATATTCTTACGTTTGTCAGCTTAAATTGTCTCTGTGATTTCACAAGGGAATGAGCTGCGTTTTTTATATCATAAGCCTTCCAATGTTTGCCATAAATATGAACATTCCCATGCTCCTTTAAAATGTCATAATATTCATCGGGCATGAGAATAGTGTCTCTTTTTTTTATATGTTGCTGTATTCGACCGAATACCCGATCTGCTGGAAGAAAACTATGTCCTCGAATTGGGAAAATATACTGTATTTTTAAATGTGAAATTTGTTCTCGTAAAGCGAACAACATAGATACTACAGTCATATTTTTATTTTGCCCAAAACAGGAATCACTGAATAAGTTCAGCTTACCAAGAGAGCGAATCGGGGAATACAAATGGGAACGAAAGCAATCGTCAAGAGCTGAGGAGATCATATTGCTGCCCTTTCTGTTTTCGTGTTCCATCCATGTGTACAAATGAATATCTGTCTTTTCCTGTGTACTCCCTTTCCCATGGTGGACGACAACACCAAATACATACATATATAACTGTCTGGAATAGAATGCTTTTCCAATAGAGGTTTTGGGGAGCACTAAATTTTGCATCATATCGAAGCAAACAGTTACTGCACCTTCTTCCACGTTTCCCAATAAATCGTAAAACTTCCGTGCACGTCTTCGATGCAAACTGAATGAATCCCATTTCATTCGTTTCTGTTGATCTGTTAAATCGCTGTCTCTTATCTGCGAACGGAACTTTGTACAGATAGCACATGTGTCAGTTGCTGGGTGTCCAAATCCTAAATTAAATTTGTGTGTAAATACCGAATAATAGAGGGAATAGCTGACACTGCTATTTCCTTTGAAAAGTTCGTACATTTTTCTAATACTCAGGTCGTTTGGGAGGTATTTACGACCAGGTGCCCCTCTTCTTCCATAATGGCTTGCACGGCATGTGAAACTCTGTATATGATTTATTATGGCCTCTTTCGACTCAGCATTTCGAACACCACCTCTGCGTTCCGGCCTTGTTGCAGCATTTGTTGCATAGTAAGACGCAACACGACTAACCCGATCTTTGCCAACACCTGAAACCAAACATTTAATTTATTAGTCTCTCGTTAGTCTCATCAATTCACTAATAGAATAGGAATAAAATGAAAATGATAATAAATTGTTCTTATTTACTTGCCTCCCCACGAGGGCAAAGTTAGACACAAGGTCGGTTTTTAATGTGAGGAAAATCCAGCTCCCCCAAAAGGGGCACTTTAAATTGCAACAAAAATTTAAATTGCCTCAGTCTAAAAACACTTCTCCTTCACTGACCGAGGACAGAATAGACCAAGTGTTGCATCAGAACAGATACTACACTTTGATCTTAGCCAAAAGACAAAGAAGGTTATATGTTAAATTGTTATCAGCGAGGTTCCCGAATACTAACTGGTGTGAGTATCGGTGAGTAGAAATAACAAAAATGATAACAATACTATTAACGGTTTAGAAAATAATACACGTGTGTTCACTGAATAGAACAGTTAAAATTTATTTGCAAAATTTAGTATTTCCGCTTAATTCATTTAATTTTAAATCAATAATTAAATTTTGATTTTAGTAGAATTTAAAAATATATACATTTAAATACTGTGTAATGTAGCAAAAAATAAAATTGAGATTTCAGTTCTTAAGAAAAAAAGTGAGTTTTATCCAACAATATTTGCGCTATAAAAACATATTTTTCTCAGTTGAAAAAAATTAGATTTATCGCGTTTTATGCGAACTTTTCAATTGTTTACGTGAAAGGTATATGGGGAAATGACTCCTAAATTTGAAGTTTAATTGTTGTTTTATTCTGTTTTTGCTGGATTTCAAAAACGTTTACATGTCATCGTTTAAAAGAATATGTCATTTTTTTCTCGTAAAGTACGATGCATCATAGGTAACATTTTACAAAAGAAAATACATAAACAAAAACGAGACTTACCTAAAACTGAGCAAAACGTCGCTTTACAAACTTTAATTGTCGTTGGGTGATTGTTAGTTAATAAAGTGTACTCGTTTGTGACATGTCGATTCTTCTGAGCATCTTCATTCGGAACTTTAAGACGGCGGCGTCTCACTTGCATAACGTTTATCCGATCCAAGAGTGTGTTGTCTTGTTCAATCTTGTTTTTCCGAGAATAAAAAAACTCAAAGTTTTTAAGAAGATCTTCAGTAGTTAGTTGATCAGCGTGACAGAATTTTGAAGTATTTTTGGTGTGAAAACAAGAAATTGCTGGCATTTTACCGCCACCAGAATGTCGCATTTTCTTGATTTTTTCTCGTTTGTGATTTTCTTTAGTGATAATCCGCTTCCTCCCCACTGGGGAAACAAGTACTGGCTCCTCGTTACAATCATACTGATTCATTTTCGATTCGAAATTATATTAAAATATAAAGTCTACGGAATTGTTTTCGATGAAAGCAACAGGCGAAATTTTAAAAACTGCTAGGTTGAGTAGCGTATCAACCTGCTCTGATAGACGTCCAGTGTTGAACTGACCGACTACACGCGATGCTGATTTTATAAATAGACCCCGCGGACGGAGTTGTAGACACAAATTCGCTCACTTCAAATGACAAAAATCTCATAAACATGTGTTTCATTTTTATAATATTTCCTCTCCTATATAGGTTCTTTTTAACCTAGCAAGTTACAGTTAAGATATTTATTTTTTTTAACACAAATTCTAAACACGGTGTAAATTTGACATTTTTAAACATAAGGCAAGTTATATAAAATGTAAATTTTATACGATTATTTTTCTAGAAGCGAGAACCATTTTTAAACAGTTAACTCTAACATAATTTTTAAATGTATATTTTTATTTTTTTTATATTTCCTTACAATTAAAATAAAGTTGTTGATTTAAAAATGAAAAGAATTAAGCCGAAATACAGCATTTTGCAGAGCAATTTCTAATTATTGCATTCTATGTAAAAACAGTGTAGGTTTTCTAAACGCACGTGTTGTTCTTATTGTTATTATTGTTATTATAACTATTATTGTTATTATTTTATTATTATTGTTATTGTTATTATTTTATTATTATTATTATTATTATTATTATGATTATGATTATTATTATTATTATTATTATTATTTTTATTTACGTATATTTTTCAAAATTCCTTCACCATATTAAAAATCTTTATCAATTTTTAACTCACGCTTTAAACTCTACGATCGAATGTAATCAATAAATTAACATTTCCTGCATTTCACAGCCGTTTACTTTATTATAAATATAGTTGTTGTTTATTTAAAAGTGCTTAAACGTTAATCTTTTTAATTTCGGATATTGAAACGAGATATTTCTGATTTAGTTACAAAGTTACGGTTGTGTTTTCTTTATGTTTAAATCCGTCATGGATATATCGGGGTTTGCAGTAAAACCAGTATGGCACTTATCGCGTTTTGCAAAAAAACACAGTTTTCTAATACAAAAAAAATAGGGAAAATATTCAAATTTGTAAAAAATCATTATGTTGTGTGGTGGAGTGATGAAATGTAAACTCCATGGTAGCGTTAACTGAAAATTTTTAAAAATGGCGTTTATCGCGTTTTGCACGCGAACTCTTCATATATTCATCTCAATATTTGAAATAACTATAAAGTTGTGGGGAATCAATGTACTTGCACACACTGTGCGTTGTTATCTTTGGCCTCTATTTCAATAGATGATAAAACAATGGATGAAGTCATAACCTCTGTTTGGAGACCAGTTAGCAGGAAAACAACATACAACAATTAAGGTCTACACATTTTACTAGTTGGATATAATATATATATATATATATATATATATATATATATATATATATATAGAGAGAGAGAGAGAGAGAGAGGGATAAATACATGAAAACACACGCACACACACATATATATATATATATGTGTGTGTGTGTTTTATGTATTTATCCCTTGTATTTATATATATATATATATATATATATATATATATATATATATAAATATAAATATAAATATAAATATATATATATATATATATATATATATATATATATATATATATATATATATGAAGATAGATGAAAGAAGAGTGATAAACATGAACGAATGTCCAGATTTATTTCAAACTTCAATTGTTAAATGCAAGGTATATTCTGAAATAAAATTATGTGTGTTATTCTTTCCTCAAGCCAAGGTGTTTCAAAGATCGAAATCTTATCAACAGAGGAATTATATAGTTGGCAATGGAAAAGCCGAAATTCAACATTTGAAAAAATATTAAGAAATGGAGAGTGAAAAAAAAGTTCGTGTTAAAAAGATATGGGGTTTGTCCAGTTGGTAATTGTCCGTTGATAAGGTGTCCAATGAAAGGAGATTTAGATGGAGAAGAACTGTTATCGTGAAGGTAGCATGGAAAAGCGTTAAAAAAGGAAGTACCTCCAATAGTGAGATGCTGAGTTCAGATCGTAGGTGAATCGTACTTAATCGGAATTAATATGAGAAATAGGGCCATTTAAAAAATACTTCCTG
>OY744524.1:158402533-158522533 GCA_963556195.1 Sepiola atlantica
ATGTGTTTGCTTTACATTTTTTATTGAACATCTGTATTCATCTACAACCAAACTTTATTTCACGGTCAAAATATTTCGTGTAATTGCTAGTACGTCAAGCCTTGCCTTGTAAATACTGTTTTACTCTTGTGTAATCTTGCCCCAACAGCTAAACCCCATTTTTACCGGTGTTATTCTTAATTGGTAATTATTGTTTAATTCATAAAATAAAATAAGACGTTGTCTTGCTTTGTGTGTATGGTCGGTTAACACAAGAATGTATCTACAGTAACAGTTCACCTCCTAATTGAAAATTAATAACACCGTTGGATTCAACATTATATACGAGAACCGTTGTGTTTGATTTTCGTATACGGCTTTCTTTCGAATTCTTCCCCTGACAGAGACGAATACAAACTGCTAATATATATAAATAAACAATCAAGAAAAAGTGATCGCATTGGCATGATAGATTGTCAAATTATCTGACCTTCGATATTCAAATCAAATCTCAAATGTCGGCTTTTAGTCTATTATCTACAGAGGCCAGTTAGCGTTGTATCTGAGTATAATAATTAATATTAGTAGACACTTGTGAAAGATATTACCGTAAATATACTTAGCAACTGAATATTGTTTAAATAAATGAAATAAAAAGTTTCAGGTTGTGTTTATTATATATTTTAACAATTTAAATATTTAAAAATAACAATTTTCCATTTAGTAAAATAGTTTTCATCTAACAATCCTTTGAATAAACGAAATAGATGTCACTATGAAGTAGAAGAGGACATTATTAGATTAATAACGTATTATTCTCTTTTGAAAGGATTCATTTTAAAAGACGTAAGGCCTAAAAACTCACCCGTTGCGACACCAGATATATTCCACTACTTTTTAGGATGTAATCTTTAGTGAGACGACCATCTCTTTTATTAGTGAACCAAAGTAGGCTATGAATAAATGTACGCGCGAATAGTATACTGATGATGGTGATTATTATTATTATTATTATTATTATTATTATTATTATTATTATTATTATTATTATTATTATTATTATTAATTATGGTATTAGCAAATAATCATGATATTCAAAATTTGATCAATATATAAAATTAAAATATAACAGTCTTAAGAAGTCAGTAGTTTCATAATTTCGTTGTTAATTCTAAAAACACATAATGCATGATATAAATCATGAGACGGACACATTATCATGTATTCGCAATACCAAGTTAAAGCCGGATTAAAACATAGTTAAAAAAACACTCGAATTCATGTTTAAAATCTACAAATAAGCTAGATTATGATGGATTTGAAAACCCAGCTGAAATGCTTAAGATGCATAGCAATAACAACACTCATACACGACCTGATAAGACATCTGGAAAAGAACAAAGCAATAGATACTCTAGGAAATGTCGATGTTATAGGATAAATGGATCACATTAGCTTATGAGAGGAAAAGGGCTAACTACCAGAGACTTGTCGAACAATGTCGAGGAAATGGATGGAGGATTAACTAAGACATAATATGAGATTTTTTCTGCAGGGTGTTTGCGTGCTAGTCGCTATGCAGAGCACTGAACTAGATATAGTGGGAGTAGCAAGGGCTGTGCTTTGGAAGAGATAATATATAAAGTGTTAGCTGCGTACAAATGGATGTGTCCTAAAATAACTAAATCCCTGAAAAAAATTGAGTAAGAAATTATGGCAAACACACCTGTAACTTAAACGGTTTGTATTTAACCTAACAGGCTGATATGTGTATACGTTACTTGTTTGTAATCGGCGCGTGTAATTGATTAGGGTGCAAAATTGACAATCGTAGTTTTGTGCGTTTACTTAAATATGCAGATTAGTAGTGTATTTATGTATTTATTTTTGTATTTCTTAATCGGCACATGAAATTGTTTAGAGCTTAACATTTACAATCGTTAGAGTGTGTCTATCTAATACAGCGATTTATAATGCTATTTGGATAAGTGTCCTTGACTAATTCGTGGTATATTTATATGCAAATCCATGAGACTGTTTTTTTATTATGTGTAATCAGCATAATTAACCGTTATATGTTTTGTCCTTTTACCTGATCCGTGATATATTTATACGCGAGTTCAGCATAGTTAATAAATAATTTTATTGATTTATAAGAGTTCTATATTAGTATGTAAGTAGTAGTAATTGTTCTAATGCGTTCTATTTTCTAGTGCCTGTTTAGTAAATATTTTGTGTACGAATAATTTGTCATATAGCTGACTAGTGAACGTTATTATGCTCGTAAATATTTTAACGCAAATCACATAAGATCAGTTTTCGATTAACCTGCTTCAGAAATAGCAATCTAGATTAATTACGTAGTTCAAAAAAGTAACACATAAAGAAAAGGGTAAAAGACAACAACTTACCCGAATTCGAACCCATAGATAGACAATTCCAAGATATTTATTTCGCAATAAAAATTATTACAAAAATGTGGTACAAGTCCAAAACAAGCAATAGAGTATGATATCATTATATGGGAGAGGGGAAACGGGGCTGTTCTGAATGGCTGATGCCTTCTGACATATACGAAAGGTCGAATATCGTCACTTCTAAAAAGGAAGAGAAAATGATATGTAAACGTGCGTAGCTAAATGGTTTCGAGGATGCGACCTGACAAGTCCGGAGTCAGGTTGAAATTGCTATCTGCGCATATATGATTCGGAACTTGAAATTGTAGCGAATACAGCGCATCACCTAAGACCAACCATGAGGCATCAAGAAAATATATTTTACAATAATCCATAATTATAAATTAGTCTCAACTGAACTTTCTTGAATGAAATGAACACAGTTACCAGCAACACAATTTTGCATGGTGAACATTGTGTAGCCCTATCACAGTCAGATGAACGTATACTTCCATGCCTGAACACATCTGAAGATGTTTAAAGTTGCATCATGAATGGAGAAGAAACGATCGAGAGGAGTAAACATTGATTGTCTCTGGCGAATACAAAAATCGAGTCATATTTAAATAAAATGCGTAAAACTATAGTCGCATATTTTGGTGCCACATACGTGCAAGTTGTTGATTTAAAAGTGGGGTAACCCTTTAATTAAATCACTTGAGAATAAAGATTAATGAGACGTAAATGAGTGTCATCCGAATAATGAAGGGCACTATGTGGGTACTATAAGTTATTAACTGCCTTTGATGTTTTATGAGCGGTACATTCAGGGGCAGTAATATAGCGCAACCATTTTCCAGCGACCTTTGCACCAGAATTCATATACGCCTTTGATTTGTGATATCAAACAAAGGACGCTTCAAGCTTCTTGAATTCAGTAAGGCATTGCTGTATGGTGCGATTACGGTTTTCTGTTTTATAGCATGGACTTATTCAAATAAGAATATATGTCAACATTAAATTACAAAATCGAAAAATATAAGAACTGATATTTTTTCGAATTAACATAGTATCGTTAATCATCTACATTTTATTCAATTATGTAACGTGCATTACAGTTCGACCGTTCATAACATATTGGCGATATAATTTCAATAGTAATCTGAATAGGCTAACACTTTTTTTTAAACAGAAATAACACGAGAATTATAATTATAGGTAGAAATCTATAAACGATTACGAAAATGACAATCGTTTAAACAGTTTAATGAAAATGTTCATACCTAAAATGTACTTCGTATTATTTGGATTATATGGATGGCTGTTTTCATCTCGCAACGTTTCAGCGAATGTAACCTCCGAACTTCTTTAGGTGCATTTTATTGAAGCCGGGAATATGCACGGAATTTCGAACAGGGGAGGCTTGCTTTCGTTCCGTTAGCCATGCCCGGCTAGAAGTTTAAATAATTCGTAATTGTATTCTTTGTATCGGCAACACTAAGGATATAACACTCAGAAGACTACCACGTAGAACGGATTATTACTTAGCACTTCATCCGTTACACAAATATAAGAACAATAGTCCAATAATCAAAATATTACAAATTTTTAATCCTCATCTAAAAATTTAAAAAGAGAAAAAGTACCTATTTACATTTCTACTAGTACAGTTATTTACCCTTTGGAATGTTTCTGGAGAAATCGATAACCTCCATCCTCAGAAATGTGTATTTGTCTTCCATGGATATATCGCTAAAGTCATTGTGAACAAGAAACACGGTAATAGCACTTTTAAAAGGTGCTAGATAGTCGAATTGGAAAATTGAAACAAATTATTTTACCCTTTTTTATCTTTCACTTTTTAACAATGCATACCTCGCAATAAAATACTAGAACTTCGAGTAATTTCACATTATTTGAATGCGTTTCTTTTGAAAAACATATATATTTAGTAGCAATTATTCAAAGCTCTCGCAGTGTTAAGTTTACAACAAACCGTAATTCTGCGTAACTCATAACATTAGGCAACACCTATTGAGTTCTCTCTCGGCTGCTTACTGGATGGTTGACATGTTTGCTATTTAGATGCTAACTCACTTTCCGTTTCTAGACAATTTGCGTTGGTACGCGCATCGGCTATAGAGTCGAACATGACTTTCGTATTTGGGTTTGAACCGTCTTACCGGCGAGGAAGGTCTCCTGCAATACTGACGATTGCAGGTTTTACGTTTAAAATCCAAAATATTGTTATTGTGTAGATATTATTTCAGTTTGTATACATATAATTGCGAAAAATGTTAAATTAGACGTTTTTGAGAGGGTAAACTACGCAGGGTGTGATATAGTAAACATTTATCGTTTTTTTTTGTTTACAACAAGTTGTTAATGGTGTTTCCTAATAAAAAAGTAAAATCTAATGGGTGGATAAGTCAGCGGAATATATTAATTTACACGTAGAGCAAAATATGAATATTTTCCTCCTAAGTGGGGAACATGAATGTTACTAAAATTGTACATATCACTCTTATATTTCCAAGTAATTTAATTTGAAATCTTAATTTTTTCTATAAGCTAGATCTTTTCCAATGATAAAACACGTGAAATATGCCTTAGTCTACAATAAATTGTATAGTAAAAAAAATAACATATATATTCTGTTCTGAAAAAAACATAACAACGCAAAAACACAAGACCATTCCAATCTTATTTTAATCACCTAAACTACTTACCGTGAAAGTGTGTCTTTTCTGATTTGTTATACTTTACAACTGATTTTTTTAAAATTAAAATATGTATATATATATACATATATATATATATATATATGTATGTATATGTATAATCATCTTACAGACTTAGAGTAAAATCTTCTGTAACACCATTATGGAAACTATGATGCACCTATTTTCATTTTTTAAAAATTTGCATGGTTTTAAATAATGCGGCGAAATTCTTTGGATTCGATTCTACTGATCTTATATATATATATATATATATATATATATATACTTATATATACATAATTAAAGAACAACGAGATAAGACATATATATATCTTCCACCGACCGCGAATGGAGACCAAATTTTCAGCTTCGTTTATATGCTTATGACAGACAATCAATTGGCGATTATGGATGGAAGCATGTTTTGAAGCTTTGACCTAAATTTACATCCTGTCTCTATGATCTAGAGATATGATTTGTCCCAGACAAGTAACATCCTTTCTGCATATGATTTCACACATATCTCAATGTATTATTACGTGTTATCTTTGTTAACGTAGACAGGCAACATCCGCTCGGATAACGTCGTTTGAATGAGTAGATTTTTCAACGGATTTAGTGTGAATTTCTTACCGAGGTGAGTGACTCTGTTTACTTGGCTTGCGGGAGAGTGATTATTTTCGAAGATAATCGCATTTATTGGAATACTTTTTATCCGGATAAAAAAATGGCCAATTACATCAAGTCGTTTTAATTTTATTCGAATTGTATTCATCAGAGCTTTTATTTGGCCAGGAAGTTATGGTTTACACTGGTCTGATCACCTCATATGAACTTTGCATTTTGAACCTCATAATTATTCAAAACCAAGTTAGTTTTCTGATTTTTTCATATGTTTTAGGTTTCTTTATCGTTTTATTAATTTGCATACACCTTGGATACATTTTTGACTGTCATTTACTAAATCGATTGCGAACGGTTTTCCCGCTTGGATAACTTTTTCGTTTTTGGAATACAATTCACTACGTGGATCACTTTTCAATCAACATCTTGGGTGTCTTTCTTGAATATGTTTTAAATAGTATGACTTGGATGAATTGTATAGCGTTAACAGAAAGTATGTTTTGGGCTGATATATTTGATGTTTGATATACTTTTATGTATTTATATATATATATATATATTTATATATTTTCAAAATTTAATTTATTATCTGCAGTAATGTCATTGCGGTAATGGTCCTCTGAGGAGATGAATTTTCTTTGAAAACTCATGAGTTAAGGATCTTAAGACACTTTGCCTGAACATTGAATTCTAATAATATTGGATTCGCACTTTATTTTATAACTGTATTTTATATTATGCTATATATATATATATATATATATATATATATATATGTATATATGTATACAGATATATATATATATGTATACAGATATATATATATATTTATACAGATATATATATACAGATATATATATATATATATATATACATATATACATATATATACATATATATATACATGTATATATATATACAGATATATATATACATATATATATACACACACATATATATATATATATATACATCTATATATATGTATATACATCTATATATACAGATATATATATATATATATATATATACATGCATATATATACAGCTATATATATATATACGTATATATATACCGATATATATGTATATATATACATATATATATATATGTATATATACAGATATACATATATTTATACATATATATATATATATATATATATATATATATATATATATATATATATATGTATAACTGTATATATATATATGCATAACTGCTTGAAAGAACATGTGTTTTTGTTTGTTTGTATTTTGCACCTGCGTGTGATCGGAAATACCCGACTAGTACACGGGCGCAGGCTATCCTCTATCGAAGTGTTGCACCTGTATACTTTTCCAGGTAGTCCATTTAAGAGATAGAAAAATAGCAATAAATCCTTGCTACTAACCAATTTCGTCTTGGCAGCAAACCGTTTGGGAGGAAGGCCTCCTTAGTCATGATCGTCAACCTTCCTACAGCACGGATCCTGAACGATGTAACCGTTTTGCAAACCTATAATTGCTCAAGAAGTAGATGGGGGCTGCCTATCGCCCGGCCTTCCCACTCCTGTGTTGTCTATTAGCCAAGCGTAGAGCTATTAGCACTGGGACGCCTCTAAAGACGACAAGTACTTGGCTTTGTTTCCTGTCCAGGTCAATGGACGCCGTCTCTCTTTCTCTCAATCCAAGCAAATTGGGGAAAGTGTGTTCGTCACTAAGTCCTACATGCCTAGTCTGGGTCGGTCTTGTTCTGACAGGTTAAATATACAGGTTAGACAGCTTATCTGGCTACGGTTTCCGACTGCTAGTTATGAGCCCTAACACTTAAGTAGGGCTAAGAACGGCTGCTCTATTAACAGTTACATAACATCGTGGGTAACTGTATGTGTCATGTTGCGCATTGAAAAGGGCCATACAGTTATCTCCTGTTGGCTTTTCCGAGGCCACAACTAGCATGGACCAGGTTGGGACTAATTGACGTGTTGTATGAGCTTATTGGTGCCAAACAAGCACCCACTTTTCCCTCACCACTCTATCTTAAAACAAACATGAATTTACAAAATAAAAAAACCCTAACCTTAACAAGACAGCCAACAAATATCCGGGGATTGGAACCATCATTAACGACGTAGACACTTTTCTCCTGACAAACTCCCCGGATATCTTATCACCAAGTGAAACGAATCTTCAATCTTCAATCTCCTCTTACGACATTCAACTCTACCGTAAGGACTTTGACAAACATATGCATGGGCTAGGAGTTTATGTTAAGAACACCTTTTCACTTGACTAGAGGACATAGGTTAGAAGTAGGTGGCCAATCCTACATGTGCTTTAGCACCCCTTTACATCACATAGTTAGTTACTTATATGTCTTATAACGTATTCCTTCCACCCATGAATGTACCCTTCTTGAGTCTGTCTCTGAAATCTTAGATAGAGCACTCTCACTCGACTCGAATGCCCCAATACATGTATTGGGGGATTTTAATGCACACCTCCGTGAGTGGTTGGGATTCTCCAGCGTAACTGATGCAGCTAGAGACTCTACGTTTAATTTCTCCTCGGCTCAGGACTTCTCACAGGCTGTCACTTTTCAGATCCGCATTCCTGATCGTGCCGAATAGCAAGCTTCACTTCTAAACTGTACTTGACCTCACTACCCGAAGCTTGTGTGGTGAATGCTCATAGCCCGCATGGAAACTCTGACCACATTGTGGTAATGATATATGTATCACCTTAAAAACTCGCCGAAAAGCTGAATAGCCGTTGCTCAAAGCGAACAGACACTATGGGCAGGATGATTTTGAATTCCTCAGGGGTCACATCAGCGACGCCCGTGAGGTGAAACCTTCTCACTTCGTTGATCAGTGTACAAATGAGCAACTGAATGGGTAAAAGCAGGCATTGATGCAAAGTAGTGATAGATGAAGCAAACAGAAAATATACAGATATAACAAGAAAACGCATTCAGTCACATAAACTAGGTACTCGTGATGTCTGGAAAATCTACAATAGTGTCATGAACAATGACCAATCGACAATTCTCTCGCTATCTAGCGATTATCCGGCACCTATTTAATGCTAAACTTGTTTCTAATCATCAATACGGATTTAAACAAGCACACTCTAATGCAGATATCCTTACGGTCATCGTCGAACGCATATACCATACACTGAACAAGGAAATTGAAGCTAGGGCGGTAGCGCTCGATATATCCAATGCCTTTGACAACGTCTGGCATGAAAGGTTTATCCTAAAACTGCAATCATTGTGTATCACTGGACAAAAAGTAAAATCCACGTTGTCCCTGATGGCCGTTCTTCTAAGTAACATTACATAAATGTTGGTGTACGCCAGGCATCTATCATTGGACCTCTACTGTTCCTCATTTTCATAAATGACCCCCGTGATGTCACTGAGACTGCGATCGGAATATTTGCTGACGACACCACGCTTTACTCTCGTCATGTGGGCAAAGTCGACGCGCACATATCTGATGCAATGACTGAATCCTTAGAAAATTATCTCCCGTCTGTAAGACAACCTGCAGATGTAAACAATTTAAGAGTAAACAGAATTCCACTATCTGAGGAGAAATAATAGTTTGTAAGAGTACGAATTCAAGGGGTTCAAAATGCTGTGTTGGGTTATTAAGAAAATATACGAATAAATATGTTCAGTATTGAACAATATAGTGTGTCTCTTTTATTCGTATTTTACCGTGCATATATATATATATATATATATATATATATATATATATATATATATATATATATATATATATATATATATATATATATATATAGATATATATACAAAGGTGTGTATTTCTGTGGGTATATACCGTCATGTAAAGTTAATCGAATAGGAATTGCCTCTTTTTAACAGGACAAAATCAATTCTAAGTGGTGAAGTAGAAGCAAGAAAGCAAATAGCATGTATGACGGATCCGGAAGTTAATCCTCTATTACATAAGGAATTATTATAGGTGGGTTTTATTTAGAACTTCAGAAATAGGGATAACTTTTGCATGAACCAATTGGTACGTATTTTATTCCATGATTTACTATGAATATGGTTGTAATATATCTAGATTAATAGTTCGTGCTACCACAGGCGAAACATACTTTTTTCTATCATTTTTGACAGTTAGTTTAAATTAGTCTTTTAATGAGTCAATTAGATAAATCCATACATTTTCTTTTAAAATGTTTCTTTAATAGTTTCGATAATTTAAGTGAACAATGATTTTTTATAATTTATCTTGAGTATGCTTATTGAATTAGATTAGACTTTAATTCTCATGCTGATTAAAAACATTGTATATTGTTTTCGTGTATCAATTACTTTGTTTAACATATAATAAATCAGGCAGTATCAGTTCCCTTTATTCCAAATTGATATAGTTTATTTATAATTCAAATTTGGCTTAAGATTGTTTAACTAAGCTGTGGCTGTCCTTTAAACTTAGTTATGTTAATTGCGTTCTGCAATCGATGATAATTCTTAATATTTCGGCTTTTTCAAGTACTTTGTAATTGTTCCCAATGCTCCTATAATTAGTAGTATGGCGAACATTTCCATGTACCATACTCTCTTTTACTTTCCGGAAACTTCTATGCATTTAATTAATTATTCTCTCTCCTTCCGTTTCACCCGGTGACCTGCTAAAACGTTGGAATTTACACATTTTAATGATTTGAATTAGCGAAAATGTATATTTTATCACAACACTTCGCAGCTGATTACCTTTATTATTTAACTATTTTTCGTCAATCGTACATATTTGATTGGAAAAGGCTTAATAGTAAGATTATAAATCAATATCATGACTGCTTTTTGTACACACATAAATATATGTATGTGTATATATATATATATATATATATATATATATATATATATATATATGCATGTATATATATATATATATGTGTGTGTATGTGTGCGTGTGTCTGTAACCTGTTGTTATTCATAGAAAATATGTTTAAAATGTCTTATAATTAGTTCAGTGCTTTTCAAACAATCTTACAATATTAGTCCAATTAAATAGTCCAATTATTTCCCTCGAAAATATAACACACACGTTTTTCTGTGACTTACTTGATATAAGTATATTTCCATACTATATATATATATATATATATATATATATATATATATATATATAAATAATCACTACTACAATTTCAAATGATCTAATCCTATTTAAAATGCGTCCATAACAGTATTCTACTGAAAACGGCTACGCAAAATAAAATAGACGAACAGGTACTAACATATAATTAATAACACTGTATACTCCATTGACTCAAATTACAAAATAAAACTTATTATTTACTAGATCAAATGAAAAATCACAAACCGTATCTATACTTACTAATTTCCCTCTTTTATATGCGTTAAGAATAAGACAAACCTACTTTATGAATTTAAATGTGCTTCAAGGGACTAACATTAAAGAAAAAACAACTGTATAGGCGTGACTCACACAACCTTGTCGAGATTACTATAGACCTATCCGACATCAGCGTTATATCCCTACAATACAGTTTTGCCCCTCTCTCGGTTCCAAAAACATGTCGTAGTAAACAGTTTCATTTTTGAAGACACCATTAACAAACAAAAACTGCACATATAAGAACCCGTGACGTTCTTTATTTTATAACAACCCCTTAAAATGGACCTAAAGGAATCAGAATGTACTAGCGACGTTAGCGTATATTGCAGATACATCAGTCAGACAACCCATTAGGATTTGATGCAACATAATTGAGGTTATATCAGTAACATTATCTTGAGAATTACATCGAAGATTAGAAAAGTTGTACGAATAATTTATATATATATATATATATATATATATATATATATATATATATATATATATATGTACATATTTTTATTAATACAAACATTATTCCTTACATATATGCATACATGTTTCGATTTTAATCTTCACAGAGAGTCTATCTCTTCAGACCACAAAAGACAGTGAAGGATCTATCTTCTTTTGTCTGAGGAGGTTGCCTTTCTATGAAGAGTACAACCGAAACATGTATGCATATATCTAACCAATAATGTTTGTATAAATAAATATTTATACTTCAGAATAGCTCTACTTGTTATTGAGCACTTTTCATAAACACTGGAGTTTCAACGGATTTACATCTACATAAACTAATACAGTACGTGTAATATATATATATATATATATATATATATATATATATATATATATATATATATATATATATATATTGGAATACATTGTAATAAACACTTAAAATATTCAACTCATCTTAATCAAGTATTTATACGTGGATTTCCAACATGTAAGTATTTGATTACATATAATATAGCGTGTATCGGTGACATTATTGGGAGAATTACATCCAAGATGAGAAAAGTAGTCTGAATAATGGAAATAATACATAAGCATCCATATCATTTGTCTACTATATACAAATATATATGCTACATCGTTTTAAAGATCTTAAGATTCATAGTTATTGTGAAGATTTTAAATCAAACCGCATTTTGTATTAGCTTTAGTTATTTTTAATGTATTTACTTGTCTAAGTATTTTAACGACCCTGTCATCTAGTTAGTTGACATTACGTTCATATAGCGTGTTCGTAAGTCTGTCAGGGTTAATTTAGAAATAGAATATGTTTATGCGTGTATGAATGTATTTACAGATGAATCCACGAATGCAAAATCGTGTCCCTCGACTTGGAATGTATAACCAAAATATATGATGAAACAACGTGAATACTTAATGCCTTCATCAATATAACAGTTATAGGTATTTTATTTCTGATGTACTATTTTCTGCAAGTTCGTACACTTTGTGTAGTGGATAGAAATGCGAGTTCAATGAAGAAACAAACATACCCTATAGAACATGGTACTTCATTCACATTGGAAGTTTTTGTTGCTGTAAATAAAACGAAACTTTAAGAACTAAGTCCCACAGTGAATGCTTGCAAGATTCCAGTCTCCACACGTGGGCCAGAAACTTATCAAAGAGGATAGTTAAACAAGCAGTTATTCACATTTTACCTCAAATACTACAGTGCTGTAGTCTGTTGGGAAGCTAACTAGTGTTTTTTTTTTGTTCTACAGATGGTATGTTCTAGAAAAACATCTTTATTGGTAGAATTTTGATTTGGTTTTTAATAATGAGAAAGAGAGAGAGAGAGAGTTATTTGCACTCGTTTCATCAAGAGATATTTCTTTTAATGGTGTGCAGGTGTATCAGAGATTAGAACTCAGTCAAGCTTAAACAAAACAATGCAGTCTATTTTGTACTCTGTCAGGACAAGAACATAATGCTAAAGGTGTATATCCCAATATATCACAATAGTAGGATATCGTAGGTTTTAGATAGCTCTTATAAAGGTAGCGGAGTGCGTCAGCAAAGAGGTACATTTTGCTTAGACACCCGGATATATTGACGCATTTGTCATCGTCAACGTATTTTCCTTGAATTAACTTCTACGTTCAGAAAGTTTTTTTTCGTCTATCTGCTGTTTAAGTCGTCTTGTTAACATTGTCATCCTGTTGCGTCTGACCCAAATGGATTGTTCATGGCCAGTGTCTTTGTGACAACTTGACAATAATTATAGTTGAATTAAAAGCAACCAGACCAGACCCTGATACATATTTGATACGAATAAGGCGTACTGTCCATTTTCATTCTATATTTTATATTTTCTGACTTCGGTCAGGAAAGAACAAACACCTACTAAAGTGAAACAATTATTTTTATTTGTGTGCCAATGTCAAAGGCCCCATTTTGGAAGCTGGATATCTCTTACATTAAAAAATGAATTCGTGTATAAATCAAGCTTCCTGGGGATATATATAATTCAAAAGAGAACGTCATTCTACAATATATATATATATATATATATATATATATATATATATATATATATATATGTGTGTGTGTGTGTGGGTGGGTGTGTGTGTGTGCATGCATTTGTTGTATGTTGTGTGTTGTAAGGGTATTTGCGTGACAGAGAGAACTTGTAACAGTTTCTCTCAGATGCCCTACAACGTCTAAAATATACTGTATGAACGTCGACTTATTTCTAACTATATTTTAAATAACGTAAACATCTTTATATTATGCTAAAAACAAACCACCATACCAGCTACGTCTATAACACCCAGCAAAAATCTCATAAAATACTCGCTGCTCTGCACATTCCTATTTCCTCGTTACTAAACCCACCACCTAGCTTCAGCAGCAAACACGCTATCCATAACCTGTTTTACATGCCCCTAACGCACTATTCTTCTATGCTATTCCACTACATAATCTGTTCACTTATTTGTATTCATAAACCCCTGCCCACATCACTGGTAACTGCTACAAAAGTGTTCGTCTAACCAACACTTTAAGGTAGAAACACACACAGCATTCACACTACTTATGTGCATTACTTCCTACCCTAACCTACTATATTATCAAGCTACCTCGCATTTTTATATTGTACTTAAACTACGCCATTTGTGTAGAAATAATGTACTCTGTTAATGTGTTATATTATTCTTGATTACGCTCGTCTCGGGGCAAAATATTAAATCTATCTATGACTTCATTCCTAAGACTTTTTACTTATACATTTATTTAATTTTTTTACCTATACTTATACATATATATCCTAGTATATGATATTAAATATTATCGATACATTCACTCTATTAACTTATTTGCCAGTCTTCCTTAAATTATAAACAACTTACATAAATCAGACTGTTAGATAAATTGCATTTCTCATGCAGTATCTTAATACATTAACATTTCAGTATTCCCCTGATCCTTTGCACAAATTAGTTTTCTTCTAATGAATATATATGCATATAGTTTCACCAAATACAGAAAGTACAAATGGAATAATTGATTCGTGTTTAACAAAAAATAAATGAGGATTCAATTTGAAAGAGATAGTGTGACGTAATCAATACCAATCACATAGATTCGTGATCACATGAGTAATTACCATATAGTTTAAAAGCATAATGAGCATTAGCGTTTAAGTTTGCGAACAACTGAATGATTTTTAAAAAAATTATCATAGGACGTTTGTTTTAATTGGATATTCTAATTTCATATTTATTTAAAAATTGGTCTTAATCATCATTAGAAAACTGCTGGTTTAAGTGACATAAAACACCAATTTACAACTACCTTACGTTTTACAAGTTCTTGGTCTTTGACATAGATTACTGAAGATTTGGAGAAACTAAAAACTCACTTCGCTCTTTATCGTTTTTTTTTTACATTATTACTCTTCTCTTTTACTGGAAATTGTTTTTTTTAATTCTAAACTCTGTAATTTTATCAGTTTTTTGTATTCATGTTTGCAAAGCGTTCTGGCGTGATTTTCCTTTGTCAACTTTTTCCTGTCGACTTCGACTGCACCTTTCGATCTTTTTATTTACTTCTGTTCCATTTTGTTGGTTTGAACATTAATAAAAACAAAATATTTTTATATCATTTAACATTTCCCTTTGACATTCTGTTTATCAATCTCTTATTCTAATATATAAGAACAACAGGTAGTCGCTCTTTGAACTTGTCGAATAGTGTAAAATGTTAAATTTGTTAACATTAACCTGAGGTTACGGCATTGTATAGCGGTATTCTTTATTCTGCTAATTTGTATGGTAAACATTCATGATAAAACAGTGATAGTGAGCGAATACAGGATAAAATAACGACAAATAGTCCATATTCCACAGCGAATCCGGGCTTGGATGAAATCTACACGATAAAAACGTATTTTGAAGCACCAAAAGTCACGCTAACATTTAAAACGTGATACATTAGGAAAATAGGCAAAACTAGTTGTGTTTGCAAAAGATGTTAAGACATGGTAAAGGAATACAATATATATCTAAATATAAATATAACTATTTCATGATGATAAATAAATATATTTCATGATGATAGTTTTAGAAAAAAGGAAGGGAAGAGGTTGTTTAAGAAGGAGAGCAAGTTCTGTGGTAGTAGTAATTGATATGATGGAAAGGGGGCCAGCCAGTAATATATACATGTAGTTGACCGATGTATTCTGTTGACCTATGACCTTGGATTGTCTATGAATTTTTGTTCTTTTTTTTCACTTGTCCTCAACTCCTAATATTTTTCTGGGGACAATTTATATTTCTACGTTTTTACTATTTGTGTGTATACAGTCTTGAAAAGATGTAAAATCATTGAACCCCAGATTAATTAGCGTTTTTTTATAAATCTCTACTTGCTATTGAACATTAAAAAATTGTTTAATGTTCATTTTCCCAACATATTTTAACTTGATTAATTAATATATATATATAAATTAATGTATATGTATATATATACACACACATATATATATATATATATATATATATATATATATATGCGTATGTATTTACAATAATATTAAATATAGTATATGTCTGCCTAAAAGAGTTAAATCTTCTTGTCTGTTGAATTATACTAGATAAAAACATAGAATCTCCCCCTTTAAAATGTGTGCATACATATGCTATATTTGTCAGTGTAAATATACGTGTTTCAGTATGTGTAAGTTAATCTGGCATTGTAGACAGTGTGCGAGAGAGTTCGTGTAGTGGCGAGTGTGTTACCCCAGTAGGCTATGTGTGTACATATTGCACTTTTGTATTGTGGGAATGGGTTAATAGAAGTCATTTCATTAGTATACACAAAAAATAGATTGCGTTAGTTCGATCTTGGGGCTTAGCGAGAAAAATACAATTTCAAACGTAAAGAGAACAGATTGAATAAAAAAACTTATAGATAGTATTATAGAGATGAAAGCAAGCATCATTTATGAATGTAATCCTGATATACTAGAAGATATTTCGGACTCTAGCATTACGTACACATGATAACGAAATTAAACTTTAAACATTTCAGGCGAACGATTTTTTTTTCAAATTTAAATATTAGAACCAGTATGAAATATTTTTCAAATTTAAGCCTAAACGACTGACAGAAAATTGTTTTTTTTAAACTAAACCATGACGGATCGACGAAAATGCAAATAATATTTAAAATTGAGTGGTCATAAGCTAAACGTGTAATTCTTTTATACAGATGTTTCAACGCATCTATAAGATATGAAGCCGTTCAATTTTTTTCTTGCCAGTTTGCAATTTGAATATTTAATATCGTAGGTGGAAGACTGAATTGGAGTGGTAGGAGGACATTAATATGCGTCGTAAAAGTGTCGGTATGAAGGTAATAGAGGTGATGCTTAGCAGCAGCAACTGATATAGAGGGGGTCTTGTTTAAATGTATAATATCTTTGTTCACACATTTGAACAATTGGTTTTGAAAAGATAGTCGGTTTTTGGGGGGAGCGGGCATAAAACACCGAATGTGCAACCTCGTACATATTTCAGGAAGTTGGTCGATTACTAATCGATTAACGAATTTCGTTTCACATTTACTGGCAATTTATTAGATATGTTAGTTTATTAGTTCTGTTTTTGTTTGCAAAAGACTTAGACGTTTTCTTTAATTTGTATATAGTTTTCTGACGATGTTGACTGCACATTTCGCTATTTTAATCCACTTATGTGTTCATTGTTTTCGTTTAAGTTTGGACTTAATAAACGCAAAAACAGAAAAGACAAAATTAATGAAATCGCAGTAGGGGGTATTGCTTATATGATGAATAGCATTAGCAGTAGTATATTTAAAATAGATAAGATTATATATACATATATATATATATATGACGTATATGAAGATAAAAAGGTAATGATGTAATAGAAATAGTCGACATACCAGAGTGCGAGTAGAGTAAGAGAAAGACGAAAATAAGAAAATTATGTAAACAGAGAATTAAAAATAAACTACTAATGTAGTAATCGTAAATGTCACAGTGTAAGGGTGAGTGAGACCTAATTAGATACATTATATACATAATGAGGAAAGGGCACGGAGACACACACACACACACATATATATATATATATATATATATATATATATATATATATATATATATATATATATTGTTTATTTCTAACTATGTGAAGGCCACATTTATTTACCATGTAGCAACGTTAAACATATAATATGAGTCGTTGAAACTTGACGTTTAGGGCTAAACACAACTTGTCAAGCTGAATAGAACAAGTTACATCGAAACCAAAATAAGAATATGCCGTAAGAATTACAAATACGTATGTGTTGCGCGCTTTTTAAGTTATGCTACAATCAAATAGAATAAACATTAAATATAAAAGTAATCAATATGATATTATATAACGAAAATACAACGGTCGAAATATACAACTTATTGAGAGTAAAATGTTTTCAGGACGTTTAAATGCGTGTCTCTGGTTTGCTTGTGCATTTGTATGAGAGCTTCCATCACAGTAAACTATATTACATAGTTGTTTTATGTAAGAGTTAGGCTCTGTGGCATCACATGCCCTTGCGTGGGAAACAGAGGGATCCGTAACGTCACTCGTTCTTCGCCAGTCTGGGTTTTGGAGGCAAACCGATGAAACGTGGTTGTTGCCATGCAATTTACAACAAATAATGGAAATATGTCCCTATGAAAATACAAACGAGCGGTATCATTCCTCCCACTATGAATGGTGTAGAAAATAATTGTTAAGTAAATACGATAAAGTAGTGATTTGCTCTCTCTCTCTCTCTCTCTCTCTCTCTCTCTCTCTCTCTCTCTCTCTCTAATGAATGGCCAGACCGATAACTAACATCGCTTGTACTAAAAAAATAATTTAAACTTTAACCGATTGTTGTTTGGTGAGTCGGTCGGGAACCTTTTGTTGCAAACAACGGACGGCGTAGTTCAAGCAGGAAGGAAAGAATAAAGAATAACCTACTAGACGACATTGAGACGGCAACCCTTTACATGGCGAGGGAGAAATCTAAAGCTATGCACACAATATATGAAAAATGTGATTTATGATGTTTTAAAAATGACGAGTATTACATGTGAATTGGCACGGCCCTTTAATGGACGCGTATATGAAACGAGTAAAGCCACGGCCCGTGGTGGGACTAGTGTACGAAACGCGTACTGCCGCGGTCCAAGCAGGAGTGAGCATATGCAACATATACCTTTTTTGTTGCTGTGACCGCGACTTTCTAAAAAGAAATAGAAAAAAAGAAAATGTTTGAACTTGGGTTCGCGTAATGTGGAGGTCCTAGATGATAAATGAACGCACGGGCGTTGTCGGCGAAGACAGAGAGATAACTTCGAGACGGCGACCCTCTACACGGCGAGGGAAAAAATCTAAAGGTATGCAAACAATATATGAAAACTGTGATTTATGATGTTTTAAAAATGACGAGTATTAGATGTGAACTGCAACACCCCTTTCAGGGACGAGTATACGAAACGAGTAAAACCACGGCCCGTGGTGGGACTAGTGTACGAAACGCGTGCTGCCGCGGTCCAAGCAGGAGTGGTTATGCAGCATATACCTTTTTGGTTGCTGTGACCGGGACTTTATATATATATATATATATATATATATATATATATATATATATATATATATATATATATATATATATATATATATATATGTGATAAGATTTTAATCTTTGAAAAGCCTGGCTTAAGGAATGAAAGTCAAAGAAAAGAATAATACATATTGTTATTTACTAAATGCTCCTTGTTCTGAACAACTGAAGATATTGATCTCTTTCCATTTGCAGGTCTAATTATTTTTCATTGACTCACTTTATATATATATATATATATATATATATATATATATATATATATATATACATAACACACTACAATTCAGAAGTTTCACGGATAAACACGAACTGAACCAAACCAAGACATAAACATGTCTAATGGGTTTTGCAATGTACACCTTTTAGTAATATAATTCTTTAAACATGTCATTTCCTCAAACATGTGTTGAAATTTGTTTAAAACGTGCAAGGGAAATAATTGGGAGTTGTTTAACAGAAAAAAGATGAATTTAACATATATTTATTTTTATTTGTTTGAAATGTGTTTTTTGTCTTTCACTTTAGTGTCAGTATCAATAATAATAAAAACATAGTTTGTATAACGTATAATTAATAATTGTTATTAATTGCACGTTTTTACTTTCAGTATTTTTTTTTTATTAATTTAAATTGTGTTAGAGTAATCTGTTTAAAGTGGTCGCCTTTTCATTTAGATTTATAGTTGAAAAAATACGAACTGGTAATACCTCGAGTAGGTATTGCGCCTGGGCGAATGATGTCATTTACAGGAAATATTAAATTCACAATCAGTCGGCAACCGCATGTATATCTCTGCCCTGGAAGAATGACTTACATCACCTAACATTTCTTATTTGTCACTTATCTGGTACTGCCTACTAAAAAAGATTAAGTGTTTATTTATTTTGTTATATATTTCTTTTTTAACATTACCTCTTCCTATTTGTTGTCTCTTCACACAGGCAAATTATGACACAAGGCCGTCTTTGATGTGCGGAATATTCAGCTCCCTAAAAAGACACAGCTTGTATTTGAAAAATAAAATGTATCCGCTTAGAAGGACTTTACTGACCAAGAACAGAATAGACTATCTGTAGAATCACAAACGATATTACGCTTTATTTTTAGCCAATATTCATTGTTTAAGTACACATTATTGTATAAAGCGAATTTTGCGAACATTACTCTTTATAAAGTGAATATTGTACAGGCCTAAGCTTCATTATTATTATTATTATTATTATTATTATTATTATTATTATTATTATTACTATTATTACTATTATTATTATTATTATTATTATTATTATTATTATTATTATTATTATTATTATTATTATTAAGTGAATATTGCCCAGCCAATTATTTAGCATGCATTATTGAACATTTAATGCTACAGGTAACATTATTATAATTAAGTGAATATTGTCAAGGCCAACTCGTATTTATTATTATTACAATGGAAAACATTCTCACAGCGTAAGATACAGAGTCTTAATTATTTATTGTTCAAAGATTACAATTATTATTCTCTTTTCTTTTTTTCTATTGTATTGCAATATATGTTGTCTGGTGATATAAGTCATCTGTCATGTTTAATTGATTTAATTTTATTATTAATTTTATTTTGTTTTATTTTATTACACACACGTTGTCCGTTTTTAGCTCCTGGAGTGGATACGTAATCGACAATTACGTTTGTTAAGATAAACTGTGTTTAGTAATCAAACTGATTTAGTCATTTATTTAGTTAAAAATTGTTGTAATAAGTTGGGTTCGTAAGGTGTATTCAGTTAAGTTCGTTAATTGTTGTTCCGGTCATGTGGAATATGTCAGGCCGACGATACAATGTAATATTTATATCAAAATTGTGTGTGCAATGGTCGGTTCTTCCATGAAGTATAAATTTATTAGAGTTTGTGTATGTCTGCATTGTTCTGTGCAACGGTATGCGTCAAATTAAAAATGATGTACCTAATTCGAGTCGGTTATTTATTGTGGGATGTAATTTACATTTCAGTATGGATTCTGCAATCTGTGTGTAGCAAACATATATACTATAATGGAGTTGATATTGTTGTTGCATGTGTAGATGTGTCTGTGTAATAAGTATGAGTGTGTAAGTGTTTATTGACTCCGACGTGTAGATGTCTTACAGTCCAACCGATATAGTATGTTTTAAATCTGCTGTACTGTATGCGATATACAATGTATAGACTGTATCATATTCCTGCTGGGTGCAAAGTATATTGTTGTAATTAATATTTCGTGTCGTTAATTTGTACCACAGTTAACATCCGGAGTTCATTAGTTGTATATCGATGCTCTATTTATGTATAGCTATGTAGACAGCCTCTGTCGCTGAGCGCGACAGCTTCAGGAAGCAGGTGTCGGAATGAGTGTGTCGCATCCGTCTTCGAGGATTCTCAATGATGTGTGTGGGGTATTTATTCATTTAAAGTACGTGCTGAAATTACTTGCTGCAGGCGGGTCAATAAGCATCCTTACTGCATTTACTACGGATGCGGGTTAACTTGTTCTCAACATAACATATTTTAGCCTCACGGGTGAAAGACGATTTATATTGTATGAAGATTATTCTACTAGTAGGCTTCATGTAGAATTTTGTAATACTGTGTCCTTCTTCGGAAACGTTTAGGATTTAGAGCTGGCGGGTTGCTGAATTGTAAATTCGATGTGTGGGGCAGTGTTGTTGAATGTAGTAAATATTGTGTTGTACTTATCGCGGGGGCGTAGATTACATGAGATTGTCGTCTACGTATCGTCCAAAGGAAATAGTGAGTTAAAGAAATGGCGTTTAAATTTATCTATGTGAGTAATAGCAAGCAATTCTAAGAGACAGGACCTCGTAGGTGGGTGTGTTTTTAGTTTATAGGTGGTTTTCTTTTATGTAAAATATGTGTTGTTATTATAGTGGGTAGGAGGTTATGTATATTGTTACGTGTAAGGCCTAATCATTAGAATCACTGGAAAGGAATGTTATCAGTATCTGTAACGACTGCTGGATATATGTAACAGGCCAAGGAGTGTTGTTAAGATGTAGCCCTATACTGGATATAATGGGTGTGCTTTGTGTGGAGGTATAAGCCTTAGGTAATGATGGGGGTTGAAATTGGGAAACATTACTGTATCTTTTAGTGAGGTTGTTTATATAGTTATTACAGATGTTTCCATTCGTGCAACCGTTGGTCCAGGCTGTATTTATCTGGTGTCGGATTTGTACGAAAGTGATGTTGAAAGCGGGTTTTTAAATTGTATAACTGTGTCAGTGCGATATTGTCGTGTGTGTCATGTGAGATAACATCCAATTATGTGTATTTTGCTGGATAGTAAGGCGATACGGTATTTGCCAATACGGTGTTTACGCGTCATTCGTTGTGATTTTGTAAAGGTGTGTAGAATGTTTAGGTGTTCTTGCTGTATGATAGAGAATATGTTTTGTTTTAGACATGTGTTAAACTTACGATTAGATTCGATATTGTGTTATGTGCGCCATCGATATGCTGTGGGTCATACTTATCGAGAGTGTGACTGTGTTTATGAGAAACCATGGCAATTTATCTTTGAATGTTTCAGTTTTATTTCGGGCAGTGTGGTGATAGCATTGGTTTATACATGTGATTTTTTCTAGACGTTATGGTATTTTCAACATGTTTAGCTCAGGTTTAGCGGTAGTAATTTTTTAAAGTATTGATGTAATAATGTAATGAATGTTCTATTTGCGGCAGAATCTGTAAGTAACATGTATTCTTTAGTTTTAGTAGGGGAAAGCACATGTATGGTTCTCATGGTATGTCTTTTGATATAAGGTTAAAGGCAACATATATATATATATATTATATATATATATATATATATATATATATATATACATATATATATATATATATATATATATATATATATATATATATAGTCTAAAGAAGCTTTGAGTTATTTTAAACAAAAAGACAAAAAAAAGAAAAATGCAGTTTAAATTCCCAGAGAAACTAACTAAATCAAAAATAGTGTAGACTTAACATTTGTTGGAAAATTCATAAATAAATAATATATAATAGTAAGTAAATAAAAATAAAAAGGGGGATTAAGTATCTAACAGTGAAACAAAAGCAGGAGACCTTAACGTAAGCATCTAATATTAACACGGGGATCTTCAGCTGTATATATATATATAAAGAGATACAAAAGGAGAGCAATAGAATAAGGGGATTATGAATTGAACTAATACGGCAGTGCCTTCTTATAAATATATATATATATATATATATATATATATATATATATAAAGGCACTGCCGTATTAGTGCAATTATTACGAGAAAATTATATATGTACAGGTGTAAGGCTACCAACATTTGTAAAATGTGTTTTTCAACATTTATTCATCATTTTATCATTTTATGATTTTATATAAAGCATTTCAAGCGGAGGTCCGCTTTTATCAGATATGTAAATCAATTGACATGTCTTACTCGTTTACACCCCCCCCACACATATATATATATATATATATATATATATATATATATATATATATATATATATATATATATATAGGATAATTTCCGAGAAAAATAAACGGATTATAATACATTTTGGAATGTATATTGTTAAAATACGATGACTTATCTGGACATATTATTTTTTTTAAATCATAAAATTTAGGGAGTGAATAAAAGGTTTGTATTCATTTATTTGTAAGGTACCTCTTAACTCTGTGAGTAAATTTCACATTTTTATGAACCTCCGAAATTTGTAACATGTACAAATTAATTATTTTGTAAATTTTACAATTCAGAGGATGCTATTACAAAATCCTTTCCCCCCAAAACTTTCAATCATTTTAATTTATGAACGGATGATTAGTAAGTTCAGAATATATATTACTAAAACTAAAGTGAATAACATGAGTATATTATTACTTTTTAACAGTTAGTGGGCGCATATTAGATAATGTTTTTTTTTTTAATTTTTGTTTATTTTTTTATAAACTGATCAGTACTAATTTTTGGAATATTTATTCTTCGTAACGCGTTGAGTAACATGGGCACATTGCTTTTCTGTAAACTCTACCATTGATAGTGTGCACGTACTCAAACAAGTTATCACCCAAAACTATATTTGAATACGTAAGATGAAAAAATGTTAAATCCTTAACTGTTGAACTTATCATTATTAATTATGGAATACAAAACTATATAACAGAGTATGTAATGTGCGAATATTACTATTTCTTTTAAACTAATTAAACCATTTAAAGGGGCCACTCAAATAGTAATATCCCCGTCATCCCAAGGAAAACACACATACTTATTTAGAATTCATGCTAATTATTCCCGCTGTGACATATATATTTACTAGTTTATATAGATAAGATAAGGTAGGAACTAAGTTTGTATGTTAGTACTGTAAACTGTGTTATAGCAAAAGTATATTTAATCAATAAATTCCGAGCCACAATATTACACTACGTGAGGGGTTTTAAAATTTGTTAAAATACAAGAGAAGAGACACATTGAAATGTGATTAGCACACGAAGTACGGATATTGTAAATAGTTATGTAATTATGTAATCTGGAATATTTCGTAAGTAAGTAAAAACACAGCAACATCTCAGTTAAAGTAATATGTGAAACTTAGTCGCCGATTTTTGTTTTTTAAAGAAATGCCGGCCCAAACATTAAACTAAAGTGGCGATAGGCTTGTTGGTTACCTACAACAACACGATAAAAGCGGTGCACGGGTAATTTGAATAAAGATATACATGTTGTTCTGAGAAAAAAACACGAATAATCAGATTGAAAAGCAACGTACGGGTTATGTGAATAGTTATGTATGTATGTATGTAATGAGGAATACTCTGCAACTAAGGAAAAAAGAGAACAAGCGTACGTGACATATATATGCGAAACTGAGTCGCCGATGTTCTTTATCTACTATATAAAGTAGACTGTTTTTTCCCATGTACTTATGGCGAGAGTAAGAAAATAAGTGCATGCAGCATACACTACCAAAATACACACTGCAATACTCTTATTCACTGTAGCGTATTTGCAGGAACTTTCGCATAATTACATCAACATAAAATAACTATTATATTCATTCCTTCATCAATCACTCTCCTAACTACAACATCGACAGATTCAGTAGTTACTATACTTACCCTCTGCAAATATTTACTCTATCCGCCACTCATAACACCGTAGACTTTTATTTCATTCGGAACTGTGAAAAAAAAACACAGCCAAGTACAGATAACGGTAATATCATTCTGCTATTCCGAACACAAAATTATGTTACGGAATAACGAATTACATAAAAATTTAACACATCACGCGTAGAATAACAAAACCACTTACACGCGTAGTAAGTATACTTTTTCTTATATAATATTAAAATAAACATAACATAATAAGAATATTTTTTTAATTTAAACCAAGTAATACAGGTTTTATTCGTAAACATTAAACATAGATTTCTTTCGGAGTAAATATCCTATGCGTTACGTCATGATTTTCATTACCGTTTCAAGATCGCTATAATTATAAACAAACACGTTGCCACTTACCACACACCATCATTCTTTCAACCGTAAGTAATTTCGATGTTTTAACATCATGTTAAATACTTTTTCTTATAAATTAACATTTACTATGCAATTTTAAAATACTATATGTTTCAGATCAAAATTTATTTCATTTTTACTTAAATATAATTTACGTGACTAAAATAGTAATTATTAACGACCTTCATTGGCTACATTAAATACAATTTGTACAATCCTACTTGGCTACAACAATATTTACTGACCAACATATTAAATGTAGTTTTCCTTTTTCCAGCTCCATACTAACAAATCATTTTAGTGACTATAATAGTAATTACTGACCATTTTCATTTGCTCAATTAATACACCATCACAAATATTATTTCAAATTAAAATCAGTCTGTTATATGTTCCCCCAGCAACACCGGCGTACGAGCTCCGCTAGTGTTTAATAATAAAATACCCGTCCCAAAATTGAACATCAGTGGTGAGAGGTTTATTACCACCCGAATACAAACAACGAAAAAAGAGGATTTGAACGCGAAGTACGGTTAGTGTGAATAGTTAAATGCATTTATGTAATCATTAGTACTTTGTAACTAATAGAAAAGAAGTAAATTCGTACGTTAAAGTTACTTACTTAAAGAACACATCAGACAAAGACACCATTGTGACGCGCGACATATTCTGCAAGTTGTTCTTTAATATTTCTGCTAATCCAGAGTGTGTAAAAAGTATATGAAATAGACAGTTCGAACGACCAAATAAATAACATCGTATTAGTAGGGAACGTTTTCTATATTAATATAAAAAATGTAGTATATCAGATGGGCAATGGTAAGGAAGAAAAACAAATAATAGCGGTGATGTGCCTCCTACTAAGAAAAGTCCCAGATATATGGGAAAGATGTGAAAATGTCTGTTAGCTTTTAGTGAGAGACTTAATTCGGAAACACAGCTTTCCCGGATTGATGTAAGAAATTTCGAAAGAAAACGAGATGGACGCATATTTTCTGAAAACACGAATATGGAATTGGCCTAGTACCTGGCAAAACAAAGTTGCATCAAAAGATGTTGGTTCTAAACATAATATAGCCCATGTTCCTTTTTTATATAAATGTGTTAAGGATGCACACTTAAAATTATTAACCGACCATCATGATATGTTCTTATACCGATTCAATGTGTGATTATTAAGTAATAACACAACTAAACTCGTTTAATAGTTATTTTCGGAACTTAGCTACCGATCTAGTCTATATTGTATTCAATTTGGTTTTATAAAATAGGGGTTATAAAATAAAAGATACCTCTTATACAAAAAATGTCACTTTTTTAGTATTCAAAAAGGTATTCAGAGACCATACGATAGACACAACCTACAATTTCAAAATTATAATATTAAAGGTTTGCATTGAATATAATCCATACTTATTAGACACCAATTAAGTAATATTTACTTACTTTCAATTTCATGTACGACCCCTTAGACTTCACTTTTAAAGTGTTTCTCGATTATAAAAAACATGACGAGTCCCTACGTATATGAAACGCGGATGCCTCTGTGTAGCTTTATTGCTATAAATATATTTTCCTAATTCGATATATATATATATATATATATATATATATATATATATATATATATATATATATATATATATATATATATATATAAGAGAGAGAGACTCTGAGATTATCATTTTAAACTTGTGTCAATAAGTCTGTAAATAAAAACCGAAACTGTCGAAAAATTACGATTTTTCAATCATAGCCTGAAGCATCGAATGTTTACTGATGCTGGGATACTGTGATACAGCGAAAGAGTCAATGTATAAATGACTAAAACTATGTCCTCAACCCTACCTGAGAACTGTAGGAAGTAAAATCGCCAGCTGTCATTAACGATAAGTTTATAACATTTGTCTTGGAAACGGAACACTTACTCTGATCACCTTGATTAAAATAGTCCAGCGACGTATACAGTTCTTTAGAAGAACGACACATTTTATAATTTATTTTTATCTGTTTTGAGAAATTTTGTTAGTGTCAATGTTTTAAGGAAATCATTTTGAATAGAGAAATGTCACCGAAAATCAAGTAATAAAAATGGGAGAAAAACAAATAATCTATTGACGTGAAAACAAATCCATATAAGTTAAAGGTTAGAAATATTCTTGTCTCTGCAAAAAACATTCTGCCTCGACTAACATTGTTTGTCTTCCATTGCCAAGTATCAGTGGGTGGTACGTGAATGGCCTCCTACAAACGAATAGACTCTCTTAAATTCTCGTTATTCAATTTTGCCGAGTTGTCAGAAATATAGTCGAAAAAAGATGAGTTTTTTTCTTTTATTTTAAGTTATTCCGCTTGTTCTCGTATCACATCATTTCTACAGACAGCAAAAAAAAAACAAATAAATTACGATTAAGACAAGTACTTCTTTTGTGTAAGAAAATCCTCTTTTCTCTCCGTAACGTTATCCTGACTGTGAACCAAGCTCTTCGTATTTCTATTCGGTCTACATAAGAATGTCCAAATCTCTAAAGCTGAACTGCCCAATGTATTTCTAGTATTGATCTCTGTCTGCTGAGAAGAACTTTGCATTGATTTATTTCATGCATTTTTAAGTCGTTTCTTTTTTATCGCCAGACAATTACAGTTTTTTGTTTTTCTCTTAATGTGAATTTATAAAATTGTGTTAGTTTTCTATGTGTATTATTTTTGTTAGATACATACACGGGTTTTATTGTTGAACATTTATACGAGTGAAGTTTTATTATCTTAGAAAACTTGCAAACTCGGAAAACGTTTTACAACAGAAAATATCACCATCATAAATATAACGAAACATAATGAAAGTAAAGATATCCTGTTTGATTTATAATAACTCTGACGAATAATGAATTAACACTTATTAAACACGATGACATCTCTTTAAAAATAGTGTTACTTTACATAAATGTAGTATGCAGTGACTTAAAGTCTAACCCTCTATACATAGTAGTATATGTTTGTACTAAATTATTTTAAGATAACTAAAGATTACAATATATTATAATTCATTGTGGGGTTATTATAGGCTTAAAAATGCAAACTACTTTGTAACTGTGGTGGACAACTTCAGTTTTATATCTATAAATGATGAACCATTTATTAATAGATTCAAACGATACAAACGATCTTAATTTTATAAAAAATATGTTGAAACAAGTTGGAACATGTTGTACACTACACATTTAATATGTAATTATCAGAATAGATGTGGACATTCGTAATCGAATTGTGTAAAATTATTAATAAACCTACAGTATGACATGTCTGTAATCGGTATACACTGGGATTATGTCATTACAAATGTTATTGATAACGCACTGAGTGAAACTGATATATGTCTCTAAATATGTATTCTTTCCATAACAGAAGTTACTTAAATTGGTAAGCGTAATTAAATGAGGTTAACAATTCCTCTTACATCAACTCCTGGAAAACAGGCCGATACTGCTAAAACGCTTGATATTCGCAGTCAATAGCGATTGAGGGTACGATTTCTAGCCTTAAGATTATTGCGTTCGTTTAGATAAAGCCATACCAATGTGTCTTTAAAAGATGGAAAACATGTACCTGTATGTAAATATTTAATACTATATATGCCCTCCTATATATATATATATATATGTATATATATATATATATATGTATATATATATATATATGTATATATATATATATATATATATATAATTGTGTGTGTTTGTGTATCTAAATACATACGTGTGTATCTGTCTATGTCTCAATTGTCATTGTGTAACTATCGCTATATCTATGAAAGCAAGTCAATTATTCTCATCCTTCTGCTTGAAAATCAATTATTTCACCACTTTAAATCGTGCGATCATCCCAAATCATTGCGCTTGCTCAATTGACGCGTGATGTAAATCTTCGTATGATTTCTGAACGTAAATTTATCGTTTGCAATTTCGTATCCCACCGGAATTAAGCAAGTGTTTCGCGAGAAATCCCGTGTTTTCAAGACTATAATAAACGTCCTATATTTCTGTAACCTCCTTATAAAATAGGTTCGATATCGGGCACCAAATCACACCTTATGACAATTCGACATGTTATTGCATATGAGCATGAGAATTATACATTACAACAAATCCCGAAAACCTATTGACAGCAAACTGATTTACGTGTATGGCCAAATTATCTCAGATATTAAGACACATTTAACGTATTATTGTACGTACATAAATATTAGTCATTTTTACGGCATATAATCAGTTTGTCTTTTTTTTTTGGTCAGGCACAGATGAACTACTTCAACGATATATTATGCGATTTTACAGGAAATGCATACTCATTACGTTCTAAGCTGTATGAACATAGTACAATTGAATAACTCAGTTGAGAATCAAAAAACAAACTAGGGTCAATGAACACGTGCATGTGTTAAAGACAGCGATGGAAAATAGCTTAAAAATTAACTGAAAGGTCGACGGATAAAAAAAGAATTTTACATTTTCAGAAAACAATCCTTACGACGTAATATAAACAATAACATTTGTGAGGAGGTTGTCATCAATTACGATCAATTATCTGTGACTTACCTTGTTTTTTTTCCAACAAACAACTACACAAACGCATAAAGACATGATATATATATATATATATATATATATATATATATATATATATATATATATGCATATATATATAAATATGTGCATATGTATATATGCAGATATATATATATGTATATGTGTATATATATACATATTTACACACATATATATATATATATATATATATATATATATATATTGACTCTTTTTATTGAGTTCGCGCCGTGTGACCGAATGTAATACTCGCTTCCCTACACTGATCAGAGTATAAGCTTTTCATGATTTCAAATTCATCCCGAAATATGATTGGGTAAGTGTTTTTTGCTGAAGTGCTATTAATGATACAAGATGATTGTTTTAATTCCCATGGTTGAATTTCTCAAATTGTCATTAAGTCGATAGGACTAGAAATACGGGTTAATACACTGAGTTTGTGCTAGGTTTGGCTTAGTCTACGACATACTAAAAGTTGGACAAGATCCGAGTATGGAATAGTGTCAAATTTTGGGTATGACTTTTTTAGGTTTATAAGTCATGTTTGCATTCACATTGGAAGCACTAACCCGGTAATTGTCATGATCAATCAATACATCTTGGTGTTCATGCACATTTCCAGGGTCGATCTTTCACATGAAAGGGTAACCAGTGATGCCAAATAAACAATTATAATATATCAATGAGTACCCCTACACGTATTACCATTGTTGTATCCACGCTGATTCACTTTTTAAAAACTTTTAAGTCATCATCATCTTACACTGGTCATTTTTCATATTGTCAAAATTTCCGTCTTGGCAATGGCTACATGCATTAGTACATTCTAGTCCATACTCTCTGCAGGTACACATGAGGTTATTTCATCCTTATAAACAATTGCAATGGATTATCTGAATCAGTACATCTTTAGCTAGACTTTTGTCCGTCATCACTGGAAAAAGTTTGCTCCGTTCAACCTTCCATCGCCACTCAACTGGTACCGTTTCAATCAGTACATCTCATCCATTCAATAATCTGGTACTAAGTCCGCTAAGAATTAAATTTACAGACAGAGGGCGTTGGTGGGCGTCGTTCTGACGTAACGAACGTATTAACTCTCGCAACTTTCTTGCAGAGCATACTGTATCTAATAGCTGTATGGGGTATTTGCTCTATCTGCATTACTTTCCACAACATCCTGGATTTGCTTTCGTATAGAAAAATCCCTTTGAACAGTCTGTCATTGTATTTTCTCTCTTAACGATTCGTTCGTACCCCAACGTCTTTCATATCTGAATACCCTTGACACAGCATCGCATCCCGTAAAATCATGCAGGACCAACAGATAATTACAAACTTCTTCTCCAAGCACCTGCCTCATAACCTTGATATTGTAGATGCCAGAGCAAAAATAAAACTCAGTAAATTTAGAAACATATGTACGGAGCAGCTAGAGAAGCTTCGTGTCACCTCCAATGAAGATGGTTGATTTAAAATCAGACATATCAATGGCTCGCTGCCTTTGCAATCTGAACATCGGCATCTCCTTCCGTTTGAACAACGTCAAATCCTTTCTACCGCATTCGTTCCATGATCGTCTGGATCAGTGTTTACTAGTTTGCCACATTTGACCGTAAATCCTTTTTCCAAGCAAATGTTGTTACCTCGGTAATTGTTGTGGTTGCAAGGTTGAACAATAATTAGTGAGGAATACAATTAAGACGCAAACAACAAGGAGAATGCAATAATAAGTGTATTAAAGAAAAGGTATAGTTACAGTATGTACAAATGAAGGTGTCGAGTCAGACAACAAGGAGAATGCAATAATAAGTGTATTAAAGAAAAGGTATAGTTACAGTATGTACAAATGAAGGTGTCGAGTCAGAGAGTCTTGGTGGGAGGACATGTACGCTCTTCGGCGTCACTTCCGGTGGCATTTAGGTAACACACACTAAGGCCAACCTAGGCTTGCTATTTATAGTGTAACGTTATTCGTATATGCAAATGAGTGGTTGCCACCACAAAAGTAATGTTCACCTTTCTTGCATTCAGCTTTCGACTTCGCCACTGATGAGTACACCTCTTTAGACTTGGTCAAACTTTATAACCGTCAAACACGGCAGTTGCTGATTCGTAGTGTTCAACAGAAACTGAGGCGTACTCATCTGCAATCGAGCTGTATGTACTCTCAGCCTTTCGTTTTAGACAGTGAAGAAGAGATCCTACGTCTAGTAAATTGTGTTCTGTAACTAGAACGGGTTGTGTCACAACACTGTTCAATTTTGTTTCAATATAATTTCTAAGAGCTGCTGCCAGTTGCGGTTTGTCCGCTTGACGTAAGACATCCTTTCCTTTAAACAAAAGCATCGCGTAGAGACATAGTTCATAGGACATGAGATAATCTAACTTCAAGCCAACCATCTGTGAGACCACGGGAAAAGTACTGGGTCAATGCTACAATCTGCAGAAACTTTGGATTGTCCGGGCCTTTGGGTCTGGATTTACGCCCGTCTATTGGGGGTTGTCTGGTCCTGGGCAATTCTAGGAGGTGCACTCTCACAGGCTTTGCCTCCCCTCTTTGGGGAGGAGTAAGTTTATTGCTTACTGTCTGAGGCGCCTCTACCGGGGAATGCCGACGGGGCTGCCCAGGCAATTTTTAAATGGTCAGAGTGCTCACCTCTCGAGCGCTGGCTTATCTAATCCGACTTGTGGGAGGTAGATAAATAAATTCGAAGTACTTGTCTTCAAACTCCGTTTGTGAGAGTAGAGGAAAAATGATTGTCCATCCATCTTCTATACAATATTTTTTTTCCAATTTCGAAAGGATCCTGAACATTGGCATATTCTTTAGCAGTAAGCCCTGTGATAATATTGCGTGATCTGCAACTTCCCCGAGGTATGCCTCATCTCTTTTTCAGTCGAGAGTGTTCTTTTACAATGAACCAGAAGAGTTTAATCAAATGCATAAGTATTCACATAGCGAATCTTTTCCTCACTTTGTTTTTATAGACTTATTTTGAAATATCAGATCCACAGAAAAGGTAATGCGTGTCACTGCCAATAAACACGAGGTCCCTTTTTTACTGGTCGAGCAGAATCAACCTTTTTTAGGCTAAATCAATGTTATTTTTGTTTGTGTGAACATTAGTTCCGGTGTCACCAATAACTTTGAGACCTCTTTCAATACTTGCACGTGTGACACCTGCAGCACAATTTTCTCGAAGTACCATCACAGTCCAAATCCCGTTCGCATAAAGGCCACGTTTCTCTATGGGCGGATTAACTCATGTTGACCCTGAAAATATACGAAAATATATTGTATTAGTATATTCTGATTAGTATGGAGCTAGTTACTTGTCTGTGAGAGCAGTTTTTGATGGGGTAAAACGTGTTTTTTAGTGTGTCAGTAGTTTTATTAGGATTAGTATACTCTATACAACAATTTCATTTATATACTGAGGTAAAGGGCCTTATTAATTGAAGAAGTAATAAGCAACCACTGGTTCCCATATAAAATAAATCACCCATAGCCCTGTGTGTGAACCAGAGTGAGTGCAATAAGGTTTTAGGGGTACGCGTACCAATATGGATGCAATGAGGGGTTAATGGATCGGGTACCCCTATATATGATCTAAGGGTTTATTTGGCATTACTGGTAAGATTTTTCATGTGAAAGATTGACCCGAAAACAATTAAACATCCAATATTTATTAAATTTCATGAAAACTGACTGAGTTAGTGCTTCACATGTAAATGAAAAATGATTTGTAAACTCAGAAATGTCATATTCGAAATTTGACACTTTTCCATACTCGGCGCTGGTCCACTTTTTAGTATGGTGTAGACTAGAGCCAGCTTAACATAAAACAAAATAAATGTTGCAATTTCTCTGAGATAGAGGTATTCTGCCAGTGTATTGACTCGTCTAAGAGTTAAATTACATTTTGTTTCTAAGATTTATATGCATTAACTAAAAAACCTAATGCCACTGATGTTACTCTCAACCAGAAGTTTATATAGTGGAGTAAATACGCGGTCATAAATGGACTTAAATTACATCATCAAAACTTTGTCACATATTTAAGTGCTAATTGATTTACTTCTCATATGTAAAAGACTTTCATCGGCTATACTATAATGTGAACGTGCAAAAAGCGTCAACGCGAATCTCAGTCCCGATTTATAAATCGTTTCCTATTGCTTCATTTATGATAGTCTTGCTTCACCATAGATAACACTTCTTTACCAAGTTTCGATCACATAATTGTTCGATACAGCTTTACTGGGGGTCACTTATAAGCTTACCCATGAATGTGAGCTACTATTCAGAGTAGATTAATTGCCTTGCTGTATTTTTGTCGGCAATACTTCTATGAAGTATAATAGATAATTTCAAAGAACTTATATTAATCTACTATTTGTATATATTGGCCAGATATAGATCACCATGCCTTTAGTGTAAATTACAACCATAGACACACTTTGCTTTCGTTTCAGTAAATCTAAAACCGTTTTCTTTCAATATATTTGCTGATCTCATGTTAAGCTAGTTGGAATTAGCGTTCTGCAAAATACATAGGTTTTGCTAGGCCGAAAATTGAAAAATAATTTATATACAGTAATCTATTGACTGCAGTGTCAAGGTTTTTAACAATATAATGTATCTTAAATTCATAGAATGTTACTGATAGAAGATTTTCCTGAGGTACCCCAATATTTTTACGCAGGGATCTTCATTTGCGACTCTCACTATATAAAACTTAGCTTTTCTAAGACATTTTGGAGAAACATCGGTAATTCTGCCTTTTACTCCGAGGTCTCGAAGTCTTCCATTATACCTCTCTGCAGATAAAACATATTGAAATTAGGTGCTCCTTTTTATCATGTCTCTCTGATAAAAGTATCCAACCCAATCAAATGGTCAGTAATACTTCTTTTTTTTCAAAAACAGATTGTGAGTCTGCCATCATATATTTTGACCCCAAGGACCATGTTAACCTGCTACTTATTATCCTTACTATCACGTTACAGAGACAACTAGTTCATGCTATAGGTCTATGGTTCGACGGATTAACGGAGTCTTTTCCTACCTAAAGTATGGGTTTTAATGTGGTTTATCCCCAGGGATTTGGAATTTTGCCGCAAATCTATATTTCGTTATAGATTCCTTAAAAGGTATTTTGAAGAGTATTAAGAATGTTTTTACACATTCATAGGATATTTAATCCGGATTGTATTGTGAGTAGGGATTTTGTAAAGAGCTGATCATAACGTTCGCTATTTATCGAACTCAAATGTATATTTTTTTCTTTTTCTTCTGCTTTATTTTTTTAATTTTTCAGCCTCAACCTTGGAACTAAAATGTTGAGAAAATATGTTTGCTACTGCGTTAGAAATATCTTTTCAATCCGTTGTATTTCTATTGTTTGTGATTGAATGTTTTATTGACATACTGCCATGCTATTCACTTATCTTTCCATTATGCTTCATATAGCCTCAGGCTTTAAGTTCGAATGTACTTTTGGATATATCTCTTTACATGCGTTTTTTTATAGTCTATAATTGTTTGCTTGTCATTGGCTCTTTTGATATTCAACAAGTTCAAATTGCCCTTAGTGGGGTTCAAATTGAATCTTCTCAGAGTAGAACAGCGTGTTTGGATAGCTTTTATGAATTCTTTATTAAACTAGGTTTTGCGTTTTGTTTGGTTTGTAGATTACTTTGGCATACACTGGTCACCTATTTCTACAAGGGGATCTCTAACGTACGTTGAGTTTACTGCTCTATTGACATTGAGATTTAGTCTCAGTTTTTCATCACATTTCTCTTGGAATCTCTCTTAATTAGCTTTTTACAAATTCGCTCGTGGTATTCTTTCGATGAGTTGAGGATCCGCATTTTCCTGAATAATTGAAAAGTGATCACCCCAAATGTCTCATCATGTACGTTCTATGAGTAGTCCATGAATATTGTTAAGTCCAGTTCCAAATACATGCCTGTTGTGAGGTGCATATGTTTCTTTTATTCTTGTAGAAAAGAAAGGTTATTTTCGTCTATAATTTTTAAAACAATCTGTCCTTTATTATTTCTGCGTTTACTGCTCCACATGTTTTAATGACTATAACAGTCACCTTACAAGATATATAGCTTGCGGGGCTGTTATATTAAGGTATACAGCTTGGAGTCTAACTACGATCTTATCTAGTCTCAAGTATATATATATATCATGTGTGTATTCAAATAAATATAGTTCGTGTTTGGTTGTTGTTTCCTAAATATCAATCCAATCATATGTATTATACTATATTATACCCTACACATATTATTGGCTACATATATGCATACATGTTGCGAGTCCTACTTTATTAAACATCATACATCTCAGTTCAGTTAATATGACTTGTAAATGTTATGGCATTAAATATAGTCGCAGCTCAAATATGCATGGAGATGTGCACGAAATACTGTCTGTAAAAATAAAAAATACTATTTATATATATATATATAAATATATATATATATATATAAATATATATATATATAAGGAAAGGTTGTTTGCTTGAAGCAGGGGGCGTAATACGTATATAGATGAGTATTAGAAGGCTATCACACTGTAAGAAATCGAAATATGTCGGCATTAATAAGTAAGACAAAAACAAGTGATTTTAGCTATATATTTTTCAAAAACTTTTTCAGTAATTTTTTTCATATAGCAAATCTTACGTGATTAGGCAATACTTCAACAATGATGTAATCTGTGTGGCCGTGTTCCATAATATATTTCGAGGAAGACCTCTGTGTCAAATGGTTGGTGTCTTAAATTTCAAAAAACGTGTGGTGGGCAATATTGCATATAAAGCAGTAAATATTAATATCCGCAGCAAATGTAATAACACTAAAACTATAATTGATTGTTTTGTTTTTTATAAGTTTAATTTCCTATTTAATTTATTTTCATTTTTAAAAATGTTTTAATTAATTTTGGTCTTTCTGAATATTATATATTTGAACCCACCGATGAAGTGCCACATATTCATATGACAAAAAATAATTGAAAAGAAAAAGAAAAGCAAAAAGAGAGAAAAGAAAGAAGAAAATATTTGTATTTGTTCGGAGGGGGGGGGATAACAGCCAAGAGCGGTGTTCAATTATTTTTTTATTTGTTTATAATATTTGTTTAATATTTTTTTTATATATACTATTGTTATCTCATTTTATTCTAACACTATTTACGTTTTTGTTATTCATTTATTTAAACAATTTTTTTTTACTTTTCCAATTTATTTTGATGATACACGGTTAAATATGTTTTGATTTATACTCTGGCAAGATTGTGTGTGGCACGCAGTAAAATTTAATGAACGGAACTAATTCTTCAATTCTTGTTTAATTTATTGTTAATATTATTTTTGTCTAATCAATCTCAAACTATTTAATGCTGTTATGATTTTAGTATGATGTTATTAAAATTCATAGTTTAATTCACTAACGATTTTTTTTATTTTCAAATTTAAATTTAGTCAATTTTTTTTTTTTTAATTTTTTAACTTCCGAGAAGGTAGGACAACTCTTGCTAAATATTAATGAATTATCTTCCTTATACATACAAATACAAAACTAAATCATACATCTCGAATATATCATTTCTTTAACAGGATTTCCAACACTTATTTGAAATTTCTATATCTTTTAACATACTTTTGGATATACATTATTTAATTGTAAAAGGGTAAAAGTTAATCTATATAGTAAAATTTGTTATTCTATTCTATTTTTAATTATTAGATTTATTTATGTTTTTTTTAAATATTTGTTTATTACTTATATATTTGTTAATATATTTGTGACTTCATTTATTTGATTGTTATTCATTTACTTATTTATTTTCATAAATATATATATATATGTATAGACGTATTTCTTCATTTATTTTAATATTATTATTTTTTTGCATTTATATATATATATATATATATATATATATATATATATATATTATTTCCCTATTTTTAAAGATTATTATTTTGTCTTTTTTTATTCATAGAGATTATTTGGGGGGTACATTGAATATTTTGTAGAGGAAGAAGATGAAATGTGTATCTAGGTGTGTTATTCTATTAATATAAGAAATGTTTTCCTTGTTTATTTTAATGTATTTATATACTTACTACATAATTTATTTATCTTGACAGCAATGCTGTAATATTGCATATAACACTGCATGTGACATGCAGTATAAATATATAACACCTCATCAGTGGAGTCAAATATAAAAATAAATGGAGTAATTGTAAATCCATTTTCCAAGTGTATTGTTTTACTGATGATTATATAATCTATATATTTAAACTGATTCAAGTTTATTTAGAATTGTGGTAATGCGATGTGTGTGGGCTGAGCTTAAATACGAGATATACTATATTATATATTATAGTATAAATGAGGAATTCAGTTCAAGCCTACTATTCAGTTCCGGCCCTAACCTAGAGATGAATAGAGCTTCTTTAATTCGAATATGTCCAATGTCCCTCTCCGTGGCCAAGATGTTAACTGTGATAAGTCTGTTAGTGTGTTTGCATGTGTAAAGGTGTTTGAGGAATGATGATGCTTGTGTCTGTATATGTTCCTTAATCCTGATATGTAGGGCTCCTATGGTACTACCTATGTAAAATGTGTTGCAGATGGTGCATTCTAATATGTATACTGTATATATGCTATGACAAATGTCCGTGGTATTCATAGGACAGTTAGCTAGGCTGCAGTGTTGGGTTATATTGGTGTTTGCGCGTAGCTAGCTGCTTCCTTAGGGATGGGCCGGAGTGGGAAAGCTGTATGTTCAAGTCCTCTCTTCTAATGGCCTTGCGGATTGCTGTTGTGATTTTATCACTGAGATGAGGCAGTGTAAAGAAGCAGGTGTTGGCTGTAAAGCGTCTCACGCGTTTTTTTAGGGTTCTCCACCTGCTTGATGGGTGTGGTGGTGTATCAAGTCAAGCCCAGCATCTGATGAAATTGCCTAGGGCATGCGGTTTTGTCTGCTAATATACTGCAATTGTCCCGGATGCGTGTTATTTCATTCATCGCATATCCTATTTTGGCTCTTAGAGGGGGGGCGGACTTGTAATACACAAATATGTTTCTGCTAGCTGCCGTCCTGTACAATTTTGTTATAAGAGTTCCCTCATCAGAAATCTTAAGGTGAAAATCCAGAAGTGATAGGGATCCAAAAGCATCAGGGTGTTCTATAGTAAACCGTATATTTGTGCCTCATTAGAGAATGTGGTGTAAATATTATCAGCTTCCACTCGTGATGATGTTATGATCAGAACCTCGTCGACGTATCTCAAAAGGAACAAAGCTGAGTAGCAGGTGTCAAGGGATTGACGCTCCAATCTATCCATATACGGTATAGCAAGTACTCCTGAGAGACTGGATCCCATTGGAAGCCATGTTATTTATCTGTAAGTAAATTGTCTGAAAGTGTAATATGTATTGTCAACTATTATTTGTAATAGCTCGTGAATATCAGTGGCTGTGAGGTCAAAGCAGTAAAGGTCGTTGGAAGAGATGCGGTCAGTAATTAAATCGACCGCTGAATATGCATGTACTGAGGTGTAAAGAGCGACGACATCTAGGCTGAAGGCGTATTGGTTGTTTTCTTAACTGATGTGGTTGAAGTGTGTGTAGACGGTGGATGACCTCATCAACACTATTGACGTGTCCAGGAAAGGTAGAGAGTAGGGGTTTAAGTAGTTGAGACAGGAGCCATGAGATTTTGTATTGAGGTCCTTCAATACTTGATACTATAGCCTAATCTGTGTAGTAGTAGTTGTCTGTGTATTGATGAGATGATAGAAAGTAGGGGGTCTGCTGCTTCTAGTAATGAGATTAGATGTGTATTCATTCGAGAGGTTTCTTCTTCTACATATGGCAGTCCAGTCAGAGTTATTGTGGTTTGCTTTTGCATAGAAGAGATGTTATTGACATGTAAGTAGAGAGTATCATTACTTAAGTGTGTGTGCGCAAGATTGTCGTAAGTTTCATGTGGTATGCCACATAATTATTTTCCTTTGTCAGAAGGTAGGAAGATATAGTCCTTGTTTTTAAGTCTTTAAGTGTGAGACGTTGTGAACTCGTGATTTTAGACACAATGCTTGCGTGTTCACGTTTAATGATTGACAAAATGTTGCGTTTCAGTCTTGAGAGCTTAATGTATAATTCATGGTTGATAGGTGGTGGGTTTAACGGGCGGTCGAGTTGATATACAAGGACTTTGTCAGTGGTGTTGTTGAGTGTAGTAGTGTTGATAACATATAGTTATTTGAGGTGCCAGCTGCTCGATAGAAATGTGTTTCAATGTTTAACAAAGTGTGGTCGTAGGCTTTTTGCGTGTTGATGAATTTAGGGCCGAGGCTGACAAGTTCTTTTTCATCATGTGTGAGGGAATATGTGAAGTCTGTGACAAGGGTATGCGTGGCTGGGGATGCGTTAGTGTTCACCGCTAGGTTGTCCTGTCCAGGTGTATGTGTGATGTGGCTGCTGTGTAGCAGCCACGTGAACTTGCGCTTGAGTTAATTCCTCTTTATTAGGAAAGAGTGGTTGAAGCATTGATCAATATATTCGGTTGCTTTGTTGAGTTTGGATACTGTGGTCATCATCCGTTTGGCCTTAGTTGTAGTAAATTCCTTGATGTGCTGATGTACCCTGTAGTGTAGATGTTTCAGTTGTTTCTTCATGCATGTTTCTACATGTATGAATCCACGTGATTGTTTTAATATAGAAAGGCGGAAAAAGGAAGATAGATGCATATTCTTGATGGTGTTGGGAAATATCTTATGCTCAAAGCAGCGCTTGCGGAAGTTAATCTGGCATCCAGTGTTAGCACGTTTTTCGGAGATCTGAAACAGTGTTTTGGTTGGTGCAAACTCTGTCTTTCTCAGACTAAGAAGGAAATGTAGTTTGCTTGAATCATTGTGTATAATTACGTTTTTTCAACATGGCCAATTTTATCTGATCCTCTCTGCACGGACTACAGACTTGGATGGAATCATCATCTTTGGATTTTTACACGGATTCTTCTGGATTTACCAATACATCTGAACCCCATATTACTTGGATGTCCGTATTTGGTGACACTCCTTTACACTGGAAAATACCCGTTTGAACTTTAAGACTTTTTTCAAATTTCGAATATTGACTGCCCTCATCTGTCAACTTATCCATCATTAACCTCCTCCTCTGATAAGATGTCACTCTTTGAAAAGCCTGGCTTAAGGAATGAAAGAGAAGAAAAATAAATATTTTTATTGACTAAATGTCCTTGTTCTGAACAACCAAAAGTCATGATTTGCTTTCATTTGCAGGTCTAATTATTTTCATTGACTTATCGTATTTTTGCTCTATCAAGTATATTGAGCTGTCCTTACCTCACAATAGGTCCAACTCTCTAAAAGTGTACCATTTAGTTATAAATTTATATATATATATATATATATATATATATATGAGTGTCAGGTTGTATATGAAAAGAAATCAAATAAAGTGCTCGATCATATAAGAGAGCTAATATAATTTATTTAAATACTGTATATTACATATTTCAGCAATGTACCGCGGTTTCATCCAAAGATGTATAAATCTGCCCTTTTGGATGAAACCGCGGTACATTTCTGAAATATGTAATATACAGTATCTAACTAAATTATATATATATATATATTGATTAATCGTCAGAATGTTAAGATTTTAGTTCAATAGATGATATTTTCTGATCTCTACAGCATTTATAAATGAACAAAAGATTGTAAGATTCCAGTAATCATGTGTTTTAATGTATTTTTAAAAAGATCCAGTTTTTTGGTGAATCGTTTCGTCATCACTTAGACAACTAAAATAGAGAGTTATATATCTCAGATGTTTGGCGAGTGTGATCCCCAAAATTAAAGCCACACTCTTGTCCAGAAATATTTGCACATCAAACAAAAACATAATATACCCCAGACTATTAAATCATTACTATATGTAAGTTTATTACGAACATACGCTTCATGAACGCAAATATTGACTTCAAACATCAAACAGAAAAAGCTATAAAATGTGGCATTCCATCAATACCACACGGTTTCAAAGTAATCGTTAATTTTAATCTTACATTTGTTTTCTTTTGAACAGAACTACACAAGCGGACAGAGTCTGACTACCGTTAAACATACTATCAAAGATGTAATGATTACATTTATACAGTCAAAACGAAGACAACAATGAAGCGGTCGCTTTTAAATGGGTACTGTCATTACATTGTATTATAAGTGATATGAATTTCTTTCTCTATTGATTCAATTTAATACACAACTTATTGGTTCACATTTAATTTTCTTAGTTTTAAGGGGGAAATATTTTTAATAAAGAATGTGAAACAATTGTTTCGTGATGTTTCTCAATTGTTTCAAAACATATATAAACAATTTTTAATAGGGAAATACCCCAAAAGTTATTAATGTCTGAGATTATTTTACCTGGCGTTATACTTCTATTATTTTATTTTATTATAAATGATAGAAACATAAACCATTTCTATATTATACTAAAATTCCAACTCCATATGCTATGATAGTTCGTTTCAAGTCATCAGATACCAATAAATAATAAGGTTTACCACATTTTAAATTGCCAAATTTCTATCGCTTATTAAATGTTAGTATTATGTAAATTTTCGTACTTTTCTTAAAGAATTGCTTCGTGGAATAAAACATGCATTTTCTAAAAAGCTGATTTTACAAACTTGCTTTTAAACTATATATATATATATATATATATATATATATATATATATATATATATATATATAATGAAGTATAATAACACGAAATTACATAATCATCGATGCAATGATTTATTTCAACCCTGGTGTATTTTTCAAGCATCTGATCCAGACAATTACATTTTTGAAACTGAAAGAAAGTAATTAAATTCACACTCGACAATTCAAATATAATTGGAGAGAGAGGGGGTAACAACCCATCCAATACATATTTCAAGAGAGGAGGAAATTGAAGCATATATCATCCTAAAGTTAAAAATAGGAGGGGGGTACATAATTTACTACAGATACCGAAGGGGAGGGTGTTTATCAAATGAAACGGGTCGTGTAAAAATTAAGTGATAATTCTCATTGTGTTATGACACCTACTGGCTATAAATGTATATTGTGAGTTGAAGGAACAAGCCTAAATTAAATTCTGACACAATCTCACTCATACGCATACATAGGAATACGTTAAATTATATGTAGTAAATTATGTAATTGCCCCTCCTAGGTTTAACTTGTTTGGATCGAATGATTGAAAAAACCACAAGGTTTAAATAAATTATTGCATCGATGATTATGTGATTTCGTGTAATTATACTTCATTTTATTCTTGCTCTGTTGTTCACATTGAGCTCTCATACTCGGATTTCCTCCTGGAATTATTCCATTATAACAGAAATATATATATATATATATATACATATATATACATATGTATATATATATATTTATATATATATATATATAAACATATATGTATATGTATACATATGTATTTATATATATATATATATATATATAACTAAAATTGAGAGTACGTGTATGTCTGTTTATCTGAAGCAGAAACTATGTTATTAGTTTTGATTGCTCTCATTTTATATCTACTTATCAGCTCATATATACCAATTCCAAAACTTTCTCAAACATAACACACCTTTCAAATTTATATAATTAATTTTTTTAAAACTTCTAATCCATTAATATTTGCAATTATACACTCATGATTGTTTTGTTCACGATTTTCAGATGTATATTAAAATAGTTTCCTCGATGATAATCTTAATAAAAATTATAAATAAAATTAATTAAAGACATTGTTTTTGTAAATCTATATAATTGAGTTTCGTAATTAAATTAGAATGTTATGGAATATTATGAAAACAACTACCATAAATATGCGTCTGGAAGGAGCATATATTAGCTAGTAGATGTACTCTCAAAATGTTGTTAATGTTTTTCTTCTGTATGACGTCGTGTCGAGCTTATGGCTCTAATCAGGCCAGGGAAATAATTTCAGACGGACATAAGGAGCGAACAAGGTGCATAGAGGAACATTGAATCTGTAAGCGTGCACTTAGTTGTATTGAGTCACGATAGATTGTCACGTTATAACCGAGAAATTAAGTGATATGTACACTGAGCGCGGCTAGTATAAATATCTAAACATTCGATTGTACTCAAAGACAGATTCGGAGATTTACACTGAGGCTTTTAGGTTAATGTTTATTTTTAACATTTCCGACAGTGCTCAACTTTCAATGTTACTTGAAGGGGGATTCTAATAATATATATATATATATATATATATATATATATATATATATATATATTATAATATAAAATGAAGTAATAAAATAAGGTGTCAATCAAATTTTATTAGAATTCAAAGTTCAAGCCAAGTATCCTTAAGTCCTTAGATCATGAGTTTTCAAAGATAAATCTTCTCTTCACAGGACCATTACCGCAGTTATACTACTACAGGTAATAAAATTAAGCTTTGGATATATATATATATATATATATATATATATATATATATATATATATATATATATATATATATATATATATATATACTGAGAAGCCTATTCCACCGATAGTGATGATATATGTCAAAGTTGAAAAATAACAACACTACCTGAATAACGATGTAACTGTTCGCCATCCAAATAATGTAATAATTTGTATGAAGCTATATCTGTAGGATTTTCTCCTGTGCACTACAATTTAAATAGATACATTATTCATGAAAAATTGTTTTGAAATATAATGTTATCCACATTTGTTCACATGAATTCCTTATCCCACAAGAGAAACAAGGAAGAACTAACTAAGCTAAGAATATGTCTTATTTAAGTAAATGAAGATTAGTTGAACATATGTTTAATGCATGGCACAGGCGTGTTAGCAACCACACCGACACGAATATCTAATCTTAAAATCAGTTTATATGAATTAACACCAAAAATAGAACAGAAAAAGAAATCCAGCGGCCTGACATTGGTTCTGTGAAATAATTGCGAAATCTAAAGGAAATTTCTCAGTAGTGGTTTTTGTGATAAAATAGAATTAACTTTCGATCAGATGTTTGCTCTTTAGGGTATCTCGTATTAATTAAAACGTCACAGCATTAAGTCTTATCAAGAAACTGCATTCACAATAGCTATGTTAACGGAAAATAATGTTTAACTCCGTTCTATGTGAGTTTTTTTTAAGGAATGTGTAAGCCTATAATAGGGGCTCTAATAATACAAGAGACGAACTGTTTACTCCTGACCAGCTATTATTGTAGCGGCGAGGTGTCATACTAGCCGAGCCTGCATTGACATAATTCTGGCAACCTAGAGTTTGTTATTTACCATCATCCTCTTATGTGGAGTATTGTGAGGCTCTGTCTTTGGCGATACAATCTCTCGACATAACCTTCTCCTTTAAGTGTGACGTTGGTTTAATGGTTGAAGCAACCCTACCTAAGAATACTGACTTGTTCGCTCTCGGCTATTTTCGGACCAGATAGAGTGCCCTTTCGGAAAATATGGCTTCTCTTTACGTTTAACCGACTTGTTCTCAAACCTTGCTGCAGTTAGAAGCGAATAAATTCTGGTATATATATATATATATATATATATATATATATATATATATATATATATATATATATGTATATATATATATGTATATATGTATATGTATATATATATTTGATGAAAATGTATGTATATATATATATATGTATATATATATGTATATATGTATATGTATATATATATTTGATGAAAATGTATGTATATATATATATATATATATATATATATATATATATATATATATATATACTTGATGAAAATCGCACCAGAAAAGGCATTATTCTACTTGATTTAAGGAGCTTACAAGAAGAAAGGATGGTTATTGCAAAGACAATAGATGCCTATGGGCTTTCGTTTTGAAAGGACTACATCTATGAAAAAGAAGGGAAAACGTCAGAAGGGAGGGAGTTCAACAAGCCTGCAGTTCTCGAAAAAAAAAACTACTGGAATAGGAAGCTGTATTACAATGATGTATCAAAAAAATTGATGGATACCACTTGACTAACGAGTCAAACGAGCTGAAACATTTGGCATAATAGTATTTCTAGAAAGGGCATAGACTAAGAACATCACATTGGTAAGAGAGATAATGAAGAGAAGAAAGGGTGGGACTAATCAAATTACAGATACGTGTCTGCACGTAATCAAGAACACTCAAATGGGACAGAAATTCACCAGATAAAATATGAAAACAGTACTCTGTACATCGTCTTGTGAGTAAGTATGTGTATATATTTTATAGAATTAATTTTATGAGAAGCTAAAGGACGGATTGATCTAATGTATGAACTCCAAGAAATACCAATAACGTTCAAAGTCGATTTCGCGTCAAAAGCGGTGCCGTGACCTTCGTAAAGAAGTATGTTCACTTAGTCGGGTTTATCTGCTGACGTGGCGGCATACGGTTAATGCTAAGCAGAACAACAAAACGCTTCAAAGAGAAAGGTGTATACGCCTCAATACGTAGACATATGACTGGTGTCATTCCTATCTTCTTTAATCGTTACATATTTGATTCAGTAATTGTGTAGGATTAATAAAAGGATACCGATTACTTTGTTCATGTCGGTTACATAGTTGGAAATCACAGTACATTAAGCTTTACACGACGGACGAGAGAATAGCTAACAGATCGAACAAGTATATCGGCCCGAAACAAGTACCCTTTTTCATGAGTTATTTTTATCCATATGAGATCTATTTCTGTCATATCGGCATTTTAATAACATATAGCACACAGGTGGTCAACACGAAATAATCATAAGTTCGTGATTTTACATTGATACTTGTTTCATGCAGTATTTAGTGGCCGATTTGCTTTGAATTACTAGCTCCATACGAAATTGGGATTCACGTGACTAAAATAGTAATTAATCAACACCTTAATTTGCGCAATTCAGATCAAAATTAATTTCATTTTTTCTACTTGCCTAAAATATAATTTACTTATGAATATCCCGGCCCGAAACAATACACCGTTTCCATAATCGGTCACTGAAGGAGATACCCTTCTACACGGTGGCAACTTCTATGTTTGTAAACCTTAGAAGTAATCCTTTTACACAATTTCAAACTGGCATTTCTTCTAAACATTAAAGTTGTCCGATGTGACCTGTTTGCGTTCTGTCGCATGTTGGCAAATGTTGAGTCAAGCTAATGTGTAATAAAGTTGGGTTTCATTATAAATCGAATTGTGGTCTTTTCTTATCTTTTTAAAGGCAATTTTTAAAGTTTCCATTTTCTGTTTTATATTTCATTCATAATTGCTAGGCTGTCTGTTCGTCAGATATCGCTTGCTACTAAAGACATCACGTTACTTTCTGAATGCACAGGCCTTACTTACGAAGATCACGGCAAAGCCATCTATAATAATCTCTGGAAGAATAGGGGCACGCTTACCATTGAAAGACGCATATATAAAGAGAGAGAGAGAGAAAGAGAGAGAGAGAGAGAAGGTACACTATAAGGCATACAGTTTTGAATAAAAATGTCGGCAATGTTAGTATTTTTATGATGACATCATCAGTTGTGCACGGGTCTATTGATTAACATTTGATAATGTTATATTAGTATACGGTTTAAAATCATGCCCATACAATTACGATAATATTCGTGAAACTGTGCAAGGATGCAGAGCAAACAAAATAATTCATAACATATTAACGGATGTTAGACATTGTAGGGAACCGTTTTGTTGTCAACAAGAATGGTTACCATTTTTTTATCTTACTTTTTATAGTAAGGTAAATATTATTCATAATCAATTATATCATCATTTAGTAATGCAAACTTGAGGAACCATCAGGGAATTTTATAATAACTCATAGATTTTAATGGATCTAAGCAAACACAAATTAAAGTGGTCGACAATAGTCGAGAGCGATCAGAAGCTTCATTTTATTTATTAGCTACGACACCGATATATATGGGAGTGTTCTACTCTTTTTCAAAGATAACTTTACTTACCATTGATTCCTACCTTATAATAAACCGGCTCATTTAATATAATGACAAGTGTGTACGCTGATGTGCCGGGAAAACAGGATTCAATCCTTGGTCAAATCATAATATGAGTTAGTTAAAGTGTGATTTCACTAATCCTGGGAACGTAGCGCCCCCTATACATCGATGTAGTAGCTAATTAAAGGAGAGAGTTGGGTCGCATTCGCTTATTGTTAATCAGTTTACCTTTCCTTAACACAACACGCTGAATGTACTAAACAATGAGTATGAAAAGTTAATTAATTGTGAGTACATTTATAGGATTTATAACCCCGACCTATTTAGAATACTGGTATGATTCGATTCCCCGATTGCGACTCTATTATAACTTTCTCCCCTCCGCTAAACGTTAATCAGACTAAATTGACGAATTTTTAAATGCATCCGTTTTCTCTTTAAAAAATAATTCATTCACCTGTAACGTTTGAATTTGAAAAAAAAAAGCATCTACGTCTGTCTATCACACTTAAATTTGAAATGTTCATTTGATATTAACGTGTACTTCTTAAATAAATCTGTTATGTGTGTTATACTTAAATTTTAAATATCATTTAAGTTGCTCTCTCATACTTGGATTCTGAAATCCTGTTTATTTCTCTTCCCTTATAAAGTTTGAAAATAGTATTAACATCTCTACACACAGAGATTGAGTAGTCGCCACTTGAAAATGTCAATGCTTTTAATGGAATCTTCTCACCTCACAAACATAACCCATCGAGTCAATTGTTTATGCAGAATTAGAAATGTGTTTATGAAGAAATAATTTAATTTGCCTGACAAGAACATAACAAAGATGACTTAAAAGTGATTGTTTCTATATTCACCGTGGAAACCACAAATAAGAGTGTCAAGGTCAAAGCTATCTGGTTACGATATCTGTCCGGGTCGATGATGATAAACAAGTTTTGATGCATAGATGTATATTTGGGGAGAAATCTTTCAGTAATCCTCTGTCAAAGAGCAAGGCGTGTAATTCCCTTTTGGAAATTGTAGAAGATTAAGAATGGAACGAGAATATTCTTTAAATGTCGTATCTAAAAATATTTTTTTCCGATTTATTTTTCTTCATTTTATTATTGGATTTGGCGTGCTTTTGCTGTTTGTCATAACAGATGAAGATTTATTTTGCATTCCTGGAAAACAACATTTTATTGAGCAGAGATTGGTGCTTACTTTTCATTTGGGGCATATCTCATTTCGTGTATACATATGTGTTGAGTTAGTACGATGAATAGTTTGTCTTATTAGGATTATTCGGGAATATTATCTAACTAGGAAACCATCTACTGTTATAGGATAACATGAAATTATAGACCAAGAATAACGGTGTAGAGTAAGACCACTCAAATATGCAACGCATATTTAATAGAATATGGAGGCCATTCATTATAAACAATAAATTAAAAAAGAAACAAATATATATATATATATATATATATATATATATATGTATATATATACTAATTATACAAATATATTGTAATAAGTAGTAATATATAGTGATATGTAGTAAGATACACCATGTAAAACGAGAATAGGTTTACAGTTCCTAAAACTAAATCTAGAATTGTCTGTGAGGACTTTTTACGTAGCAGATATAAATGCTAAGTAATACTCAGTTGTAAGTGACAAGATTATCTATCTTGTTGATTAAATAAAGAGTTCCGTTCGAAATTCCGTGTGTATGCCCGAGTTCGACAGAAATATATTCAAGTTCAGCAAGATACACCTGAAAACGGTCGGAGGTTACATCGCCGAAACGTTTTGAAAATATCCTCCAAGATGAGAACAATAGTCTGTTTTATCAAAATAATACATTGTTATAAATATCTCTCTCATATTAAAGAGTGTATGTTTTTTTCTGTAACTCAAACTATAGTCGAATAAGTATTGGCACTCGTAGTATTAGAATGTATCACTCGTGTTTTACTTCGGCATACGAAAGTATTTAATGGAAAGTTAAATACAATTATGGTAAACTTATTTCAAACAAACTATGCGTGTATGTTTTATGGTAGTAGTTGTTTTTTTATTGTAGTTGTTATATTTTTAGTATGTCACATACGCCATCTTAAGTTAGTTTGAAGTCAAACCTGGTACAATTATGATAATAGCTGTTTTAATCTATCCCTAACCAACACAGGCAGGCAAACGTTGATATAATCAATATTTGAATCCAGAGTTTGCACCTTTTTCTAAGTTGTAAAATAACTAATACTTTTATACTTTGTACAGTCAATTATAACTACCTCGGATACGTTAAAATATTTACTCTTATAAATATTTACTATTATATTGATTATAATATAACAGAATTGTCAATAATTGTTTGGTATACCAAATGTTTGTTATATACATATGCGATGGAATAATCTTCAGTAGGTTTGGTTCTAAATAAAGTAGCTATCACGATTAATCGCTTCCCTGATGTTTAGGCGAGAATCGTTAAGAATAGTAGTAGGTATTAGTTAAATAATATGATATTAGTGGTAAACATATTTCAGTCAGTTTACACTGTTGTTAAAATTAATTTTGTTAATGCTTCGCTTCTCAGTCTTGATATTTATGGCTTCTAATATTTGCTATTTTAATATTCTAATATTATTGTATAAACTACGAGATTGTTTCGAAAGTTATAGTTGCAAGTCATGTTTAGCTTTTAGATGCTAGGATATTGCGTTTTTGTCTTATAAGGGCGTAACTTAAATCAAATACTAACGATATATATATATATATATATATATATATATATATATATATATATATATATATATATATATATATTCATGCAAGATCCAAATACAGTTTGTTGATCAGTTTAACTCCTCGTGTAAAATTAGCCGCCGACTTGCTATTTACAAAGTTTAATTCCTCGTTAATTATTAGCTAATTCCCTATGGCCGAGGGGTTTACGCTCTTGACTGCAAATCAGTGGCGATGTGTGATCGGAGTGATATATATATATATATATATATATATATATATAAATATATATATATATATATATATATATATATATATATATAGCGTAAAAGAGAGAGAAAGAGAGGGAGAATGTGTAAAGTAGTTGATGTAATAGGCCATAGTGAATACTTGTTCTACATATTTATTTAAATAATTATCATTAAACGGGTAAAATAGAACTCAAATGTTCAAAGTGTCCGAATTTGAAGTTATTTGAGCAAATGCGGGCAGATTATCTCCTGCGTTGTAACGCATGAAGTGTGAACAATCGCGCATTGGCACTAATTATCATGAAACACGAGTAGTAAGGAGTCTGAAATTACAGCTTAATTGCGTACATGCATAAACATTGAAAGGGGAAATTATACAACTTACCAAACCAACATTATAATATGTTTAGTGTGATGTCTTTTGTTGTTCAAATACAATGAGTACAAACGTAAGTACGTATGCAATGTAGTTTCGTACATCGATACTTTCAAATGATTGTCTCCAATTTTACTCCTAACTATCTATCTTATAGAATGATTATGATTTCTCAATTGATTAAGATATTTTTTTATGAAAAGCTTTTTATTTATTATCAACAAATTAATGAACACTTGTATAACAGTCTTTATTGGGCAATGTTATGATTATTTCTATCTAGACGTTACTTCATAATACCAGATGGCCGCTTTTTCTCGGCAGATATTTCTAAATATCTCTCTAAATAGAGATACATTCAATGTGAGTTGTTTGTTTTTAGATGAATGTTTATTGGATGTCTGTGTATTCTTCTGATTGAGAACCGAATTGACAAAGAAATATGAACAAAACAAATTCGTAATTGTACCGAAATGTTTTGTCTTCAAAAAATGATTTGTAAGCTCAATACAATTTTAGTCTTTGAAGTGTATCAACATGTTGTTTATTATATATTCTTATATGTTAACAACTATAGCTATTTTACTTCGAAAAAGTGTGTTATATATAAAGGATAGAAATTATATGCAAATACATATATTTTCATCCAACCTATATATATATATATATATATATATATATATATATATATATATATAGGGATTGATAGTGGAGGGATTGGGGTGAACGGAAATAATGTAAATAGCTGTTAGTGAGGAAGTGGGGGAAAGAGGAGGAGGGAGGCTCTGTGATTTTTTGTGTGTGGGTTTGAAAAAAAGAAGGTTGTTTGAAAATGAGAGGGGTAGGTGGGTAAGAGTGTGAGAGAAGTAGTGGGAAAGGTGAAATGGGTGAACGGGGGAGCGGGGAGATTTTGTTGTGGGTAGGTGTGACATTTTTGGAGAGTAGTAGATTTTGACCAGCTGGCTATGTCAATAATGTGTGGAATGAGTAAGCGGGGGCGTAATAAAAATAAAAATCTTAGGATTGTTTTGATGTATAGGGAGGGGAGGAATGATATATAATGGGACGCATGTGATGATGGACGTACAGAGAGATCGCTTAATTCGCGCGATTTGTAACGGAGTCATCTCGTGCAATGTTGGTGCGATGTTTTCTCACGATTCGCAGTGACAGTTGATGAGACCTCGGATCGAGGGTTGGCTCACACCTGTGCGTTGATCACGAGATTTCGTGACGTCACAGTTTTCCCGGTGAGAAAACTGCAGTGAGATTTCAGTTCTTGACGGGAAGCCGACTAGTCAAGTCGCCTTAGCCATGTAGCGATTAAATAATATAGGAGAATTCAGATCCCCAAAAATGAGAGCCAGACGATGTCCCCTCTGCCTTCTCTTGCAAGTGATTAAGTAATTAGTCAATTAACTAGCGTAAGCTTCTCTCTCTCTCTCTGTTTCAACGAACTTGCTTCGGTGTCGACAAGCTAATAAATGAAAATAAATGGCTCGGAACTAAAAGAGAAGGCTGGTTATATTTCGTTATGTGAAGATTGATTTCAGTTACAGAGAAACCGCCGGCACGAAATTGGGACAACGACAAAACGTCTGCAGAGAGTGGTGGCGGCGACGGGTCAGCTGCTAACAATAGCAGCTAGGGTGCAGACATTGAAAGCAGAAAGAGAAGAGACAGCAAGAAGAAAGAGAAATATAATTCCCGAATTGGGTTTACTGCTGTGTCAGCCGAAAGTGAGAGAGTGAAGGCGGGACTGATTGGCAAGACAACTCGACGTCGCCCGGATCGAGAAACGACATATAATCTCGTTAGCAAGCGATGCCGTTCGCTGGATCAACAAAGGACTTGTTGTACTGCGCCAGATTCCGACATGCAAACGTATTATAAACTAAATATTCAACATATTGTTCTTGGTATATAGAGAGATAAATATATAGAGAAAGACAGAAAACCAGCCAAACAATAGCAGACATAGAGACATACGAGGAGGGGTTACGTACAAAATATATTAGCAATCTTTACTTACAGTAAATTATGAAAACGAAATATATATTCTGATTTTACATAACTTTACTTATAAAAATTTGCAGGGTTGCATCGAAAACAAACACTCAAAATATTTCAGTCTGATTCCTTCGTTCTTTCTTTCAATTCATACATTTGTGAAGTCGACTTTTAAAATAACACTCGTAAAAGAAATCGGATATACGGATTTAAAGTTTAAAGATCGTTCTCTTCCCTTGAGTTACTTAGCGATAACGGCATCTAGATATTCGGCACATTGAGGGTAACGCGGAGATTTCAGATAACTTACACTGTCGTTTACAGAGAATTTTGTACATATGATATTTATTTCAGCGATATAGGATATATTTGAAGTTTTAGAGGATATTCGGCCGTAATAGGTCCTTTAAGTTTAGAGAGAACTTAGAAATATTCAGCTTATGCGAGATCTTCGACCACTTCTATTGTCTTTATCGGGGAATGTTATACATACAATAGTCTAGCGCGAAGGTGTTACGTAAGGGTTTTCGTTTTATTAGATTATGACATAATAAGTTTAACGGGTCTCGCCGAGTTGGATAACAATGCACCTAATAACTATACGAGGAATATATACGCCCCGTTTGTTGGAGTAGCAATCACCAAATATAATATAATATTTAGTTTATACTAAAAATAAATGTTAGTATCCGAAATAGGGCTAAACACACATAACCAGGATAAAAAAAAACATGCGCCACATAAGAAATTTCACATCAACATCGATCTGAGCAATAGTAGGCTCAGAAGTCTATTGGTGGATGATGAATGTGTAAATTGAAGCTCAACGCAATGTTTACATAACCTACTACACTTAATGCTGACCCGACACGGCTTTGTTCGCACTCTCACTGTTCACAGCAGAGAGAGAGAGAGAGAGAGAGAGAGAGAGAGCGAGAGAGAGAGAGAGTAGACAAGTCATCGACACTTTGATCGTTATGAGCAACTATTATCACTGGGGGTCGTGTTCAAAGTGTCTCTACTACCTTTAGCTTACACATAATTAAATGTTAAAAACTATGATAACGGGAATAATTTGCCTCAAAATCGTTACATTGTATATCTCTTCGATTAACTGTAACTAGACAAACACAGCTATTTAAAGTTTTGACCAACTTTGTTTCTGTTCTATTTAAGGCAAGCTGTTGAGGTAAATATGCGTGTGTATGTATTACACATCCAGTGCACAAAAAAGGGGTTATATAATCAATATGAATGCAATTTACAAAAGAAGTCGTATCCACTTTGAACAGACTCGATACTCAATAGACAGCATTGTGTCGTCTCTTCTAGATTGTTTATTTATTTTGATTGGTGAATCTATGTCTCATTTGAGGTTTCTTCATGATATGCAAAAACGTATCTGTAATTTGATTGACCACCTTTCTGCCCTATACAACCTGTCTCTCACAGACGTGATGCTCCTGGTATCAGTTGTTTCTATAAGTTCTATTATGGCATGTGTTGTCAGAATAGTGTGATATTTCCCCTGCTTCTTTTGTTCCAGCTCGTTTAACTCGTTAGTTTAGTGGTCTCAATAAATTTACTGTTTTTTATACCTCATTGTAATACAGCTTCCTATTCCAGTAGCTTCTTTCAGGAACGCCAGGTTCGTAAAACCCTCTTCCTGCTAGCTATTTCACGCCTACCTATATCCTTGGCCGTGTCCAGACCATAGCCAAATGGCATCTTCTGTTTTTGCGATGATAATACTTCGTTATTTTTAGATATTAACATCGCGTTGATCGATGCATAGCATGGAGCGATTTCCATGAAACAACGACAAAAACGGGGTTTAAAGGGAATACTATAAGCACAACTGGGAAGTTGAAAATAAAAATATCATTTAAAAAAATCTCATCCATGCGCATTAGAAAGCAATCTAGCACGATACACTTAATTTCAATGTTTGAGACATATGAAGCTCATTGCGTATACGTTACTCATTTTCTAGAAAAAATCATGTAATGAATGTTAATACAATTCTGAATAAGGATTCTAAACATAAGGTTAGTATCGTTATACTTTAGTTTAATTTTGATATAGAAAAGAAAATTATTATTCCCCTCTCGGGACATTTATTCCTGCAGTGTATTTATATATACATATATATATATATATATATATATATATATATATATATATATATATATATATATATATATACATATATATATATGAATATAGTTAGAGATAGCTTCACCAGCTTAACTTCATGGTTTCGTTAAAAAAGGATTTTCCAATGTACAAGTTAGAATTGAAAACACGATCTTCAATTATTTTGATGGGAAACGTATATCCCTCAGAGCTTTTTAGCGGGACGAAAATGATTTTTGAAGAACTGCATTGAATCTCATGAATTAACATTGGCGAATTCCTAGACGAGATCATAATTATTGCAATCATACTGAATCTGCCGGAAGAAAAGAAGCTATTTCCTGTTGAGCCATGCTTCGATCTGTCTTTTCAAAGAAATCAAGCCAACATAATGCATGGGTATATATATATATATATATATATATATATATATATATATATATATATATATATATATATATATTCTCGTTCTATTAAACAGCTTTGAGGGATCTATGATGGTTCTCATCACCATAATGGTAGATCGTGTTTTCAATTCTTTCCCGTACGCTGCAAAATCGTATTTGAATCAAACCATGAAATTAAGCTAGTTAATCTCTCTATAAGTAATCCTATATATATATATATATATATATATATATATATATATATATATATATATATATATATATATATATATATATATATATATATATATATAGGCTTCGACTTTTCTCAACGTTTAAAAATAAATATAAAAACAACGTGTTAGCCCGAGGCCATCCGTTAGAAAATTCGATTGCTTGTAAGTCAATCAATCTCGTGTAATCACTGTATTAGTTAGCTGCCAAAAATGTACGGTATTGTTTAGATTTTTTAGGATCATCTGTTGTTTACTCTGGAGAACTCTTTCGTGAATTTAAAAACAGAACGTGATTTTCTGATGACTCCCAGCAGTGTTGATAAGGCACCACTTCCTTAAAAAAAAACGTATCTAGTATCAGACCTTGATGTTTGCAGCAGATTAATTTTTTTCTAGCTTTATTAGTCAGTAAAAATATTATCTATTCCCGTGTTGTAATTCTTAGTTCAAGAAAATGTTTTAGTTATTTACAAAACTACTGTATGTTACGGTATGTACACATCTAGTATCCTACTTATCAAATCGATTTGGCTATTTTATTTTTATTTATCCATATTACTATTTATTTTAATTCACTTTACTATTTAATTTTCTTTATATATGCCATTTTAATATTTTATATATATTACGGTATATGTACTATTTATATACGCTATATATTTTATACTGAATTTCTGATGCAGTTTTCGATTTGCTTAATCAATAATTGACGTCGTCTATTTCAATCAATAAATATAGTTGAGTTTATTTATTCTTGAATACCATATGTGTTAGTTATAGTGGTAAACTTACTTTAGCTATAGGAGCAGTTTCTAAATTCCGTACGGATTTAACTTATCTTTTTAAACTTTCTATCTTCGAAATTTATTGTTTCATTTAATAATTAGACTGTATACTCAACCACAACTTTTACAAAAAGCAACAGTTAATACAAAGATGTACAAACACATACACACACATATATATATATATATATATATATATATGCACTATCATTAACATTACTTGGACACCTACAAAATCTCTTATTCCTCACCCGAAACCTGTTGCTTTTATGACACATGTGAAGCTTCATAATAGTTTTATTTTTCATACTAAATACCTTTTTTTTTCTTTAGCTACATAGAAGACAAATTAAAAAATAAAATAATTTATTAAAGTGTTGATTCGTTTAAAAGAAGCCTTTGGGTTGTAATAACTGTTTCAGAACTTTTTGGCATTAAACCCATCAAATATAAAAAGTCGACTGAACACTGTTATATCAGGTTTGCTGGGTAAATCGCAGTTGTATGGTATTTACTTCTTACTTCCCGGGCATGTTATTGCCACACAACTTCAGTGGGGATTAATTCCGATTGATTATGTACCTTACTTCTAAATCAAAATTGTTTTCGCAACATTTTCCAAAAACAGTTGAACTCAGAAGTGAGAAAAATCAAATAGAAAAAATAAAGAATAATGATGCAGCGAAATAAAAAAAAATGATTCCCAGTCCAATACTAAATTATATGGTTCATGGATATCACGAAACAGTATTAAACAAGATCAAAACTAATTCGGATAGACAATACGCAACAGAAAGAGCAAGAGAACCTTTCACAAGAGTCAATAGCTTGCGTAACAAACGCCTGACTGTTGCAACCATGACTGCACAAAATAAACTATATCACGAGGAAAAATGGGTCAACGTCCACTGTGAATAAGAGGACTCTGTAAAACTGGCCTTTATAACAGGATTCCAACCAGAGAAAGTAAACCTGATCAAATGTTTCGGTGAGGCAACGCGATTAAAGACGAAGCAATAGAGCAGTTTACAAGACTATTTGAAAGATCAATCTAAGTTTGTTTGGTTAATGTGCGGACAAATAGTTGTTTAAGATAATGTCTCGCTCCCGTATCACACAATTGTAAGCCATTGAAAAAGGCGACGGAATGATTTGTCGAAGAATTTTGATAATTGCAAATCCATGGATTTGCACCAGCTAAAAAACGAATTGAATTAGATCAGATACTACGGTTTACGGCAGTATCACACGATCCCATCTAGGCCAAATCTTATATGACAAGGATGTTTTGCCTATGCAAAGTATTTACACAACGTATGATAAGAAACTTTGCCAGAAAGACATTAAACATTGAAATAGAATAGCACATTTTCAATTGAGATATTGACCAGCATAATCAACTGCGTTAAAACCTATCGAGCTAGTGTTAGATTAATTTGGCCGAAAAGTCAGAGCTGAAAAAGTTGCAAATGTGGCTCACTGTTGAACACTCTTGTTGAACAGCTGAGCAGAATTATTTTTAGATTGGCTCATACTTTCAATTGAAAGAATGCCGAAAAATCGTGAAGCAGTGTCAGAGACCGACTTGGACAATTATTATGAATCAAAGGTTTGAGTAGTGTTATGTTTTATTTCAGATTGATGTGTATTTAATGTGGCTTAGAAAGACTTGAATTAAGTAAAGAAAAGTAAATCAGCGTGTTTCCTTCCTTAAATATAACAATTTTAGTGAGCAATAATCTTTTCCAGGGTATTATATTTTGACTAATAGTCACACACACACACACACACACACACACACACGCACACACGCATATATATATATATATATATATATATATATATATATATATATATATATATATATATATATATATATTGTCTTCCTACTTTCTTTTAACCTTCTTCTCTTTCATCTGTGTATTCTCTTCCTCGTACAACCTCTTATTTTTACTACCGCAGCGTTAAATTTATACGGATTAGTAGATAACAGACTCATACACTAAAAATTCATCATCCCTTACTTATTTTGTTCTTCACCTTTATGTTTTTATCCTTGCAGTGACGTACGGAGGAGCGGATATCCACCCAGATACGTCTGAAATAAATAGTCCGTAACATTTTTGCGCATATGGATCGAAGCGGATGATCCAGTGAAATTATTAGATATATATGCTTGTATTATCGGACGAATTATTAACTTCCCCGGCTGAGATGTGAATATATGAACAGATAATGTTATACCCCCTTCACGATCGTAAGCACAAGATGTACTTTGAACGCTGCTTACTCTGTCCCCTATCGTTGCTCCATGCAACATACTCTCCTATAATGTTCTAAGCATACCATGACAAGCGTGCTCAAGCCATCATCATGCAACAGTTTTGAGCCTTTTTATACTTGTTTCAGACTTTCTTGTCCCTGACAAATCGCTCTTTTGTACATGCTTTAATGAACTTTTTCATTCATTTCGCAAATGTGTATTTCATTTGTTTGCAATGTTGCTAGCCGAATTTAAGGCCATACAATGTACACACATTGTCCTCTGTCAGTAGGGATTAGAGAGAACGCAGTCGTGAGCCTCTGTTCGCTCAACATTCCCAATTGCACCTACTTAACCTGAGACGTTTAAAAAAACTCTGCTTATCACAGACACTTACTCAAATACTCGCATCTAAATAACTTTCAGTAAAACATTTCTTCTCTCTCCAAATACTTTGTTTCAGCTCTTAATTTCAAACTCAAAGGTTTGCGGACTCTGTACTCCATTGTATCCTACAACTAATTCTTTTAAGGTTAAACATACAAACATCATGTGGATGGGGATACATATTTATTCTTTCGACAATTATTTTCTGAACAACTCCAGCGAACCATATGAGCTAATCAATCAGCTGTAATTCTTTTTGACACTCGTGTACAACATCTTCTTCGCATCTCTCAATAAAATAAATAATCATTTCTGATTGTTAAACCGTCTACACCTTTTTATCTCACATTTATGATATTTACTTTTGCCATCAAAAATGATTTGGATGTCAATGTGTTGTTTCTCTCCAAGTATCTCTAAATTTAAACACTTTCATTTCTTATAGTGATAAAATAACTGTAATTCATGTTTACGTAACGTTGACATATAAACAACTACTTATGTTAGATATTTGTTAGTTTAAAGAGTAGGGGGCTATAAAACAGGTAGCAGCATACCGGAAGTCGTAAGTGGCGTTATTATGGTGGAAGATTTTTTCGCCCCCTTTTGTTCCAAATTCACCAGAGAAGCGGACGGGAAAAGTATTGGGCCCGCAAACCCCGCCAGGCTGGGCCGGAACAATGAACACAAGTTGCAAATGTGTTATGGTATGTTTCTCCAATATACCCTAGAGTCTCTCTTCTACTCGTACCCCACACAAAAATATGTCAAGTGTGTTGTTCCGGAATACACAGTTAACAATCCATCCACGGCGTTCGGGTACATTTGTTCCTGATGGTCATGGGGATTATGAAATAAGCGACGAACAGCTTAGCAGTAATGGTGGTAGTACTGGCGGCGACCGAAGATTAAAGCAGCGACGCAGCCTTACAGAAATGGCTGTGGTGACAGCGGCGACCTTGGCGGGGCATATAGACACCCACGTGCGTTATCAAAATTGCGTCCAGCGTGAACCTATACCCAATGGTAAGCGGTAATTCAACAACTGCGATTTAAGCGGTAATGCAACACTTAATGTGCACATGGTCTCAGTCCTCTCTCTGTTACTAATTTATACCAAGACGTGAAAAACGTACATATTACTGATGAACAAGTTTAGAATGTCTCAATGATGGTGTTATTATGATATTGGCGATTAATAATTTAAGAGTGATTATTTTATTGTTCCCTTCCCATTATCATATTTTGGGTACTCCCTCTTGATTATTAGAAGCTTATCTTCCATCCCTCTTTACTTTCATACCCGGCGTAAAATATGCAAACTAGTAACTAATTAACTCCAAGTTTGGTAATATATGTAATCCTATTACTCGTCTCCCTCATGTTTCCTCTTTTCTCTTCCTGATGTATATTTATATCGTCTGCCTATCTATCTCACTTGTGCCTATTCCTACATAATAGTAACACACCGACTGTGTGAACTGATATTCACATGATATTGACGATTAATAATAGTAGAGAACTGCAAATATATCTTACATTTGCCCATAAAACTGACCCGTATAATAAATAACTAGTTTAATTTTTACATTGAATTTATGAATTGGAACTTATCCATTCTTTATAGCGGAGCCGAAATCTATAAACGGATAGGAAAAATAGTCAAAGCGCCAACGGAAAAAATGGTAGCCAATTTAATATCATTATTTGAATGAGGAAATATTTCCGGTAACAAATACTTTCATGAAATTCTAGCAAAAAATAAACAAAGAGAAATGCGGAATATTCCTGAAAATGGTTATTATTTTTCGAAATAGAAACTTTCCTATCGAGGAAATATCGGTAAACGTTCAATAATTGGATTAAAAACAGTTTATAATCTACATTTCTGATCGACACAACGAAAACAAAATGAGGGAGATTTTAATAGAAGTTAATGTGATAAAATAATTTTGGCAAATTATATTTCTATCAGTTTCACAAAATCCAAATTTGAAACCGTCAAATAATTTGCGTGGTTACATTCAATGGCTTAATATTTGAAGGAATATGATATAATAAAAAAAAATAGAAAAACATAATTGGATTTAGTTACTTTGTTTTACGGTATATTAACCCATCTTATATTATTGGTAATCATTTTAGTAAAAATAGTCTTCTCCTCTTGATGTCTTGCATATTTGGATTGGATCAAAGTGTACTATATTTATATGTGCTAAATCTATTTTAATATTATAGATGTATTTGTTTTTAAGACATATATATTTGTAAATATATAGTAAAACATCGATTCTATTTAACCCATAGATTGGTTGGTGTATTGTTGTTGGGTAACTTAATCTCGACATTATTTTTATAAGATTGGTTTGTAGATTGATAAAAGTTGCTGTCGTATATTTTGTCAATATATAGTCTGTGTAGGGTAGTTTTTTATTTAATGCATGACTTTGACCACGACAGGCAATGCACCTTCGTATCAGATTGAATATGGGCGTAATGATAGCTAAAGGGATACCTGCACACATCCCAAAAGATCGTAAATTGAAACCTGGCGACATGCTATTAAAAATAAAACGCATATCTACTTATAAATTAAACTCTGACAGATGTTACCACACAGTCAGATTATACTTCTCGTAGAATGGAAAGTAATATGTGACACCGTGTTTTCTACTATAATTAATGATTTAGGTTTCACCATTGGATATGATATGCTTATAATAAAGATGGGAGATGGGTAAAAGTTTAATAGTAAATAAGTTTGAGAAGTATGGTAGACGGAAGATAAAAAAGTTAATATCGTAACTGTAAATTATAAGAGAAATGTTACTGACTCAGATTATGATAACCCTTATGTTCCTTCCTCAAATCGTCATATTCTTATTTTACCTCTACCACTCTTTCATCTTGCTACCTTATCCCTCTTCCCACTTCCACGTGTTCATATCATAGACTACAAATCATCGACATAAGTAAATAACTACATTGCGAGATCTTCAAGTAGGTGTTTTAATACAAATCAAGGTTAGGTCTTCGTCAATCAGTTCCAGTGATTTTGCTGCTGTCGGGCTGGAGTATGCTTTTATGTAGTCCTTGTATGCCCACCCTCTCAGCTTTTACATTCTCACTTTGAGAAGGCGTTAGATTTTTGCTAATAGCCTAAGACACCCTTACCGGGAAATGCCGACTTGTTTACTTACCTATTTTTAGGTCATAGCGCACCTAATCTAATGCGTAGTTTTTCCGAAGATTACCTGAACTTGTATCGAACCTCCTTAAAAAAGCTTAATAGATAACGGATGTCTATCAGTTATCTTCTCCCCTCATTATATCCCCACTGACATATTAGGCGTCTATCTGGTAACGTAATTACTGTCGGGGAGAATATTCAACACACAAACAAGTCAACCAATTATTACTTAGTTTTAAATATTATTAATGTAATGTCACGTAATGGATTCAAATTTATCATTGGAAGTTCGATATAATGGGACCAAAAAGGCGTTCACAATGCCCCTCTTTATCTTTCATGAGATAACTGTGTTATTCATTAATGGCATTAGATGCATTCTTAATTCTCAATGAGAAGCTGGGTCCGTCGGCGGACTGCCCTTAAATCTCTGTCGTTAGTCTTGTATATTAAATGGGTGCTGCTGATTTGACATGCATCCACCAACTATAAGTGGCGCTGCCCGATCTTTTCCTGACATTCTAAAGATTAAGATATAAAAGCTATTCTGTCATTGTAGCGTTACGATCAATTGTTTTTGAAGAAAGTATTTTGTTTTAAGCATAACCACCTTCGTTATTAAGAAGTCGGCTGATTATCAACTCCATTTGTAGCGGGGTCTTGTTGTAACAGTAAACCGCGTTCGTGTTTTGTAAAGGGTATAGTCACAGCAGGAGAGTTGTTCGTCCTCGCCTTCACTAGTTGTGCTGGTACTAGCTGGAATTGTGTACTAATTACAACAGCTCTAGGTTTTACTCTGGGCTTTCACCCATGTGGTTCTGAGAGTTTATACAGTATAATATAGAGGGATGTATGTAATACACACATAAGCATTAACCGTTTTCCTTGAATTATTAATTTGTAATGACACAATTCTTTTTCCACTTTAAGCTTATTTGTTCATGTCTATAAGGCGTCTTATTGACGGTTGTAACGAGTTCCGATCTCGATTGATAAGTCAACAATGTAAAAAGTGTACAGCTTATACTTACGTAATTTATTCAAGGGACTCTCCCTTGTCTAATATATCCGATGCACAACTCTCTAATATAAAATGGTGTGTTATTTCTACAGCTTATAGGCAATCATACATGATTAAATGGGTCAAACACTAAACAATTACAGACGGTTTTGAAATGAAGTTGTGTGATACTTTCCAGATACTTTTAAGGAGTTATCAATACACAAATACAGCGATATTCCAGGAAAAATTTAGAACAAATGTATCTACCTGTATACGTACCAATTGATTGACAACATGTTAAACACCAATACTTTAAGCCATATACTTTGAAATAAATATAGTTTTCAATTATTCTATAAGTTTCTCGTAATTAACTGATTTTTTAAGTAAACACCTTATTTAATGTCTTACTCTGTTTTTAGAAATTCCAATTTTATCTTAAGATAAGTAATGTCTTTTGAGACTTACTGTATATGTTCGTGTACTTTTGATAGAGAATCGCCATTGTGGTTGTCTCAAGTAGATAGTTTTCCAATTTACTAAGAAATCTTTGAATAAAGAACCCTCTGAATGATTCATACAATAGTTGGTTTTTCGAAGACCTTTCTGTTCTCTCTCTTTTAATGTTGGTGTCTCAAGGCATCGAAACAGGAAGAAAGAGAAAATGCGTAAAAACTGAAGAATCAGTAACCGGACGGCACTTATTTTTTTTATTAAGGTCACTTTCGATAAAGGTAGGAAATTGCTTTCTATTCACACTGTAACCTGATTGGGTGTTTAGATTGCTGTGCCAGGTGATGTAGGGGATATACGTAGATGTCTTGCACGACCGTCGGCCAGGAAAGATTAATGGGGTTCACAACAGCCAGACACGTGAATAGTTACTGTCTTCCCATAAGGTTGGCAGTTTAGGTAGCGGTGGGGACTATTGACAACGAATTTGTGCGAGAAAATTCGGAACGGAACTGTTCTAACACTTGATAGATATAGGAGATGTGATTCAAGTGCGTAGAAGTATGTGGTCACATTATATTTTGTAGGGTTACATGACAAGTTTGTGCGTAGGAATACCGCGGGTTTCAATAATACTACGATTAACTCAATGTAGTGTACTATGGTGTACAGCTTGTCTAAAAGCTTTGCACACATAAAACAACATTGTTGAAGTATCCACCTACGTTGGGTTAGATGTAGCCATACTATTAAAAATAATAATTCGAAGACAGAAAATATGTAAAAAATACGAAAACACAAAAAATAACTTGCGCTTGGGATAGATTATAACAATTTATATATTGTTTGGTAATAATTACGACAATTACACTGGTTCGGACAAGTATTTTTTTAATTGACTTTTTTTTAAATTTTAACCTGAGATGACCCTACTCTAGCTTGATTTAATAATATCGTGATCTACCTAATCGTACATTATGAAATATAATCTGTATTTCATCGGCGCGCTTTTCAAACTAATCGGAGGTTTATCCAATTCGTGCTGCATCTCGTCATGTATGTTTACACTTTAACGGGTCTTCACTTTTAGTGTTATCTTTTTGATAAAAGCAACAGAATCAAAGACAATCCCAACAAACCAAACGTGTATGTTCGCAATTTTCTCCGGGTGTCACCTCTATTGAGACTGTCTAACTTTATATTTCTGTTCATTCACACTTTTTAAAGTAATTCATAGAAACTCGTGCATTTTAGCATTGTCATGGCACATTGCCATTTCTGTTGAGAATAAATTTGAACCAGCCAATTTTATGTGTAATTTCAGGTATTTATCTTGATGTATAGTCACCGATGATTTGTGAATACATGTAAATGTTACATTATTGATTCCTTTTATGTTGTTTGCTGATATAATTTTCATATCCGCCTATATAACAATACAAGCGAAAAAATAGTTGCCGTATATTCAGTGAATAATATATACCCCAACACTAAAATGTGAAAGTAAAATAGATTAACATTTTTGGTTTATACATTTATAAACATTATTAATACATAAATCAATGCAAACAATGAAATACGTTTTTACGAACCATTGACAATAGAGTTTACGCTAATAACGGATCCCCATATTATTACAAAGGAAGTACTTATATTTGGATTATGAATTATAAACTGTAAATCAGGATAGCATTCTACATCATTTAAATCATTCATGCCAATTAGCCATTTCATGGTAATTTTTTGAACATATTTCGCTTCAAAAATGACAGGCCGCCACTGTACACGTAAAAGGTTACTGAGAATTTGGATGTAGATTTTGGATGTCACCCCAAGTTGGGAGCAGCGTAGCAAAATGTATGTTTACATTAGTTTTAAACCTCTCATTGTCGGTACTGTCAGAAAAACAGGGATTAGGGAGAGAGTTCCAGAGGCTTGCAGCACGAAAAAGGAAGTTATTAGAGTTGAAGGCTCTCTAGCATCTGGGGACCTCTACAGTGAATGGGTGGGATTTAGCTTATTGTCGAGTTGATATAGTTAATTTACGTCGAGAGGTACACTAGTAGCCAGTTCATCGGATCACAATCCATTGAAGTATTTGTAAAACAAGCACTACTACATTGCGGCGATGAGAAAGGGGCTGGAGCTTGGTTGACAGTGAGGAGCCTATTAAGTTGGCGACTCTTTTTTGGACCTTGTCAAGGAGGGAGAAACTAGTGGTTGATGCACCAGCCCAGATGCGGCAACAATACTCCATGCATGGGCGGATGGTGGCTTTATAGAGATACAAGATAATGTCAGGTATGATGAGTTTACTAGCACGGTAGAGGGAGTCCACATTCTTTTCTGCAGCCTTGGCAATATCTTCAATGTATTTGTTCTAATTCATGTACCTGTGAAAGTAAGTCCGAGCAGTTTGAATGTTGAACTCTCATGTAGGGTGTTATTTGCCATGATAATCGGCGGTTGGAGAGGTTTCTTGTAGTCATTGAAGGAAAGGAGCCTTGTCCTTGCGGCATTAAAAATTATTAACCATTCATGACCCCAATCAACTACAGCCTGGGGGTCATTTTTTTCAGGATGGAGCAATTGTCTCGGATATGATCGCGTCTGTTTTGCCCACATGACGAGAGTAAGGCGTGGTGTCGTCAGCAAATAAACAAATCTCAGACTTAATGTCATCAAGTAGACGGTTTATGAAGATCAGGAACAAAGGATAGATCTCTGAGGTACACCAGCATTTATGTCATGTTGCTTAGATGAACGCCCATCGAGGACAAATTGGGTCTTTATTTTAGTTAGTTAAGATCTGATTATATTCAGTAATTGCCAAGTAATACCGTATGAGCGTATATTCAGGAGAAGCCCTTTATGTATACCTCGTCAAAGCCCTTGGATATATTAAGCGCTACTGCCTTAGCTTCACCTGCCTTATCCAGTGTATGATGCATGCGTTCAGAGATTACCGTTAGGATGTCTGCAGTAGATCGTGCTTATCTAACTTAATACTGGCAGTCATAAAGAAGTTTAGCATTAAGTACGTGCCACACTATCGCTAGATTTATTAAGGATTCAAAGATTTTAGCTAAGATCGGGAGTTAACCGATTTGGGCTGTAGTTCTGGATATCGGTTTTATCTCCAGTATTCTTGTAAGCTGTTGCCACAGAGTCAATTTTCCAGCTATCGGGGAAGCAAGATTTAGCTAGGCATTTATTGTAGAGTTTGGAGAGGACAGGGGACAGTTTACCAGCTCATGTTTTAATTACTATTATACGTATAAGATCTGTCAACAAGCTTTGGAGGTGTCACAGTTGTGTATGTTGTCTCTGACTTGGCATGGGGGTGATGACCAGGTTATCAAGTGTGAGTTCGGTCTGCAATGGAAATTTAGAGAGGGGGTTGTTTTCTGTGGTAAAGTTGAGTTTGAGGCGAAACACTGGGCAAGTAGTTGAGCCTTATCAGTTGCCGTGCAAACGACATCATTGTGGTTTGATAATATCGTTGATTGACCATTGCTCACCGCACTATTGTGGATTTTCCAGAAATTGCAATTACCTAGTTTCTGTGACTGATGGTGTTTGTTTTGTTAACTCAGTATGTATTTTCTTTCCTTCACCTATCACGGCCTTACAATCATTTCTTAACTCTATAAATGTCTGTATATTAGTAGCTGACTTATGCCGGCCGAATTTACGGAATGCTTGCTGCTTCTCAGTAATGACAGCGGCACATTCCGAGAGGAACCATGGTGGAGAGTGGAGGCTTGCTAAATAATTTTCGCATGATGACATAGGCTTGTCTGCTTGCTTTGACCAGTTCAGTCAGCTCATTTGCACACTGCTCAAAATGGAGTAAGAAGGTGCCCCCCCCCCTCAATGAGACGTCGCTGATGTTATCTCTGATTGACTCAAAATCAGCTTGCTCGTAGTATATCGTTATTTTGAGCAACGGCTCATCATCTTTTAGACAACTTGTTAGGGTGATATTAATCATTAGCACAATGTGATCAACATTTCAGAATTGACTATGAGCGTTCGTCACACAAGACTCGGCCATTAAGGTCAAAAAATTGTCTCAAAGTGAGGCTTGCTGGTCTACTCGATCGGGGATATGGGTTGGTAAATCGACAGTCTGAAAGAGGGTTGAGCTAAGGAGAAATTATACGTAGAGTGGCTAGCTGCGTCAGTTAGTCTAGAGAATCCAAACCAGTTACGGCGGTGTGCATAAACATCACTAAGTACATGTATATTGGCATTCGAATCAAGTGAGAGTGGTCTATCTATGCTTTCAGAGACATAGTTTAGCAGGGTACAGTCCTGGGTCGAAGGAGAACGGTATAAATAATATAAGTAACGAACGCTACGATGTAAAGTCAATCTTAAGGGCCTGTCGTCTTAGTCATCTGATTCTAACTTTTTTTCTCTAGTTAGGGAGAGGGTGTTCCAAACATAAACTCCTAGCCCGTGCATATGTTTGTCAGAGTATTTACGGTAGGTAGTGACTCATGTCAAAGTGGTTAGAAGAGATTGAATATTGAAGGTTTGTTTCACTTAATGCTAGGATATCCGGGGAATTTGTCAGGAGAAAGGTGTCTACGTCGTTGATCGTGGTTCTAAGTACCTGGCTATTTGTGAATGCAAGCATCATGGGCGGAGGCGAAGGTGTGTGTTTTGGTGTCTGGTTTAGGTTTGATTTGATTTTTTTGTAATGACATGTTTGTTTTGTTATAGAGTTGGTTGGACAATGTGGGTGCTTTTCAGGTGCCAATAAGTTCACACAACCAGCCCATTGGTCACGACCTGGTCCATGAAGGTTGTGGCATCGGGAATGCCCACCTGAGATAACTGCAGGGTCTTTTTCCATGCGCGACATGGCACGTAAAACTACCGACGGTATTATGCAACTGATGATTGAGCAGCCTTTCTTAGCGCTACCCAAGAGTTTGGGATCCTGCCCTGCCAGTCGGAAACAGCAGCCAGACAAGCTGTCAAACCTGTACCCTCAACCCGTCGGAACAAGAGCGACTCAGACTGGTCATCTAAGACTTAGGGACGAAAAAACTTTCCCAAATTGCCCAAATAGAGAGAAAAGGAAACGGCGTTGATTGTCCTAGTAAGGAAACAAGCCCAGGCACTGAGTGGTTTGAGGCACCACAGCGCTGGTACCTGTGCGCCTTGCTAATAGAAAAAGAAGAAGTGTAAGGGCCGGCGATAGGTAGAACCTATTTACTTTTTATGGTTATATATTAGAATGCTGAATACCCCTCAAACATTTGCATGTTTGAAAATACCGTTTGCCCCTTCGACGTTAATACATCCGACTAACCCGACCATCAGTTAAATTTAATCTATTCACTGTTGAGGTCCCCAGATGCCGGTGAACTTTCTACTCTAATAGCTACTATTCTTGAGCTGCCATTATTTGAAACTTCTTTTCTGCTCCCTGTTTTCTTGACTGTACCGCCATGCAGAAATTTAAATGTAACGTACACATTTCGCTGCATAACTCGTCATTTAATATCCACCCTATAATGCTGTTTTCTAATGATCAGTAGTCCCCTTTCGTATAAGGTACAATATACTTTGTCTGGAGTGAATTAAAGTAAACACAAAACAATGTAAGAGGTACTTGTTTAATGAATATAATAACATGTATATCATTTAAAATATAAGACAACTCTTTAAATATCAACTATAGGTGGGCATGTTTACGTATACCTACTATAGCAAAATAAACACACTGCTAAAATTATATGCTTGGAAAAACAGTTGATTCTTTTTAAATGCTATGATCTTAAAATCATGTTCAGTGAAGTGAAGGTTTAATATTTTGAAAGCTATAGCATTTTAGAGAGAGAGGGTTGTTGTAATTTTATTCCGCATTAAAATATATTGACTCAATATTTTACAAAATAAAAGAAATGTATGAAAATAATAAGCCTCATCAATTCAGATATTAGTATTAGCCGTAGTTTAGTGGGTACCGATGTCAACTAACTACCTGAAGGGCATGTCCCATAGAACCATTTTCACTATGAATGTTGCCAACCTTCACGTTGTCCTTCCTGTATGTACAGGATTCCACAAGAAATTGAGTAGCATTAACAGTAACAGAATCGAACTGGTCAAAACCCGTCCATGTTTATTGATATGAAGTTACGTTTTAGTATTAAGGATATTACATATTCGATATTGTGATATGTTACATAACGAAAACTAAGTCACATTGCCAATCTTGTAGACCTGCGATTAAGATGTATGCTTGATCATTTTGCCGGACGGTGTTATATATTACTGTAGAAGGAGATAACTACGCGTTATATGTTAACAATTAGATTTTTATTAAACGTAGTTATTTTATTTACTCAGAACGGATCGTACTCAATGCACCGTTTTTAAATAAGTACATTTAATTATATTGATCATCGAAACACTCTCATGTAAGAATAAAGCAATGTTGTATTAACTATATCTATAGTCTCCATTAACTATTCTCCCTGTTAGTGTTGGTGTCGGAACTCACCGAATTCAAGCGCTTCGAACCTGGCAATTACTAGATTGATGACTCTTCTCGGACAAACTCACCACAGCGAGGAGACTATACGTGATAATAATCAACAAGAAGTTACCAAAGCCGTAAATAATATATTTCGCCGTCTCAGCAAATCACATGGTGAAAGTTAAGGAGGCGGAAACACTAAACAAATATATGGAACTTACGTGAAAACCGAAAATAATATCGAACATGAAGTGCATTACTATAATAACTATAATCATAGGAGGGATACGTTTGTTTGAAAATAGTGACGTGCCTAATTAAATGGCATTAGTAGTAAGTAATATATATTTTCTTAGCCTCAAAGGGTTTTAGATACATGTATTATCCACGGTATTAGAGCATTAAGCAGAGCGCATGACTTACACTATTCCAATGACACAACGTTAGTCTGTCACCAAAGCTGTATGCTCTAAGAATCTGTTCAAATTCATCTACACATCAATCATATGTTACACATGTATTTCTTCCGCATAAAATGACTCTATAGGTATAACTCAGCAGCAACGACAACAATAACAACGACAACAATAACAACGACACCAACAACAACGACACCACCAACAACGACACCAACAACAACGACAAAACAAGAACAACGACGACGACGACGACGACGACGACGACGACGACGACGGCAATAACAAAGACAAAAATAGTTAGTATGGCTTTTTACAAATATTGATTGCTACTTTCCCCATTAATAACATACCGTTGTTTTTGTTCGGGTTTGCTAATGTTGTGCCTTTCATCTCCAATCTGTGTATTTATTAATCGTCATTGACACACTGAACCGTAACCCGTTCCTTGCAGTTTATCCATTATAGAAATACGACCACATCTTTGGCTCACTGATTAAACAATACCTTACTCACATTCTTAATATGGCGATAGTTATTTTGGTAGCATTTCTCTTCCAGTTTCCGTACAAGCATAATGGCGGGGATGTTGTAAACTGGTCCAGGAATATGGCACATGTATTATATGAATACGAATATATTTTCTCTTTTAAAATGTATACTTAATATGTGATGCATTCCCTAAATAAACGTTTTTCCTTATCGTTGTTTGAAATTATAATGTTCTTCCTAGTCAAAATCCAGGGAGACCTCATTTTCTTCAAACTATTTACCCAATCTAATTATCAAGTTCTCTGCGACATGTCCAATATTTACCAATGTTTACGATGTACATGAAAGGCTTGCTTATGTTCACTTATTGTCAATCATATATCTATAACATTTTGTATGTGATACTATTAACTCTTTATTTCTGAAACATTTTTAAGATGGTTTAAGGCGAAATACAAGTACCATTATGCGATTTTAGTTCTGGCGTTCTGATCATCGTTTTTATATATGTTTTTATTGTTCGTCATATTTTCTCTCATTGACAAATTCCTTTCAATGTGGACTACTGACGTGATTGTGCTTAAGTCGTAAACGATACGGACTAGGACCTGTGTGTGCCACGTGTGAATCCAGTTCATTCCATTATACCATCTTAACTTAGGGGTGTTAGCAATTTTCACATGTGTCTCCTGTAAGCACCTGATTATTTCCGAAAAGAATTCATTATACAAATCTGGAAAACTAATACCAGCATGAGAAGCATCCTAATTCAAACGAATGTACTATTGTTAACAGACAATGAGAAACCGAATAATACCTTAGTTTTAATCGATTTTTTAATCATCTGTTAGTATTATTTTTATTTTTTATTTTAAAATCTTATAAATCATAAGTTAAAGCGTTTGTATCATTCATAACAAAGGAAGCCAACGATAAAAGCTCGGAACAAATAGGCGCGTTTTTTAAATAAATTGTGAGTCTGTAGGGAATTTTAAATAATTGTGTCTATACATAAACACTAGAAAGACGGTACTATTTTATATGAATACATGTAGTTGCAAATAAAGTTATTTTAAAAAGTAATATTTGCGAGGATATCTGTATTTACTTAGAAGGGTAAGCAATTTTCGGTGAAATGAATTCGATTAATGACTAAAATAAAAATTAGATAAACATTAAAAGTAATATTGAATAGACACCAAATGGATGATAAAAATTAAAAGTTGAACGATCGAATCATGTCATAACGTACGATTATTGTTTTGGAGTGATGCCTGTGTAAGTTTAATATATTAGTTACTATGAGAATAGAAAATATGAATGTTAGACTTTCACGCGAGGGGACTACGTATACCTTATTGTCCATAGAGACGGAACTGTTGCATCTGCTAGTTTTAATCAACACTTAAATCTTTTGCTGATTGTGTAAGTGTAGCTAAAATATTTCCTAACATATCCCACTCTATTATCAGGAGCAATATATATATATATATATATATATATATATATATATATATATATATATATATATATATATATATATATATATATATCGCCTAACACTACATGTTACTTGTTAAGAATTGCCGGACGAATCTATCAAAAATGTCAAGATGAATTGGGAAAGGAAATAGTTTGTCAGACACACCTCTTCGCTTCAATCTATCTTCCTAATTAGACAATGTTTTCCTTTTTTTTCTCTTTTTTCTTTCTACTATTCATACTAATTGATACCTTTTCTTTTTTCACAGTATATTGAAACTTTCCTATTTTCTTTCTATTTTTCTGATTTATTTTTCAAACGATGAACACTATTTCATATGAATATCAATATTATAGCAAACACTGGTGAAGGATATATATCCGCCATTTTTAACAGAGGGTAAGCACTCGTTGTATAGTATTCTGTAAAGATCGCTTTTGTAATCATTTAATCACACTGCATCGTTCTATAAGTGTGTTTCATCAGATGCAAACTCCAAACGCGGAATAAATTATACATGGAACAAAATGACACATTTGTGAACAACGCAATAATTAAACGAGTTAAGTGATATTTAGTTGTAAACAAATAATTATGGAGTCTGTTCTGCTATGTATATTAGAATGATCTAACCAGAAATGAGATTTTTAGTATAATTTTTAAATTGTTTTACTAATACCTACACAATTACTGTTCTGCGTAATAAATAATTTAATGTTATCTACTGCATGGCGCAATGCGCAAATGCGATCCTAATTCGACTTATATTAGTTTTTACAGTATAATGCATTGAGGAATGAGGACTAATTCTGTGAGTAGGTTTTTACTACTACTCCTGCGGTGGAATTAGAAATCAATGAAAAAACGACTGATCCGATATAATCGATCGATAAGAATTAAACGAGTATTCTCTTTAAACGTTTAACATTTCGCCGTAATAGATTCCGGAACTGATGTGTATATGTTGATTTGTAAGAAAGCTAACTCACCCAATGTGCGTGTGGTGATGTTCACTTTACCTTTGTATACAAAGACAAAAAGTGATTCGTTTCTGAAAATAGTTTGCGGCTTAATTCCTTTGATTGAAACGCACTTCTCATTAGGTCTCCTCACCATAATGTATCAATTTATATTAACGCCTGTACTTTTGAAAATGTTTAAATTGATTATAATTTTGATAGTAACTCTTTATGATTTCAATTCGCTCTAATATCAGGTCGTTTAGCCCACCACATAAATACCAACTTTGTATATAGGGTGCACCAACTATTTAAATCCTGGTATGTACAGTCTTCTTCATTTTCAACATGTATTACTACTTGGAATATTCGATAATATAAGTAATTTGGCGACAGTTAAACTTGCATCAATCACTACTTGCTTAATATTTTAGACAGGCATGTTTTTTAATATTCAGTCAAAAAGTATAATTATATAATTTCATATAAAAAATAAGAATACGTTTGGTTCTGCAATTTTAATGATTGCCTGCAATGTTGTTTCACTTTTGTATCTTACAATATCAGCGTCACTATTACTTGATCTAATTCACAATTAGGATGTTTTTAGTGATAAATAGCATGGAAACAAGGTAATTTAAAATCATTTATGCATGATAAGTATGTGAGCATCCCTTCGTTCGATATCTAATTAACAATATTATTTTGGTTTAATATACATTTCCCATTAAGCGTAAGTGCATAACATCTGATTGTGCTTTGTAACATTACGACCCGAGATCACTTTGGTCCCGTGTTTAGAGTCAGGGTCAAAGTAGGGGTTAGGGTTTGAGTTAGCGCTAGAGTCAGAGTCAGGGTTAGAGTTGGGGTTAGGGTCATGGTCAAAGTAAGCTTGGGTCCTAATGTAAAAAAGTACTTATTTTGTTAAATAATAAAGCATAAGGTAATTTCAGTGTGCGAATATATAAACGTTTTAACTTAGCGGTGGCTGATAGCACAGTGGTTTCGCGAAAACTTATTTCGAGTGATATTTTAACATGCAGGTCACACAACCAACGTGCTGTATTCGTGTTGTTTAATCCAAGAATATATGCAAAATATCAACGTTCTATTTTACGGTCGGAAATAGAATGAAAGAGTACGAAAGTAATAACAAAAATCATGAGCATATAAGTACATGTTAAACCAACAATAAGACAATGTATGTGTTTACATATTTGCCAAATGTTAGTCTTTACTAACTATATAATTTAAAAAGAAACGCTTACAGCTTATTACCAAACCCAATATTACCGAAACCTTATAAAGCCTGAATTGCTTACGAATAAAGCGGAATTTATGTAGAACCGGGAAACATACATGATCATACAGCCACATTACAAATAGTCACACAATGTAATTAATACAAAGACTACTGACTATACGTTTGCAATTATTATGTTTTTACGCGGGAAACAGTTTTGTCAGTGTGATGCGATTTCTTGTTTAAGAGAGCTCACATGATGCATACGATTGGCTGCCTTCTATTCAATTACATGTATAGCGAGCATGAAATTATATGGAGTCACACATTTATATACACACCGATTCCGAAGAAAATATTAAGCTCAGAGTACCTAGACGACTGCAAAATGGATATAATTCCATCTCAGACTGATTTATCTTACCTCTAGTAAGACTTAAGATATGCATAATTTGCAAGTTAGTTTCTCTACAAAAGGGAAACACATTTAAAGTGTAGACATTAACAGAATAAAGGGTGGGAAGTTGTTCAATTTTAATCGGATCTTGTTGGAAAAGAAATCTAATATTAAACATATATTAAGCTGTCTTTTTTGTCCTGGGGGAGCAGATAAGGTGGTTGCTTTTTACAAATTATAAACCAGAATGAATATATTGTGCGTATGATATATATCTGGCACTGCTACATTGTACAGAGACAAAATCAAGACTAAGAAGACATTTTTTGTTAACTTTAAATCTTGATTTCGAGATATATTATTTCAGTCACCTTTATAAAGATTACGTAACAAAGACGTTCTTGTTTACTCATATCAGATAACAACACACATCTTACGGGTAGTGTAATACAATAGGGAGCTATATAAGTAAAATATATATTACGTTCTTGTCCTAAAATCGAGAACTGTGTTCCCTTTTTATATATAATTATAATTAAGCCTGATGATTGCTTGCAAAGATGGAACATGGGCGTCCCTATGTAGCTTATCACCATAGATATGATTACATACTACCGTAGGAAATGCTAATTATGATAATAATAAATATTTATTAAAAAATAGTGCATATATATATGCGTGAATGTGGGTGACTGTATTTTACCGTGTGTATATCTTTTGTCTATTCGATTTATGTGTATGTGTATTGACGGATACTAAAATAAATGCATTGTTGTTGATCTGTGTTTGCTATAGTGGGGCTTTGTAAACATAGACAAAGCTATTGGCAAGTGATTTAATAACAAATGATGAAAGATGATACATATGATTAATGTGTCGCAATTTATGGGCGAAGAGAAAGTGATTAAAACGTTTATCAGATTTGTGATTAAGGACACGTAGTCTGATAGTTATTTTCCTCACAAGGACATCTGATTCGATGCGGTATTTTCGGAAATAAGACTAGACGAGATCAGATAACATGAAAGAAAAATGAGATAATGTGCAGTCTTTTATTGACTGTCTTATACAAATGATAATATTCTCCCTCTTGATTTCCCTTTTAATCTATTGTTCTCTATATATGTATATATGTATATGCTTCGCTCTTTCTGTAGATATTTCACTCTCTACATTGCTTTTTATATACGTCGCCCTCTACTCTACACACTTTTCCTCATGAATTATTAAGACCCAAATCTCTATGCTACTAAAGATCTGAGAGTAATGTTGGTTATTTCACTTGATTGTCACCTTGCACAATTAACATGAGCATGCATGTTTTAGTTGGTGTAATGAAAGGTGAATAACGTAAATAAACAGTAAATAATCACAGAAGTGCTAAGAGGAATGAAATGATTTACTTGATAGAAGAACTGTAAGACGAGATGGAGACGAAAGGGAAGAAAGTTCCAGAGAAAAATAACTGTAAGGAGGTGAGATATATGATGAAGAGAGAAAGAGGATACATTGTGAGAAAACTAAGTGCTCCCACTCTGTGATGTCTGAATGGAAATGGTATAACAACATATGTATATTCTGTCAAATTCTTTCAGTGTATTACTTTTGTAAAACATGATAACTCAAAGTTCAGAAATCATACATTTGATAATATATATATATATATACATATATATATATATATATATATATATATATATATATATATATATATATTACATATTAAATTACATAACGGTTCCTTGATCTTCAACTAACCTCACATTTTAGACGTGTTCCTCTACTCTCCTAAACACGGATGTATGTACCGTCTATTTCGAAAATCGATACAATCATCCCTTAAACTTTGTTTTGCGGGATGATAGCTGTATATAAATACAGATCAATACGCGAACAAAGGACCCAGTTATATAAGAAATATGTTGACAAGTGCAGATAGAAAAAGAAATGATAATAACACAACTGCCTCCATTATGTATCGTGAAACAGTGAAACAGTATGTCAGCGAGGTTTTATAGAAACGATGAATGCGTAATGTCGTACGGCGTTGCTCTTTACCCGGTACTGGCAATGATTAATAGACGATGACAACACACTACTTGGAAAAGAAGAGTAGGATATGAAAATTCGAAGTCATCCCTTTAAAAAATAAATTAACTCCGCAAGGATCATATTTTTTTCAAGAATTAGTAAAGCTAAATAAACCAGATTTATAGCTTTTCTCGTGATATCAATGTATGCTAATATGCATGCATTTCTGTTTACAAACATTGTTGAAAAATGCACATCTATCTTACTAGAAACTAGGCACAATATTAATAAACTTCGGTTATCCGACGAAAACTCGCATATTGACATCTTTAATAATGAGCAACAATACTATACTGGCAATATTCTTTTCGAATATATTGCAAGCATTATAGCAAGATTCCATATACTCATTCATGTATAAACATATGATGTATGCTTTTATTTGTTGCCTAAATAACAGATAATATTCCTTCATCTTTCGTAAATACTAGACCATTCTTTATAATACTTAAGTCAATAGTTTAATTAGCTTTTAGACGTAGTAAATATGATACATTTTTATATGCATTTTGGTAAAACTTTCGCCCCTAGAAAATACGAAACAAAAGACAGTGACTGGTGAAAAATAGTATTCAGGGGAATAAACAAATAAAAGGCGAACCTGAAAAGAATCGACTGAAAAAAAACTACGATGAGACATTTAGAGTGTACATATATTCTATGGAAACTGCAGTTCAGATTATAGTAGTTTCTTATATATTTCATCCGATAGTCTCAGTTCGATCGAGCTAGTCTTATCATATTCCATATATAGTTCATGTGTTTACAGAGTACTATTCTATTTAAACATATTTGTGTCTACTCAGTGTCTTTTGGCTAAGATCAAAGTGTAGTATCTGTTCCGATGGATACTGCACCCCATAGACTGGTATCGTCTTGACCTTCGGGGCTTGATTTACGCCGGTCTATGGGTGTGTCCTGTGTAGTTCTAGGAGGTCCACTCTCCCAGTCTTCGCCTCCCCTCTTTGGGGAGGAGTAAGTTTATTACTTACTGTCTGAGGCGCCCCTACCGGGGAATGCCGACGAGGCTGCCCAGGCAATTTTCAAACCCCACTTTCCCGACCCGACCTTGTGTCACATCTTACTTGTGGGAGTAAGATAAAAACTGGCCTTGTGCCTAACTCCTGGAGAGGAGTAAATCAATACTCAGTGTCGCCTTGTCATGTAGGTCAGTTTCGACCCTCCAAAATCCTTTAAAGGTTTCGACTGTATGAATCAGTACTGTGTTTTGTATTGTGTCGAATCCATTTTTGTATGAAACTTTCCATTTTATGTTCTTGTTCGCTTGAAATTTATTAAAATTAGACTGAATTAATGATCATCGGTAATTTCGACAACCCAAAACTGTTCAACGGACTTCTATCCAAAAACAAATAAACAAATAAACACCCAAAATTCACGCTGAAAGTAGCTTACAGAACACTGACAGAAATTAAATTAAATGTTCTGGATAACCAGCTAAACGTTAAAGAGAGTGAACACATAGTTAAAGAGCTGGCATCCTAAAAGCTGCTGGACAAAGAGGTTTTAGAAAAGGTAACTACTATGAAAGATATTGTGACTTGACTTGAAGATAGATGTCAGCAAATAAGACGTTTGTCTGATGTAAAAGGTGTGCTCTAAAATCAGAAGTCTAGAAAAAAAAACTCCAGGATATCAGATCTTATGTTTAAAGATACATACATATTTTTCATAAGGGATACATAAATAAAATTAGGGGACGACTATCGAATGACATCGACACTACTCCCCATTAAGAAGTATATGCACACCAGATTAAATACTTTTGGCAAACGTATACGCCAAAAGCGTCAGAAAACCGTAAAGTTAAAAGGAAACTGATAATGTGAGTACTAAAGATTTAACGCTTAGGAGGGAGTACCTTACTATACCCAACAGTCTATACTGGCAGTCAGGACAGACGTACAACGACTCTAGTTCTTTGTGGTATCATACGTTTAGGAATACTTGTTTTCTCTAAAAAAAAAGGTCACATCAACAACTTAAAATTAATCTAATTCATTCCTCTGAGTGTCTTGCATCAGACCGAAATAACATGAACATTTGTTTCTAAAACTTCTCAACGATGAGAACTTATAGCGACATTACTGACTTATTTTCGATGTTAAGTCCAGTCAGGTTTCCACTTTATCATCGTTAATTACAAAATGACAAAAAATCATGTTCATTTATATTCACTTGTGTGATGTATGTCTTATCTTATTATGGATATTGTTGACAATAATATTAAAAGATTCTATAGGCTGTGTGTTAAATAAGGAACATGATTGTCTCGCTTCAACAGATTGACACGTAAACTGTTATGTTATTTTACTATTTCGTGTGTTTAGTTGTTCTTTTTAAATGGCTGAGGATATTATAATATAATATATTTGCGTTCTTACTGACAAAATGAATCACGTTATTGTATAAGAATAAATCAAGAAAGTTCTAGCGAATTTATGATCAAGTATCTTGCTTTGCAACATAAACAGGTTATGAACATTTTTAATTGAAGTTAAGATAGAACCTTGGATTGAATACAGCTACGTTGCGAAATACGATACGGGTTATTCCGATGGGTGCCATCTCAATATATATAAGGCAAAAATCTATGTGTGTGTATGTCTCGCTAAAACTTAAAAAATACTATACAAACACCCCCAAATTAGGTATTATTTTAACCGCCATAACCTCGAGAAAATAATATCTAAAAATTTTTTTAAAAGATTCATTTTTAAGGGGTCAAATAGTCATTTTTTCGTTTAATGTGATCACGATTTTTAATGTTATCTTGTGCACGTGACGTCACATTGATAGGTACATGACGTCATAGTGATAGGTTTGTATCTATTTTTATGCCATCGTCACATTATTATTGATTTTTTTTTCATTTCTCTTCGGACTGTTGCCCTCATCAAAGGGCTTCTGCAGTATAGGAACCAGGGGGGCTTCTACAATATAAGACCCGGATGCTTCTTCAGAATAGGGACCATGGGTGCTTATGCAGTATAGGGACCAGGGCTGCTTCTACAGTATAGGGACAAGGGGTGCGTCTACAGTATAGGACTCAGCACTGGGGGTGCTTCTACAATATAGGACCCGAATTCTTCTACAGAATAGGGACCATGGGTGCTTATGCAGTATAGGCACCGGGGGTGCTTCTACAGTATAGTATCCAGAGGCTTCTGCAGTACAGGGACGGGGGTGCTTCTGCAGTATATCCACCGGGGCGCTTCTACAGTATAGGACCCAGCATCGGGGGTGCTTCTACAGTATAGGACCCGGGGGGGGGGCTTCGTCAATTTAGGACCCAGAGGCTTTGGCGTTGTCCGGGAGAAAAGTGCTACTGTAGTGTTTCTCTTTGGACTATTGTGCAGATGAAAAGGAGGGGGGATCAGTAAGAGTGATTTTAGTAGTGCTCTGGAGGCCATCTTGATTTTCTAAATACTCGGCGTTGTCCGGGAGAAGAGTGCTCAATATCCTATTTTGCTTGCGGAGAGGAGGAGGGAGAACCCCGGGCAACGCCGGGTACCCCTGCTAGTAATATACTAAAATAAACTAATAAATAGCATAGTGCACTATGCCATGATTTTGCCTACAATGGGCAGCCCTTTGATTCTATTAAATAATAGGAAGTCTTCAAATCAGTAAAGGCATATCGTATGAGAGCCTATCATTAACATCATGAAAGAAACATAAAGTGGGTGTACTTCGCAACTATAAAAGAACACATGCTTATGAGACATCATCTACTAGCACAACCTTATGCCGTTATGACTAGTACTAATGTGAGATAATAATAACGTAGTTATGTTATAATGTGACACCATTGAAAGAATCAGTTTTTCTCTTAATTGATTTTAACACTATTTGGGGCTTCATTTAATAATAATTTAGCTGACACAACTCACCCTTCTATAAGGCAATTATAAAATAGTGAACACGTAAAATTATTTAAATATCTTGTTTTCTATTGTATATATATATATATATATATATATATATATATATATATATATATATATATATATATACATCTTTATTTATTTTATACATGCATGAAAGCAATTCCTGAGCAAGTGTTTCCGGCTCACAGTCGTCATCAGCATGGCTGACTTAGATAAGGATCGGACCTTTGATATTGATGTCTACAGTCCAGCGTTTTACCATCGGACCAAAACGTCCTGTCTAGAGATATGTACGATTTTTATCACCTAAATATTTAATGTATTTTTATGTAATTATTTTTATTGGTGCTTGAAACGTTCGTGGTTTCATCTTTCAGCATCCATAGTATGTATGCTACAGTGTTAGCCTCGACTACATTTTATTTATGTCTTCAAATGTTTACAATTCATAGTGGGTTATGTTTCACTCCATGATCTATTTTTATTCATGAATGTTATTATCCAGAATTAAGTATTCTATGCATGAATAAAATCAACATTACAGATACGTAATAATATATAATTTGAGATTAAAATTTATATATAATTGTGTTTTTATAGATTGTATATATTATCATAGAGTATTGCTATTGGCTTATTGCATTTCCACAACAGTATTGTTGTGTATATATTATAATAGACAAAGAATGTAACTGGGTACTTAAGTTTGTTGTGACAACAACACTCCAGGGTGTATTTTTATGTTATCTTTGAGAAATGTACAACATATTACTTCTACGATAGGCGGACTATGTTGTAATCTCACATGATACAGTACAAGTATATAAATTTATTCTGAGATTGCTGTAGCCATCACATTGTTATGTTACATTATGACGGGCCCTGTATTTTAAACGGGTAGATCAACTAGTATTAATTGTGCCTGGGGTGAATTTGTCGGATTCAGTGCAGGGTGAGCTGATCTCTATCTTGGATGAGCAGGTCAGTTCCCACGAATGATTTGTTTTGTAAATCATAATAGGTTGACAGGACCTGGCTTGCTTCAAAAGATTTGGGGTAAGTAGGGGTTTGATTTTATATAGGGATTTTCGTTCATGACAAGACAAAGGGCTGTGACGTGACTTGTTGTTGTCGGGGCGACAATCGAGATCAGTTGGCCAGTGGAAGTCGAGGCAAAAACATGCATACACGATCAGCTCGAGGCGACAGAGATTGTCCAAGTATGTAGACGAAAAGTTTAGGACTGAATCTCTAAGATGAGACAAGAACCCACCTATCCTCCCCCATCCAGTTAGCAATTTAGTTAGGTAACCAAAAATAAAAGTGACGGTCATCGAAGAAGGCGACTCTCTCCCGGGCATGACTTAAAGCAAATAAAACCCACCTCGGATCCTCTCGAAACGTCTTCAAAGTCCTTCTTTTTTCGTTGAACCAAAGGGTATTGATTTTCAGAATATAAAAACGCAACCAGTCGAAGGACCGAACAGAGAAAACCCACGGCACAACATTTATGGAGGGGACCACTAGACGACGAATAATGAAATTATGGCCAGAGAAATATAAGGTAAATCATAAAATGCATTAAGATGTTTTTAAAAAATAGGTGAAAAAGAAAAGAATTCAGATTTTTGTAATGACTTTTGATCATCGCATAAATGTACACTCAAAAAAAAAGTTATCGTTGCAAAAGACTATATAACAGAAGGGACAGTTTGCTTGTTTGATGTCGACAGTTTAAAGGCTTAAAATCGCCATTCGTTGATTCGCGTGTGTAAAAATGACAGTTTAAAAGCTTAAACATTAATGTTGAAATACTGAATGTTGAAAGGTTTGAAAACGCTTCTAAAGTTTCGATCTCGAGAAGCGTGGACGTAAGAGACCTTTAATTCACACGCGTTATGTTACAGTTACACCATGTTTTGATTCCATCTATGTTTAGGTCGTTCTACGATGAACACTGATAAACGAACGATAAACATAGAGCAACTGAAAAACGAAAATCATATTACTTGAACAACATTTTTTATTTTTCTGATATTACGCAATGTTATACTTTTTCCTTAATTTCAAAACCATCCCTATGTGTTAAACAGGTAATAAAAAGGTTCGTAACGACAGAAATGATTGACATCACAGAATTATCTTCCTTGTACTACATGGAAGCGTGGCAGAGAAGAATGTGAATGTACATTCGGTGCAAAAACCATTGTTCCATGTTCTATATAATTTAGGTATTTATTTGAAATTAAAATAATCTGTTTGTGATACCAGTATCGTTTGTTTGTAGACGTATATCTTATATACGTTTCTTTTAAACATAGTTTCTAGTACTTCATGCACATAAATAACGCATCTTATGATGTTTATATTTTGACTCCTCTTAACAGTTGGATGATTATAGTTTTACGACTATATGCGATCTACAAACGCACATACCAAAATAAATTCTGCTGATTGAGCATTTGTTTTAGTTTGTACGAATAGCATACATACGTCGATGTGTGGTGATTTTATTCATTTTCTCACGACTTTGTGTTGTTTATCAATGGAACTTTTTCAATTTAACGTAACGAATAAGTTACAATGCTTACATTTCAATAACATATAGTTTTCATTTTCATTAATGTAGATGCATGTCCTCGTAACATATAAAATAGTGAGGCACATACACCGAACTCAATTCGCCCTAATCCCTTGAAAGCATCCCTGATATAAAAATTGTATCTGTCTTTCTGGTTTAGAATGAATGAAGTAGTATTTTACATCATCCTTAATCTATGCCTATGTCGTTGTGACTTTGCCTTAATATTTTTATATTCAGAGTAGTCGTTTTGGGCGCAAGGTTTTCCATATTTACACTAACTAACAGTGGTATATGCGTTTGTATATAGGAGGACAAGCTAACATCATTAACACATATATAGTTGTATAATACTCTCTGCATGAACTTTGCAAGTTTAATACCGTGTCCCTCTTGTCAAATCTGTCATGATTTAGTTTTCTCTAATTTTCTTTAGTCAATGAATATTTTTCTGTGTTCATTATTTTTTTTGCCAATTTTCAGATGAAAGCTACTAAATTGTTCATTCTTACGTCCGACGACTGAAGCCCGAACGAAGTTCAGAATATCAATTCGATGACAGTTTTTAATAAATTATAGAAAAACATTTCTGAAACTGAATCTGCATGATATTACACAAAAATCAAGTATTTAAGTGTTGTCTGAAATTATTTCATTTTAAACAACGTTGACTTATTAGTCTATCACCAGTCTAAAAGTAATGTTATATTATTAATGAGTATAGCACTTAGTTTAATACTTATTGATTAACTTAGAATATATTACTGAGTTTTAACAATTAAGAAGTTATCATTATATACTTGAAGGTTATGTCGGATAGTGCCGTTAGCATACAAAACGTTTCGGCTCTCAGCACAATACTCTTCACATCTAAGGACTAAACAAAGGTAAGTATATTCAGATCCTATACTTCACAAATGTGGGATGTTAAAGCTTTTTACAATAGGATTTCTGGATTCAACATTACTTAAGATAGAAACATAGTAATGTCAATAATTGTAAGAGCACTACAACCACTTTTGCAAAAACTTTTGAATGATCAGAGAGATTGACAGCATTATGATCTGGGGCTTTTGGCCACAAGCAAAAGTAAGTATATGTTCTGACACAACACTTATCTTTTTGTCCCTGCTCAGTGGATATCATCCTTCTTTCTATTTTTCGTCAGTAGCCAAGATGGCGCATTGGTTAATGCTGGATTCACCCAATATTAAATAACATCCTTGTGTCTTACTTTGCCATCGTGGGGTTGGGCAAGTAAAAAGGTACAGAATAACAACAACGGCATTTTAAATCACAGTTGATATTTGCGGAAATGCAGTGCGAAAAACCATATAACCAGGGATCTTTTACAAAACATAGTTGTGAAAAATACGGCAGTATAATTGGTTCATACATGAGACAGAGCCTGGAATTTCTGGAATTATACGGAAGGTACTGGGATCCTGACGAGATTTACTGTTGCTAGAATTAAGATTAGAATCAATATTGACTTCCTGTCACACGGACACCAGGTAGAGCTACACGTTTTTATATTAGCAAAAAGGCATTAGTAATGATAGATGTGAGAGAATCAAGTCAGAATTATTATTATTATTATTATTATTATTATTATTATTATTATTATTATTATTATTATTATTATTAATAATAATAATAATAAAAATAATAATAATAACAATAATAGTAAGTATTATCATTAACAAAAACAACAACACAAATAATAATACAGATAATAATAACACAAACCTACTCACATATCTTCAAGAAAATCATTTCACGTATATGTAACCCCGATAACTCCACCCATGATCTATGTAATGACATCGTTCGACCAATTCTCATATATCTGGCTTCTCTGCGTTACATACATAGTGTCAGTTTTCTATTAATCTCTATTTATTTAAAGTATAAGTGCATTATTGTGAATTATCTTAATTTACCTTTTAAAAACCCTATTTAAAAATAAAATTAAACAACCTCAAATCATATCGCCATTTTCGTATAAATGCAGGCATTTTAATAGTGGTTACTAGTTGTAAAAAGGAAGAAATACGTTGTTACCTTTTTAAATATTAAAGTAACTTGGAAGCGTGTAACTGTCGAATAGAAAAATATTGCTGACTCTAATATTCTTATCAACTCTGCATATATTAAAACTTTTAAAATGTTGATAGCGATTCCCATTCAATGATTATACAGTTTACATGGTGTTCGACTCGACGTTGTTTGAGAGTATTTATATTGCACATTGTTTGTTTGAGAGTATTTATATTGAAATTGTTCTTGTTTGAGAGTATGTATATCGAACGTTTTCTTTCCCAATGCTTGTGGAAAAGTGATTAAACCAGGATTACAATCCGTTGAGCGTCTGACACTGGTGAAAGTTACATCACCTAATTACCTTTGATGTATATTCCTTTATTTTTCCTCCTAACTTTTTTAATAATAAAAAGCTATATATTTGTAATTTACTCGTGTCGTCTAAAGGTCTAATCTTCGTAATTTCATTTAAAATTACAATATTAAGGTATTATTTTAATTGTACTAACTAGATACAATACTTGATGTCCTTTAGTTTCTATATACAAGGGTTTGGCAGGAAAACCTGACATGAGTATACTTAACCATACAAGTACACCCTGACAAAATAGGCAAAATAGCATAGTATTCAAAACCCAAATAAGAACCCCCGACACAGCAATACATTGGTTCATACGAGGAATAGTGCAACTTCTATAAGTAATGTTACCTCAAGTAACATCACTTTGCTGGATACTCCACCAGACTAGATGAATTGTTTTACTAGAATCCAGTAAAACCAAGAGAAAGCAAGAAATATATACTATGAAAAAATAACTGGTTAATTGGGAAGAGAGAACACTAATATTTAACTTATTTACTTACTCAATGTTTTACAAGTAAATAGAACTTTAATAGAATATTCGAATATATATGTATCTAATATAAAGATTATGTGTTAGCTTCAGGAAATGACCCTTGCTTTCTGATAACTTTGAAGTAAAATCAATCAAAAAATAAAACACTGAGTATGCAATAAGAACATTCTACTTACGTTTTAATACCACATATTAGAAATTAAAGCAACTAAACGCAACATCATCGACACTTAAATTCGAACATCCGGCGCTAACATCTCAATTTTAATGATCTAACATAATAATGGAAGCAATAATATTGCTGACTCTTGCTTAAACGTATTGCTCATTTGTTGAACAAATAATATAAGCCTACAACTAACTGTCTTTTTTTTAATCCAACAATCCATTTTCAGGCGAAAATCTGAGTATTCCGTTGCTAATATTTTCAGGCAACTCACGTCTTATTTATTTGTCGCTTTCTGTGATCAATTCCAATTTCTTGTCGCGAAAATCGCGCGACATGCGTTCTAAAGATAAAAATGTGGGACCGAATACATTCGAGTAACTTTTTCTCCAGGTTTGGAAAATGTAGATTTCGAATTGTTGCTTTAAGTTTGTTTGACTCTTGTTTTGGTAATGTTCGTATAAATCCTCAACATGAGTGTTGTGTAATATCGTTCTGGAATTCTTGCCGCCAGTGTTGTGACAATGTAAGTCTCGAATCTCTCCTCGCCAGTCTTGTGGCAGTGTATGTCTTGAATCTCTCGTCGCAAGTGTTGTGGCTGTGTAGGCTGGAGATAACATAGATAAAACATGTTGTATACTTCACAAAAGTGTATTAACATCCGTATGTTACAGAAGTACGACTCAGGCGTCAGAGAATCTATAAATGCTACAATTAGCTGTATTTACGCGCTTCCAACTGCCCGAAGATATAACACAACGCTGGAAGATGGGAGTGAAGGCCAGCACCTAAGCTGTGTCCTAAAATAGCCTGAGTACCCTCGTCAGTATTCCACAGTAGAAACGCCTCATGCTATTAGTAATAAACAAACCACTTTCCAAGGGTGAAAGAACAAAACCTGGGAGGGTGGACTTTCTAGACATGATATCTCAATCCGACAGATAAAGGATACCGACATTGTCAGTCTCTTTGAAACTGAGTGTGTGCAAACGTATTCTTGACTAGTATTAGGCGGTAAAATCATGAGCCAGCGTTCGCAGAGGGAATTATTTTGAAATTTTCTCTGAATGCTGCTAATCGCGCGATTTGATTCCTTGCCACCACAGAAAGAGGTGACACCATGTCAGTAAGTGGGGAAATAAAAGCAAGCACCCCGAAAAAAGAAGCACTTTGGTATTTTTAAAATTGGCTGGGGATATGTGTCGGCATTACAAGTCAGGGCGGCTCCGACAATAAAGTGACTCCATCATAAAAGAAGGACGCAAGACCTTGGAGAGTGCCCTTCCTATGAATACTCAGGGGCAATACAACAACCCGGCAAGTAAAAGGTACGCGAAATGCCTCAGTTTATTCCGGACTGATTGCTGAGATCGAAACCTCGACTGGTGTGCGACCTACAACCGCGACCTGACGCCAAATAAACTGCGCGATTCGGTGTTATGACGTTGAGATGTAGCTGTATTTATTGTTTATGCGTGAATCATTATTTTTCTGAAATAAGTAGATGAACCTACCCTATAACACACACACATACACACACATATATATATGTATATATATATATATATATATATATATAGTCTTGGAATTTTCTCAACCATTAAAACTATATAAAAAAAAGAAAAACACCTAAAGTCCCAAGTTGTTCAGTGGTAAATCACTCATGTAAGTCTATTTAACTTTTTCAGTTATTATATTGATTTGCTTCTAACATTATTTAAGGGATCATCAGTTGTTTACCATGAAAAACTGTTTCGGGAATTTAAAAACAAGACAGTATTTAATGTCATGCCTTCCCAGCAGAGTTGATCAGACCCCACCTCCCCTAAAATACAAAAAACATGACTATATAAATAAATATATATATGTATATATTTATATATATATATATATATATATATATATATATATATATGTGTGATGTGCTATATGATGCTTTCAACAGTATGTATACACAATAAAGCTACAAAACGCAAATCCTAGACACCAGTTTCACTTTTCTTTCGGCTTATCAAGTAATTCGCATGCGAGGTGAATACTTTTTCTGTGGTGTGTTGGCTAAGGTGGCAGAGTACTTCGAATTATGATTTCGGATATGTGTACTATATATATATATATATAAAGAGGTGTACTAAAAGCGAACTTTTAGGAAAGGTAAAACCCTATTGTGAAGAGTATAGTATGGAGACTCCCATTCCGGATATCCTCTCGAGGTCTTGTTTTCCTTTTTCTTTTTCCTTATTCTAATTTTCATTCTTGAGCTCCAATCTTATCGACTTTTCCCTCATTCTATTATTAGTATCTTATTTTTATTATTTTTTATTTTTTTATTTTTTATTCTTTCGGTCAATCCTTAATTTTCCCTGCGGGCTTAAGACTAATCTTATTATCTATTTTTCATTCTTTATTCTTTTATTTTCTTATTTCTACTTTTTATACTATTTTTATCTTTATTTTTTATCTTTACTCTTTTAATTTTTAACTCATTTTTCTAGTCCTATCCTTCATATATATTTTGCCTCATTGTTTATATCTAAGGTCATTTGATTAAACTTCTAAACCCTTAACTATGTTCTTATACATATTCTGATATTTTAACCCCTTATCCTAAAATTCGTTAACTTACCCCCACTCCTTTCTTCCCCTTTTCTAGTTGAATCCTAATTCGCGCTAACTTCCAATTTCAACTTTATGTTTCACCCCCCCCCCATTTTCACACTCTTGGTTTTATCCGCATTCCTTCACCACATCGCTCCCTTTCTCCTCCCCCCTCTCTTTCCTCGTACCCGTCCCTTTCTCCTCCCACACACCCCTTACCCGTTTCCTCCCTTGCCTACTGGTCGCATATTATATTCTTGTTTTCACTGTATTTGCTTTTCTTCATTTATAGCCGGCTTTCTCAACTGGGCAGGCTTTAAATATTCTCACTGCCCCTTTTTCCCACTTTAAAACACTTTCCTTAGTCATCTCTGCCCGGGAAGTATCTTTAATGGCGAATATTTTCCATCTTAATCTCCTCTGACGCCTGCCTGCATCATCGAATGTACCTCTTATTGGACTTTTTACCCTTTTTGGATTTTCTTTTTTCGCCGTACCTGAAGTTGTGGCTTCTTGGAATTTAACTTTGAAACCTCTCTCATTACTTCTCGTGCCTCTAACGACCTACCTATCTACATCTTATTCTCTCCGCTGGACTCTTCGACACCGGACTTTTTGGCAATCGGACATTTGCTTGCACCCTGGCACAGTTTTGCCCTACGTTTCTTTCCCTACAACTTTTATTTTATTTCATTTTTTCAAATTTTAAATCTTGGCCATTGCCAACTTATCTATCCCAGCGACTTCCTCTGATGATAAGATTTTGATTTTTGAAAAGCCTGGCTTAAGGAAAATTTAACTTGAATAAATTGCCTTTTTGCGGAATATACCTTGCTTTGAACTGTTGAATTGAATTTTGATTTAGCTTTTGCTTTCTCTAATTCCTTTCCATTCTCCTTCATTTCTACCTGCTCTATCCTGGATATTGAGCTGTATACTCTTCACAATAGGGTTTTACCTTTCCTAAAAGTTCGCTTTTAGTACACCTCTTTATTTTAAGCTCCTACTTAGTTGAGCTTTTTCCTCCTATTTGTGATATGTTCAACAAGGAATTCCTCCCGCTTTCGGCAAAAAATATACCCATTCCCTCAAATGAAACCTATATCTGCAAGCTTATCCAATCTGTGAAGAAGTTCATCACTAACGTTAGATGGAAAGCATTTCACCATGACATGAACCACAAAACCTCCTCCCACCAAACTGACTCCAGCAATTCCTCACTTTCTACCCACTTTGGATCTACACTACCTATGAACTCCTCTAGGGAACTGAAGAATTTGGAAAAATCAGCTGCCTCCAGGTATGGTCTCAAAACCTCCTCCTTCCCTAAACAAAATGAACACCTCAATAATTTCGAAAATGACCTATTTGACCTCATTAGTCGCATTAAATTCAAAAGACACAATAAACACCTCAATCCCATCATCAAAAAAATCAACAAGTTTACTAACAATATTAAGAAACACCCAGATATAATTGTCCCAGCGGATAAAACTAAGAATTTTTACAAACTGAAATATAGTCAATACAAATCCTTAATCTACAAAGAATTAAATAAATCTTACAAAAGCACATCTTACGATACCCTGGCTAGTATAAACAATGAGGCTAAATCTATACTAACATCTTTGAATGTCCTCAACTACGCAGAAACTTTAACCCCTGCAATACCTAGATTTACCTTGAAGGACCATGAAAATAATTTCCAAGAAAACCCTACTATCAGACTAATATGCCCCTCTAAATCCGACCTAGGCATCATAAGCAAGAAAATCTTGGATAGAATTATCCCCACCTTGAAAGAAAACATTCGTTACACTCTTTGGCAATCCTCAGATGAGGTTACTACCTGGTTCCTTAACCTCATTGATAAGTCTAAACCTAACTTGAACTTCATAACATTCGACATTAATAATGATTACCAATCCATTTCCCCTATCTTACTTAACAAAGCATTAATCTTCGTCAGAAATAATTCTGACATTACTGACATAGAGATTAAACTAATAATATTAGCCAGAAGATCCCTACTAGAATTTGATAATAAGCTTTGGACTAGGAAGGACACCCCCAATAACTTTGACATTACCATGGGGGCCTCAGACACTGCCCAGGTCACTGACCTGGTAGGTTTGTACTTGATGAGAGAATTGGGGTTTAATTTTGGACACTTACAGGGTGGGTTGTATAGGGACGATGCCCTGTTTTGTATCTGGGGAGAGATCGAGACAATATAACAACACTATCAAAAACCTGCATAACTTCTTTAAAAACTTTGGATTGACCATTACAGTGGAACCTGAGAAAAGAATATCCAACTTTCTTGACCTTACATTAGATCTTAACTCGGGAACCTTCAGCCCATACCATAAACCTAACTTAACCCTTTTCTACGTACATAGCCTATCTAACCACCCTAAATCCATCATAAACTCAATATTCCCCTCAGTATCTAATAGAATCTCTAAGCTATCTGCGAATAAATCTATCTTCGATCAAAATTCTAGCTTTTACAATAATGCTTTGCTTAACTCAGGCTACAATCACAAAATTAAATATAACTGCAACCCCCTTACTCAAGTTAACAAATCTTCAGGCATTATTACACACAACATGACCACACACAGAAATAAAAAGTTTAACTCATCAGCACCTAAGATAATCAAAACATACTCTAATAAGCCCATAGGAACTAAAGATATTGATAATCGGGTAGACCCACATTCGCATAAACAAAGAAAAAAACTTAGAGGAAAGAATAACATTTGGTTTAATCCGGCTTTCAGCAGTAATGTTAAAACCAATATACCTAAAGATTTTTTCCAAATCTTAGACAGATCTTTTAAGCATCCCCACAGATATAGCACTATCCTTAACAGAAATTCTATTAAAATATCATACTCTACTATGCCCAATATTGAACAAACTATCATAACCTCTAACAATAGGAAAATCAAACATATCCAACAGCAACCACCCACCACATCCCTCACCACTTGTAACTGCCGTAAACCTAGAGATTGTCCCCTTAACAACAACTGTGTACAGAAGGACGTAATATACGCTTGTACTGTTAAACAATTCCCCCGCTCCACCAATGTTGTGAGTAATCACAGTTCCCATACTCCACCCGAACTCCGGATCTCCCCGCAACCCCAATCCGCTTCTACTCTAAACTCCCGCTTATACAGCCATACCTCTAACCAAGCACCCCCAATAATAGATAGTGCTCATGGGCCAACTCACATTTCCCCCATATCCGCTCCACCCCACTTCTCCAAACAACTTTCCTCGCATAACTTGGATCTCCAAACCCAAATCTCTTCTAATACCATTAGCAATCTCAATGCAACTATAGCACCACCCTTCAAGATACACACACATATATTGGGGCGTCCTCTTTCCCCATTAAGACCCGGATCTCTAACCATATATATTCCTTTAAAAATAGCAGCGATAACAGCACAGGCACTTCACTTTCCAATCTAATTAGAAACCTCAATCTCAAAAATACTCCCTACTCACTTCACTGGTCAATACTTAAAAAGTCCAAATCATATACCCCTGGAGCATCCCATTGCCAACTTTGTACTCTGGAAACCTTTATGATAGCTACTGGTACTAAATCTAAAAATATTATTAATTCTAAGTATGAACTTATCTCCAGTTGCAGGCATAAACGTAAATTCAGGTATAGCAACCATAATAATCCCCCAGACACCCCTTCCCCATTTGATTAAATACCCTCCCTTCATCTCGGATTTTCCCTCCTTACATCTCGAATCCCCTTTCTGATAGTTCTAATTCCTGTTGTTCTATAATCTCTACTTATATCTCTCTCATCCCTTTAACCTTCTCTTAACTTAATAAAATTACCCATAACTTCGTTAGCTTAACATTTCCCTTAGTTTTAACACCTTTGTTCCATTACCCCCTTAATCTTTCCACTTAACCTCCTTAACTGTATAACTTTATTTGGCTTTCCATTTTCTTTCCCGTTTAACTTCTTTTAATGCATTCGTCCGCTTCCCTTCAACACTTCCATTCTTCATTCTTTTCCCTTTCAACGTGATAACTAACCCACTCTATTCATATTATATCCTAGCCCTTTTATTTACTTGTTGATTAGCCTTATCTACTCCATATCCCCTTTGCACACCTCGATATCGAACTCCTTACTGTTTCCACTGTGCACTCTAATTATTCTTCCCCCCCTGTTTTTACTTCTAAATAATTCTTCTCACTCTTTTAATAGCTTCGATTATTCCCCCCTTGTTTTACCTCGCCCTTCGCACATCTCTCTCAAACTACTCAACCTCAACCCGCCCTCGCTCTTCATCTTTTAACCCCCATAGTATTTACTTTTAACTGCGATCTCCACTCTCCCTCTGGCTTAATCCTTTGTCACTTCTTTAACCTTGTATATCTCTTACTTCTTCCGGCCTTCACTAACCTATTTAACAATTTTCTTAATTAACCTCCATATAACTTTTTTGAATAAAATTTCAAAGTTTATATTTTCCCATATCTATTTGAACTAGCATCCCGTAACTGCTTATTTACTTCAACCCATAATTTTTTCCACCTTGGAGACTCCCATTCCGGATATCCTCTCGAGGTCTTGTTTTCCTTTTTCTTTTTCCTTATTCTAATTTTCATTCTTGAGCTCCAATCTTATCGACTTTTCCCTCATTCTATTATTAGTATCTTATTTTTATTATTTTTTATTTTTTTATTTTTTATTCTTTCGGTCAATCCTTAATTTTCCCTGCGGGCTTAAGACTAATCTTATTATCTATTTTTCATTCTTTATTCTTTTATTTTCTTATTTCTACTTTTTATACTATTTTTATCTTTATTTTTTATCTTTACTCTTTTAATTTTTAACTCATTTTTCTAGTCCTACCCTTCATATATGTTTTGCCTCATTGTTTATATCTAAGGTCATTTGATTAAACTTCTAAACCCCGAACTCTGTTCTTATACATATTCTGATATTTTAACCCCTTATCCTAACATTCGTTAACTTACCCCCACTCCTTTCTTCCCCTTTTCTAGTTGAATCCTAATTCGCGCTAACTTCCAATTCGCGCTATTTTCCATCTTAATCTCCTCTGACGCCTGCCTGCATCATCGAACGTACCTCTTATTGGACTTTTTACCCTTTTTGGATTTTCTTTTTTCGCCGTACCTGAAGTTGTGGCTTCTTGGAAAGTAGAAATAAGTTGTGGCTTCTTGGAATTTAACTTTGAAACCTCTCTCATTACTTCTCGTGCCTCTAACGACCTACCTATCTACATCTTATTCTCTCCGCTGGACTCTTCGACACCGGACTTTTTGGCAATCGGACATTTGCTTGCACCCTGGCACAGTTTTGCCCTACGTTTCTTTCCCTACAACTTTTATTTTATTTCATTTTTTCAAATTTTAAATCTTGGCCATTGCCAACTTATCTATCCCAGCGACTTCCTCTGATGATAAGATTTTGATTTTTGAAAAGCCTGGCTTAAGGAAAATTTAACTTGAATAAATTGCCTTTTTGCGGAATATACCTTGCTTTGAACTGTTGAATTGAATTTTGATTTAGCTTTTGCTTTCTCTAATTCCTTTCCATTCTCCTTCATTTCTACCTGCTCTATCCTGGATATTGAGCTGTATACTCTTCACAATAGGGTTTTACCTTTCCTAAAAGTTCGCTTTTAGTACACCTCTTTATTTTAAGCTCCTACTTAGTTGAGCTTTTTCCTCCTATTTGTGATATGTTCAACAAGGAATTCCTCCCGCTTTCGGCAAAAAATATACCCATTCCCTCAAATGAAACCTATATCTGCAAGCTTATCCAATCTGTGAAGAAGTTCATCACTAACGTTAGATGGAAAGCATTTCACCATGACATGAACCACAAAACCTCCTCCCACCAAACTGACTCCAGCAATTCCTCACTTTCTACCCACTTTGGATCTACACTACCTATGAACTCCTCTAGGGAACTGAAGAATTTGGAAAAATCAGCTGCCTCCAGGTATGGTCTCAAAACCTCCTCCTTCCCTAAACAAAATGAACACCTCAATAATTTCGAAAATGACCTATTTGACCTCATTAGTCGCATTAAATTCAAAAGACACAATAAACACCTCAATCCCATCATCAAAAAAATTCTAATTCGCGCTAACTTCCAATTTCAACTTTATGTTTCACCCCCCCCCCCATTTTCACACTCTTGGTTTTATCCGCATTCCTTCACCACATCGCTCCCTTTCTCCTCCTCCCTCTCTTTCCTCGTACCCGTCCCTTTCTCCTCCCACACACCCCTTACCCGTTTCCTCCCTTGCCTACTGGTCGCATATTATATTCTTGTTTTCACTGTCTTTGCTTTTCTTCATTTATAGCCGGCTTTCTCAACTGGGCAGGCTTTAAATATTCTCACTGCCCCTTTTTCCCACTTTAAAACACTTTCCTTAGTCATCTCTGCCCGGGAAGTATCTTTAATGGCGAATATTTTCCATCTTAATCTCCTCTGACGCCTGCCTGCATCGCATTAAATTATATATATATATATATATATATATATATATATATATATATATATATATATATATATATATAGTCTCGGAAGTTTTTCAACCATTAAAACTATATCAAAAAAATTATATTAAAAAAAAAAACTCATAGTCTTAAGTCTTCCAGTGGAAAATCACTCATGTAAGTCAATTTATTTTTTACAGTTATTATATTAGTTAGTTTCAAACACTATTTTAAGGGATCATCAGTTGTTTACCATGAAAAACTGTTTCGGGAATTTAAATATATATAATAGAAAGGCTATCTGGCGTTACTCGGGGTCACACATAACAGTAGAAAAATCGCGTGTGCAGCATTTTAAAATTAGAATGTCATATTCTCTACCTCTCTTTATAGACGTCTCTTTATCTTTCTCCACTTCTCTTCCCTGGTCGCCTCATTTCACCGCCCCCCTTTCTCCCATAGTCACTTTCTCCCTGTTGGGTTGGCGATAGCTGTCTATTCCCTACCACTCCTCTTGCGTTGCCTTGGGCAAAAGTATGATATATTTCTATTAAAGGTACCACCTCTATCTACGATTTCTATATATGTACTTATCTCCGCCTATGTACTTATCTCCATCTATTTTGTGTTTTTATGACTCCGAGCAACGCCGGGTAGCCATGCTCGTATATATATATATATATATATATATATATATATATATATATATATATATATATATATATATATATGCTAGAAAGTTTATCAAGTGTTTCTTTGATTTAAGGGTGTAATAGCATTATATACAATATCATATTAAAAAGTGTTTACTTTAACAGCCACATTTATGTAGTCAAGTAGATATCTTACTGGTGTAAATTCTATTCCTATCTCCACTTCCACGGAATGAACTCGTCCGTCACACTATTTTTCTTTCGTTAAGCCCACTTTGACACAGTATTATTTGTTGTAGTATTATTTTGTAATTAAAATTATTACCAAAGGTATTCTGGTTATTTATCATTCCCCTTCTCACTACAATTGCCCATTCAGCTATTCCGATATACGTTAATACGCTTACACTTACGCATATAAATATATTAATTTAATTATGGCACATGTTAAAATAGGTGGATTAGCCCCTTAAAGATGCAGCGAGAGAGGTATACTTACACCCATTATGTTCATATACAAATTGATCATGTAAATACACTTATATTTAAGGTACACTCCCTTGAATTTCGTAGTTTTAGGAGCGTAGATGCACACATACAGATAATTGTTGTCATTTATATATATATATATATATATATATATATATATATATATATATATATATTTATATATGTATGTATATATATATATATATGTATATATATATATATATATATATATGTATATATATATATATATGTGTGTATATAAAGAGAGAGAGAGATAGAGAGATATAGATATACAGTGATCGAGAAAAGGAGAGAAAGAAAAAAACCGGGGAAACGTACGAAGACAGAAATACAAAGAGAGACGACTTACATAATTGATGTATAAAAATTATCTATTTAATTATATTAAATGAAGGAAATATATTCATTGATTTTAAATAATTCTATTTAAAAAAATTGTAAAGTCGATTTTGAAAAAAAACAGTCTTATGAAAACCTGAGTAAATCGGGAAGACTTATATTGTTCTCGCCAGTTGATTTTAATTAATAAACACTTTTAGATGTTATGTTGATTCTCTAAACTTTCTTTGTATTGGGAACACGCAATAATCAGACACACACAACCACTGAGTAGTATATATATATATGGGTGTATATAATATATATAAATATATATATGTAAATATATATATGTATATATGTATATATATATACACATATATATATATATATATATATATATAAAGCACTAGAAATGTGAATTATATTCATATTAATTCATTTCATGTTTCAAGCTTTCTGCTTCTTATATTTCTTTTACAATTCCTTGTTAGAAATAAATTCAGACGATTTTTATTACTTTTAACCTTTTCTCGGATAATTCGTTGCGACATATGGAAAACGATGCTTCTGAAGTTGATACATAAACACGACGGATACTAAATCAAAAATAATTGAAAACAACGCAATTCCGTACGTCAGTTGAATACGGTTATTCCTCGATTGCGTAATAAAATAACGCAGAATGAACGTTAAATATCATGCGCCTAATATATTTCTTTCTGCAGAAATTCAGCTGATAATTTCACTGTCTTTATTTTAACTGTCACTCTTTTTCTATGTTTTAGTATTATTAAATAAATTATTTATTGCTTATGACAGCGGACGATCAATACGCATATAGATAATACAGTGTGGCCTAAAAGTAAATGAATTGTTAGAAGTGTACATCTACGCTGTTTCTAATTCAATTCGTATGTTTCAGATATTTTAACAATATCTTCGGAAATATATTTTTTATTTAAAAAGTGAACAAACAGGTTAATATAAAATGTTACTTCTTATTGACAAATACATAGCAACGCAACTCACATTGCATATATTAAATATAAATCTATTTTAATATTAAAAATGAATACTGTTTTCATTAATATTACTATCCTTGAATATTAATGAATATCATTTTTAAAAGAGGGTTGGCCAATTACACGTTTTATCAAATCATAGCCATTGTGTATACATAGAAAAATAAGACAAATAATTCTTAATAGAGAGCGCCAAAAAGTAATTTATTAAAAACTATTTAAAATAGTAAGGCTAATTAGGAATACACATAGCAGTGTTTGAATAGTTGATGTCCAGTATATATACAGTATCGTTAAATAGTATGTTGTATTATAATTTTAATAATAGTTAACCTTTTTTGGATATAAGTTTTGTGAGATAAATTAAAGTACTTTCGCATGTATTCATTTAAATAAACTTCAAAGTGTGTGTATGATACAAAGGACACTTTGTTTCGCGATTTGAAACTGCTGTCAGATCTCCTTAAGAGATGCGTTGTAGTGTTCACACAGAAAAAACAATACGTGGTGTATAGGATAAGCTTTACTTTTGATGAGTCTGTGTTTATTAAGCCTAACTTCATATCTCCAGACCAGCTTGGTAAATTATCTTTAAATGTGATCCTGATATGGATCACTACCATAAAGATTCAGCATATATGTGTTTTAAATATCAGTAGAGGTGAGATTACATAGCACAGAATAAGTGATCAAATGTTCCTAGTAGATAATACATTTGTGTAAGTGTAATGGTCAGTTCTAAAAGAAAATTGCAGGTATCATAAATACCTGGATATCTATTAATTAAATTACATGATGTTCATTGGTTTTAACAACTTCCTTATTTCTGCACTTCGATAAGTTTTTTACATCTTTCATTTTACACACAAAAGTAATTTATTAAAATGTAATTTAAATAAAATTGTTTTGTACCTACATACGCATAGGTTACAATCTTTTACTGGAATCGTCAGTGTAGAGCAGAATTATTAACACAGGTCACCGCACTTCAATCACGGAACACGAGTAATATTTCAACTTTAAATTTCAACGTTTTGCCCACATGGCAATTGTCAGCAATTCGGTAAATCAGCAAGAGATGTAATCCTATTTCAATGCAACCGTCTTAGAAAGTTCGACTTCGGAAAGGAACATTGCATTTAAGCCACGATGACGGCTACTAATACTAGTCGCTATATAGACTAGCCTTGTTTGAAGGCGACACATATTATTCTTTGATATTTGTTTTTTTTTAATCTAAACACATGTACGTTTAATTTGTTACGAGAATCGTCAGTGTTGAGACTAATTATTCACACCGGTCGCCAGTCTCGAACACCGGAACATGAGTTATATGTCTTTCACAAAATCTTTTGAATACAGATTTCACAATATAATAACAGTTCAAAAAGATATATATATATGTATATATATATATATATATATATATATATATATATATATATATATATATATATATATATATATATATATATATATACATACATATACGGATATTTAAAATGGAAAACCAAAAAATATTATATATGTATTCAATAACGTTTGATCTTTATTATAATTCTGAGGAAGTATTATGATAAAGACGAAACGTTGATGGATGCATACACACTATTATTTGTTTTTCTTTTTAAATTTCCATTATATCGGAACACTTAATTATTTTCTCCATATATAAATATATATATATATATATATATATATATATATATATATATATATATATATATATATATATATATAAGTGCAGATTAGTCGTCCGAGGCTATAGCAATGCGATGTGGTTGCCGTAAGATGGAATTTTGTTTTTGTGTGTTTATTTATTTATTTGTTTATTTTTATCTTATTTGTTTTTTTTTTGTTTTTTTTCATAGTCCCCCCTTCCCCATAATCTCTTCTTATTCCCCCCCCCCTTCCCCTGTTACAACGGTTCCCTCCTTGGCTTTGATCCAATTCTAAATTCCTTCTCAAATTTCAAATCTCATTTCTAAAAACTATATTTTTAAATAAGTTATCCCCCTTTGACAATAACAGCCCACACTAAATTTAAATTTGAATTGAATAAAGAGAAAAAAGAGAAAAAATTTAATTAAAGAATCATATAAAATAAAACATAATAAAATTATAAAAAATTAGTATATTATTAAACAAATGTTTATAATATTTTTACTTTAGTTATATAATTGCGTAATAGAATTTTGATATTTTCTGCGTTCCTACTTCCAATTGTTTTCTGCCGTATTTCGATGTTCTGACACCGGTTTCTTCCCGTTTTTCTTCGACCTACTCGGTCTTTTATTGTTGTCTTCTGATAATGAAAGTTTTTCTTCCGAAAATTTAAGATTACCCTTTGCCGAACTTTTACTTACCGGGCAGTATTTACTATTTGGTATTTAATCAGTTTTCGTGAAATTATTAATAAATCGTTTTGAGTTTCACTTTCTCCCTGCGTTTATTTCTTTTCACTTTTCCATCTTACGGCAACCACATCGCATTGCTATAGCCTGGGACGACTAATCTGCACTTACATTTACCAGCAATGGTTCAAACAAACTACAATCTCCTTTTATATATATATATATATATATATATACAGGTTTAAAGTCATCATCTATTTAAAAATTCTAATAATCTCAAGGCTGTATTCTGATAATCACATCACTTATATACATTGAACGATATATATGAAAAATAAACGCCATTAAAATGAATGTACCACTCACTTGCTTGTTATTTCCACAAATGACACACAAGTAATTTCAAAACATGTTTATTCTGAAACTTTTCTTCGATATGTTGCTTTCATTGATCATTTTTTGGGTTTTCTTCGAAAAACTTAATCTGTTCCGAAACTTCTTAAAAAAGCAGGAGGCGCGAAGTCCGATAATTGTGCCGGTCATCGCAATGTTTGAAAGCTTAAACAAATAAAAACTCATAAAAGGTGGCGAAAAACAACATGACGTAAGCAAATAGCGTAGAAATATTATGAAGTAATGCAGTAACACAATTGTTTTTCTTTTGGTTTAGTGTATACTTTTTATATTATCAGTAACAAAGTTGTGTTATTAAATAAATATTACAACATCTAATGACTTTTTGAAAACGTTGTATGTATGTAAGATATAATTTCACGATGGTCGTAAAAGAGAACCAGCATCGGCAATTAAGTTAGTTTCAATTATGTTTCATTACTTTGAATCGAGTGTGTGTATCAACTTAAGAAAAGCCATTGGAAGCAGTAATTTATATAAAAGTTAGAATGTACTTAAAAGAAATATTTATATTGCTTTTTAACACATATTTATTACAAAAGATATTAAATGCTCAAAATGACGAGATACTTCAAGCAGGCTGATTTTATTCCATCAGAGACCACATCAACGAATCCCATGGAGTGCAATTGTATTCTCCCTGCTGATCAGTATGCAAATGAGGAACCCCGATGGGTCAAAGCAAGTATTGATGCACATGTCCCCATGAAAAAAATTAATAGCAAGGCCCACTCTCCACAATAGTTCAGCTCGGGATGTGCAGCTGTTATTGCTCAGAGGCAGTAAGCATCCCGACAATACGACTACCATAAGTCTACTACAAATAGACAGGTATTTGTCGAGTCAAGAGAAAATGGTAAGACTGTGATAGCTGAAGCAAATATTAGATGTACAGAGATGAGCAGAAACGCATTCAATCGTAAAAAGTAGGTACTTGTCATTTCTAGAAAATCTACAACAGTGTGGTGAACAATAGGCAATCAACGATTTTCTTGCTATTCAACAACAATGCTGTTGTTTACACGGCCACTGACAAAGTTGAACAACTTGTCCGGCGTTTTGCCTTAAACTCCACTTTTAACTCACCAAACCACTCTCTCCCTAATTTCCCACGAAAGTCACAGTTGATGACCTGGTCATCACCTCGTCTTTTTCCCTGAACATCATAAACAATCCTTGAGTCCTGCAAATAATATGGGCCTTATCTCATACAAGTAATGGTAATAATGAAATCCTCTGCTGAACTGGCATCTGTCATTTCCAAACTCGACAGCAAATATATTTCTGTATATTGCTTCCATTATAGCTTAAAATTGCGTCTGTGGTACCAGTCCTTACGCTTTCTGGAGATAGAAGTGACCCTCAGAAGTATCGCCTCATCGGTTTACTTCCGCTCTTCGATAAAATATTTTGATTATTAATCAATCTATAAATAGTCTAGCATTTTGTTAATGCTAACTTCTTTTCGACCATCAGTATGTATTTAGGAGAGCAAGGTCTACTGCGGATATACAAACGACCATCTCTGAACGACAACACAATACACTGAGCATCGCAGTTGAAGCTAGAGCGATATCACTTGCTATCTTTAAAGGTTTTGACAAAGTCTGGCATAATGGTCTTCTCATAACAAGTAATTAATATGGTATTACTGAGCCAATATTCAATATAAGTAGATCCTTCATATCAAACAGAATAATACAGGTTGTCTTCGATTTTCGTTCATCCAAATAACATGAAATAAATGCAGATGCACCACAGGGATCGATCCTTGTACCTTTATTGTTCCTGCTTTTCATAACCGACCTCCTGATGACATTGTGACTTAGATCGGTATATTTGATGAGGACACTACGCTCTACCATCCTCATGTAGAGAAAAGAGATGCGCACATATCCTAGGCTGAATTCTTAGAAAGTAACCTTTACTCTGTAGTTGAATGAGGTCATAAAGATGGGGACATTTGATATTGCTAGGACAAAGCTCATGTTCTTCAACTACTACAAACAACCTCTTCAACCACCGATTGCCATTGCAAATAACACCCTACCTGAGAGGCCAGCGTTCAAACTCATACGCCTTACATTCACAGGTAACATGAATTGGAACAAATACATTGAAGACATTGCCTTGGTTTCTGCCAAGAAGGTGTACTCTATCTTCTGTGCTAGAAAACTTCTCACACTTGACAGTATCCAATATCCTACAAAGCCACCATCCGTCCTAGCATCGAGTATTGTTGTCAAATCTGGGCTGCTTTAGCATCCACCAGTCTCTCCCTCTTAGACAAGGTAAACAAAGAGACTGTAATCTGATAGGTCCCTCATTATTCACTAAACCTCAGCCCCTATACAATCGCCGCAATGTTTAGACCTTGTGCTTGTTTTACAAGTTCTTCAATAGAATGTGCTACGATGGAATTGCTTCTCTAGTGCCCGATCAACGTAAATAAACTCGACAAACGCGATACTCAGCTCAATCTCATACATTCACCGTAGAGGCACCCAGATTCCGGAAAGCTTTCTACTCCAATAGCTTCTTTCCCTGAGTTGCTGGCCTTTGGAACTCGTTCTCTGCTTCCTTTTAACCCGACTGTACCGACAGGCAGAAATTGAAACCTTATGTGGACAAACACCTAGCTACGCAGCTCAAAATTAAGGATGACCCCTAAAACATTCATCCTTATTCTCAGTAGACTCTTACGTCTACGGTGTGTGAAAGTGTACTCGGTTTACAAAAACAACAAAATAACAACAGTCAAACTAGTTTAGTTAGAGGATGAAAGTATCGATGTTTTATTCTATTTCATACGTCTTTATTAAGTTACTTGAACAGTTGTTTAATTATGCCCTCATCATGTACATGATCTAAGTCATACTTTCTGATATACTCGCATCTTCCAGTAATCAAAATATGAACTGACTCATCGTCTTTTCAGAAATAATCACAATCGAAAAAAAATTTTTTTTTTCATTGTTTACATGAGTAGTTCTAATCCTAGAATAAGTTGAAAAATTAAATGTATATTTAAAGCCTCACTTCTGTCTATCCTCTGCTGGGGAGTCAAAATTCTAAAATTATTTTTGAAAAGCGGACTAGAACAATGTGTATAAAACCTTATCTATAAAGTATGTTCTTGTTACAGTTTTCTAAATAACACATTAGAAGCTGAATGCTTCTTAGAAAAAGAAGTAAATCCTAAATTGTGACTTTCCCAGAAGGATTTTATTTTGATACTGAGAAAATAAATGTTTTACAAATACGGGATTAAAAGTTTGCTGTGTAGTTTACGTTCCGGGGTAGTGCTATACGTGACTTTGTACTTTTCCCGACATAAAAATGATTTTTAGGGAAAGAAAAAATGGCGATAAGGAGAGAGAGAAAAATATAGTTACAGACAGAAAATAAAGAGATGATTTAATGTTATATGTTACAAATGAGTCACTTATCAAGGACTAAAGGCTATTAAAGGATGAGAGTTAATGAGTCTGTCAGATTGACACCATGGAGACGATGGCTAAAACTGTGAAGAATTTGATTATTTAAGAAAACGACTCAACAGGAATGTGTATACATTGGATTTAAAACGACGGTGTTGCAATAAACTGGGAAGCAGCCATGTTCAATATAGAGGTAGTATTTGGAAATAAATTCTGCTCATGGAAGTGTTTTCATGCTTCAGGTACACAGAGGAAGAAAGGATACCTATTTATAGAGATTGTAGCCAGATGAGTTATTGATGTGAATGTTTCGCAGAGGCAACTAAAGAGTTTAACTTAGTCGAGCACATACTATACACATTACGATAGAGTATTTTATTTACCTCCTCTCCATGAGGTTAGGCATAAGCCCAGTGTTATCTTACTCCCACAAGTAAGATGTGACGAAAGGTCGGGAAAGTGGGGTTTGCAAAGCCAGCGCCCGAGGAAGTGTGCACTCTGGCCATTAAAAATTGCCTGGGCAACCCCGTCGGCATTCCTCCGGTAGGGGCGCCTCAGGCAGTTAGCAATAAACTTACTCCTCCCCAAAGAGGTGAGGAAAAGCCTGGGAGGGTGGACCTCCTAGAACTGCACAGGACCGACCCATAGACCGGCGCAAATCAAGCACCGAAGGCCAAGACAATACCAGTTTATGGGGTGTAGTATCCATACTACACTTTGATCTTATCGACGTGTTTTCAGTGAGAAAGAGATTGTAAGGAAGAGAAAATGACACTATCCACTAGATTAGGAATTCAAGTTGTATTGGCTGGAAATAATTATTTGAACAGCACCTGTCAAACTGTGGCAGCATTACTCTATGTTAGAACGTGGCTGTCTCTTATACACGTAGAAAATTGCGGCAGTCGTGATATACTTTCTAAAGTGGTAGAATGATTCAATCATTTCTTTAACGACTGTAGGAACATATTTGATGTAAGTTTCCCATTCCAGGTCTGAAAACGAATGCTTACCTAGAGACTTATCAAAGCGTATGATTCAAAAATAAATATATAGGATTTGCAATTATTGCATTTAGTTTATATATAACGTACATCGTCAGATTGAAAAAAAAAGATTGTTCTCAAGTAGATAAAATAAACACGACCGATACTAAATCACAAATAATTGAAATCAACTCAATTCTTTCCGTCGATTTTACATCTTTATTCTCCATTCCAAACACAGAAAAAACGTCAAATGGAAAATCTGTTTGATATTTACTTTTGGCAGAAATGCATGATGTCATTTCACCGACTATGGAATTTCTTTAGTTTTATCTATGTATCGATCTGTCAGTGTTCATCGTTATTAAATAATTTATGCTTTGTTCCTGACGAGCGAGCGGGCGAACGATCAATACAGAGATATATAAAACAAAGTGATCTATATATTAATCTTAAAAGGTTACAACTTTGTCTATTTTAATTCAACCTGTGTATTTCGAAGATATAAAACAACTGTTCGAAAATGAATATTTTTAGTCATAGTGAAAACAAATGAGTAAAGATAATACGACTTTACTGTTCTAATTACTGATGTCAATAAAGATTAGAAAATGTAGAATTCTATAAGTGTTAACATGATAAATAAATAATCTTCATCTCTTGGTGTCAGACTTTTTAGCTTTTTTTATTATGGTTGGTTTGATTATATGCTAAGAAGACAGTGAACATGAACTAAGTAACTTGGTAGTGTAAGCTTATCTGGCTGCATTTTGCTGAATGTGAATATTTAATGAGACAAACGTTAATATTTCGAATATAACACACCAACATCTCAACTGCTAAATATGAATCAACTTTTACTAAAGGGAACATGGGAACATAACGATACATATTTGGTAGACTGGCTCTTGTCAATAAACGAATGCTCTATCCTGGAGCTCAATTTCCGCCGACACACCCCTTGTGGATTAAATAAAGGGTTCCGTTCAAATTCCGTCTAGATTACCGAGTTCTACAGAAATAATTCAAAGTTCGAAGGCCGGCGGTTACAGTGCCCGAAATGTTGTGATGGTAACATTCAACATGTGAAATGTAGTCCGAATCACGAAAATTATACTAATTATAAATACTCGTCTCAAAAATGCAGAAATACACACCCACACACACACACATATATATATATATATATATATATATATATATATATATATATATATATATATATATATATATATATATAGAGTGTCAGATTGTATATGAACAGAAATCAAATAATGTGCTCGATCATATAATAGAGCAAATATAATTTATTTAGATACTGTAGATTACATATTTCACCAATGTACCGCGGTTTCATCCAAAATGGCAGATGTAGACATCTTTAGTAAGTCTCCATGCCCAGTGGAATCATTTCAGCTTGCCGATGATTCCACTGAAAACGGCGATTTACTAAAGATGTCTAAATCTGCCCTTTTTATGAAACCGCGGTACATTGCTGAAATATGTAATATACAGTATCTAAATAAATTATATATATATATATATATATATATATATATATATATATATATATATATATATATATATATATATGGTAAATGAAAAAGGAAAAACCAAAATTAGTAGGCTGAGGAAGTCTTACAAATAAAGACGAAACGTTGATGAATACATAAAAAAACACATCTTTTGGTTTTCTCTATTTCATTTCGCATTATTTCGGATTACTCTCTTTCTTTTCTCATATATATATATATATATATATATATATATATATATATATATATATATATATATACATACATACATACATATATATATATATATATATATATATATATATATATATATATATATATATATATATATATATATAAATATATATATAAGGTTAATCCAACAAAAGATATAAGAGGAAACTAATATCTTTAATTAGTAAACATCCGGATAAAACTGAAGCTCAATATACTGGATAGAGCATTAATAGCATAATATAATATGAAGTAATAAAATAAGGTTCGAATCAAAGGTGATTAGAATTCAATGTTCATTCTAAGTACCTTAAAGTCCTTAACTCATGAGTTTTCAAAAAAATTCTTCCTGGCCAAAAAAGTTCCGGTAAATCTAATTCGGAGCTTTTATTTGGCCAGGAAGTTATGGTTTACACTGTTCTGGTCACCTCATATAAACTTTGCATTTTGAACATCATAATTATTCAAAATCAATTGAGTTTTCTTAACATTTCATATGTTTCGGTTTCTTTGTCGTTTTATTAATTTGCATACACCTTGGATAAATGTTTTCACTGTCATTCACTGCATTGATTGCAAGCGTTTTACCGGCTTGGATAACTTTTTCGTCTTTGGAATACCATTCATCACTTGGATCACTTTTCAATCAACATCTTGGGTGTCTTTCCTGAATATGTTTTAAATTGTATGACTTGGATGAATTGTATAGCGTTAGCAAAAAGTATGTTTTGGGCTAATATATTTGATGTTTTATATACTTTTATGTATTTTTATATATGTGTTTTATATATTTTCAAAGTTTAATTTTATTATCTGCAGTAATGTCATTGCGGTAATGTCCTCTGAGGAGAAGAATTTTCTTTGAAAACTCATGAGTTAAGATATTTAAGGTTATTTGCCTGAACATTGAATTCTAATAACATGTGTTATTTTATGTATACATATATATATATATATATATATATATATATATATATATATATATATATATATATAGGTGTGGGTGTATTTATTATTAAAAATGAAACATTCAATATTTAAACGCGAAATATTTTTTTAACTCTAGAGAATGTATAGATACACAATAGAAAGGTGGATTCCAGTCAACATTATTTTTATTTTTATTATTTTTTTAAATATCCAGTTTATAACGGAGCATTACACAGTCACGTATTGTTCCGTTACTTGGTGTTTTAATTAAATGCAATTTATTCAGAAGTAACAATACCGAATTTCTTCGTTTTCCTTATTTACTTATTTCTTTTGCTTACTTTTTTTTTACTTTCCTCATCTTAGTGTGTTAGTTAATTTTACGATATAATAAAACATTGCAATTTTTAAGAAAAGTATACATATTTACATGGGTCTCTTTGTGTTAAATTATGGCGTCTATGAAGTTAAATAGAATATTATGTTCTTTAATTTAAATTTCGATTATAAATACATTTATGATGTGATTTTTATCACCATGTTTTCGAATGTTTTCTAGATACGGTTTAGACTTTTTCATTGTGCATACACTAATAGACAATCCAAGATATATAACTGTATGTTGGTTGTCTACATAATGACTAAATGGTCTGTTTAGAATTGAATTTTTTTAAAAAATAAATAGAGACAATGTTACTCGAAATCTAGCTTTATATATATATATATATATATTTATATATATATATATATATATATATATATATATATATATATATATATATATATATATATATATATATATATATATATATATATATATATAGTGATCCAGTTAGACTAAATATCCACTGGATAGTAATCCAAATAATTTAAACAGGATTTATAAAAAGGCTCTGTATAAAATTGAGTTTATGTATATGAGTGTGTTTTTCATTCAAACATATATGTACAAGATCTGCGACAGAGGCATGCCGATTTTATCGATCTGCATCAGTTTTAAGCTAGGGTATTATCAGACAGAATGTAGATTTGAGTATGCCCTTAGATTGTATTTGGGAATAATGAAATTGGTGTGAAATACAGAGAAAGGAAATAAAAGAGAAAAGTTCAAATTTGAAAAGTCGCATGGTTAAATTTGAGACAGTTTAAATAACGCAACATATTTTTTTTAGGGTAGGACCCCTGGTATAATATATAACTTATCCACCCACAGACATACAGGCATATATATATATATATATATATATATATATATATATATATATATAGTAAAATGAAAAAGGAAAACCAAAAAATGGATGTTTTTTCATGTGTACATCAACGTTTCGTCTTTATTTATAAGACTTCATCAGGATGATAAAATAGAGAAAAAATGTCATGCAAGTACAGATACATGTAGGGTAGACATATTGGGAAAAATAGAATGAAATAGTGGCCAACTGCTGGGTGGACGTCCGTATTTGTTGGAGAAATAGAAATGAATGTAGAAAAGAATGAGTGGGGAAAAATGGAAGGATGGGGTGAGCCAGGGCAACTGTGGCTGGTGGTAAGAGAAAGAGGTGGGGGATGAGCAGGGGTAAAGTGGATGGCAGAGAGGGAGGTGAGGAAGAGGGGGGAGGGGAGTGTTTGACCAGATGGCTGCGGTTCAAGATTGAAGGGGAAAAAGTAAGTTGGAATGTTTGTGTATGGGGGTGTATGCAGGGAAATCTTCAATCTTGAACCGCAGCCATCTGGTCAAACACTCCCCTCCCCCTCTTCCTCACCTCCCTTTCTGCCATCCACTTTACCCCTGCTCATCCCCCACCTATTTCTCTTACCACCAGCCACAGTAGTCCTGGCTCACCCCATCCTTCCATTTTTTCCCCACTCATTCTTTTCTACATTCATTTCTATTTCTCCAACAAATACGGACGTCCACCCAGCAGTTGGCCACTATTTCATTCTCTTTTTCCCAATATGTCTACCCTACATGTATCTGTACTTGCATGACATTTTTCTCTATTTTATCATCCTGATGAAGTCTTATAAATAAAGACGAAACGTTGATGTACACATAAAAAAACATCCATTTTTTGGTTTTCCTTTTTCATTTTACCATCACGTCGGATTACTTTCATCCTTCTCTTCCCATATATATATATATATATATATATATATGAATAAATATTAATTCTTTATTACCTACAGACATCGATGTTTCATGCTTATGCAATCTTCAGTGCAGGAAGCAAATTCCCGACGTTTGACGGGCGCGACCTCCGATCACAAATCGCCACTAGTTCGCAGTACAGGAAACTTACCAGAAATTAGCTTGGAATTTAGTTGGAATGTAACTTTGTAAATACTAAGTCGGCGAATATTCAGAGCAAGCGGCGAAGAGTGCTCAACAACAACAACAAATTGGGTTAAAACTCGCATGAAGCTAGTAGTACTGCGTGTTATTCAATTCACTCAGAGTGGCCAGCATTAGTAAATGGGGCTATATAATAATATTATGAATATATATTAATTATTTATTACCTACTGACATCGATACTATACTCGATATAATTATCATAATTACTTTTATATTTATTGTTTTATTACTATTATTACAATTAGAATTACAAACATTACTACTACTATAAACAGTATCAACAACTGCGAATACGTATTATTAAAACACTTATTATTATTATAATTACTATTACTAGCGGGACCCTGTGGAAATTCCACAGTGTTTTCTACATCAATCTGTATAATTTACTGTTAATAATATTATCCGGTGGCTAGAAATATGCACATATTTTACTCACAAAAAATTTTGCGTGACGGAATGGAAGTATATATATATTTATTTATATTACTCGGTTTACGGGCAAAAGCTGTCTCTTCACTAAATCTTCTTAAATAGGAGTGTCAGATCGTGACACACAAAATAAATAACACACACCCTATCGTATTAATATATAAATAATAATAATAATAATAATAATAATAATAATAATAATAATAATAATAATAATAAGAAGAAGAAGAAGAAGAAGAAGAAGAAATTTTAAATATTAAAAAATTAAATAAATAAATAAATAAATAAATACATACCGTAAGCCTGAAACCGGCCCATTTGGTAAGCGTTTCCGCTAATGAAACGGGATACCAGAGTTCTATCCTCGGTTGAGTCATAGCAAAGACTAAAACAAACATTGCTAAAACTCTCAGTATTATAAGGTCAGGATCAAGGACAATGAAGCAGTCCTGGGGAAAGAGTGGCGCCCTCCCCTACATCTCGGGTTAGCCGCTAATGTAAAGAGATCCTCTACTGTAATCGGACAATTTAGCCTTTTATAAAGTCTGAAATTAGCGACCACCTCACCTAAAATAAGCGAACGCCATTTTTGTTTGACGAATTTGACAATATAACTAAATAAATATTTGAAATAAAAAAAATTAATTTATCAGATGTTAACTATACAATATCATTGCCCTTGTCTTATTTTTACGTATCTATTTGGTACTTTGTTACATTGGGATCCGGGCTAACTTTGACCCTAACTTTAACCCTAACCCCCAATGACCCTGAACTTTATAGGTAACCCTACCCCCCTCCCTGACCCTAACCCTAACCCTAACGACGGGGTCAAAGTTAGCGCGGGTCCCAATCTAACAAAGCACCATCTATTTGTTAGTAAGTTACGCTTGTTTTATTATGAGCACCCCTCGGATAAGAGTGAAATATTTTTAAAAAATTAATAATTTGCATTCAAATAACGCGTGTACGATGGACACTCTACTAAAAAGGGTTGATATACCGTAAAAACTGGCAGGCTTCCGAAATAAAACGAAATTATGCTTGTTACTTTTTTTTTCGATTAGATTTTATTTTTTATTTTGCTTTGAATCACGACTTTCCTCACTTTCGTTTTTGTTTAATTTTTTTTTACTTTTTGCGATTTATTTATTTGTTTTTATTGCGTTTTCACTTTTCAATTACGTTTATTCTCTCTCTCTCTCTTTCTCTATCTTCTCCCTCTATCTCTCTCTTACGAACACAAACTTTCTCTTTCTTTCGTACGCGCTCTCTGTGTTCCACTGAAAAAAAAAGGAATTCCACAGTGTTTTCTACATCAATCTGTATAATTTACTGTTAATAATATTATCCGGTGGCTAGAAATATGCACATATCTTACTCACCAAAATTTTGCGTGACGGGATGGAAGTATATATATTTATTATATTACTCGGTTGTCGGGGTAAAAGCAGTCTCTTCAGCAATCACTATCGGTCGCGACTCCCCTCCCCCGTTGTCAGGGGCAAAAGTAAATACTAAATCTTATTAAATGGGAGTGTCAGATCGTGACACAAAATAAGAAACTTAACTTCTCAGATGTTAACTATACAATATCATTGTCATTGTCTTATTTTTTACGTCTCTATTTGGTAGTTTGTTACATTGGGACCTGGGCTAACTTTGGCCCTGACCCTAACTTTAACACTAACCCCCAATGACCCTGAACTTTATAGCTAACCCTAACCCCTCACTGACCATAACCCTAACGACGGGGTCAAAGTTAGCGCGGGTCCTAATGTAACAAAGCACCTTCTATTTGTTAGTAAGTTTACTTTTTGCGATTTATTTATTTGTTTTTATTGCGTTTTCACTCTTTCTCTATTCCCCCCCTCTCTCTTACGAACACACACTCTCTCTTTCTTTCGACCACGCTCTCGGTGTTTCACTGAGAAAAAAAAATAAAAAAAAACATTGCTTATTGTCCGTTCAAAACATTTAAAAAATAAATACTGATCCCTTACCATCCAAAAATAATAAATAAATGTTTTAACACTTTAAGAAGCGGTGCAAATTAAAAATAAATACTTAGTTCAAACTATCATTGAAAAAAAAAACATTGCTTAACGTCCGTTCAAAAAACAAAAAAAAAAAAAGAATAATACTATTATTCTTTTTTTGTTGTTGTTTTTTGAACGGACGTTAAGCAATGTTTTTTTTTTCAATGATAGTTTGAACTAACTATTTATTTTTTATTATTATAATAGACATGCCCTAAAAACGCCAAAATAAAAAACAAAAAATAGTTTTAAGTTTTAAGCAACACAAAAAAGTACTTTTTGACCAGGTGATTAAAAAAAATGTATTATTTCTTCCCCATCCCCTCGAAATGTAGAAAAAAAATCGTAGCGGTTGGTTGGGATCGAACTATAAACCAGTCAGGCCAAAGACAAAATTACTACGTCGCTTACCGTTGCGCTAAAGGGAAATAATTAAAATATGATGCAAAAATTAGACTAATTAAATGTTGTTAATAATCTATGTGCGGCACGCATGCGCAGAGCGTTTGCCGGAAGCGTGACACACGTACGTACACCTTAGCGTATTAATATATAGATTAGTAGTAGTAGTATGATTAGTACTACCATTAATCATATTAATACTAGTATTCTTAATTAATATTTTATTGTTATTACTATTATTACAATTACTTTTATCATAATCAATAACTATCATTAATATTATTATCATTATTATTATAATCATTATTACCCTTATTATTACCATCACTTTAATTATAATAGTAATAGTCGTTTTCATTCCTATTTCTACTATTAGTATCAATATTGTTATTGTATTACCATTATTATTATTATTATTATTATAGTTATCATTATTAGCATAATTATCAATCTGTGAACTATTTTTTTTACAACAATTAGTATCATAACAAATTAGTATTACTAGCATTTTTGTCAGTATAAAAATTAGTATTAAAATTATTATTATTATTATTATTATTATTATTATTATTATTATTATAGTTATTACTATTATTAATTACTGAGGTGCATCTCTATTTAAATAACTGTGATGATTATTATGATTCCACTTTCTAAACTCTATTCCATCAGCTTAATTTAGCTCTAAATACAATTATTATTATTATTATTATTATTATTATTATTATTATTATTATTATTATTATTATTATTATTATTATTATTATCATTATTATTATCATCATCTTATTCTTAGCTTTTAATTTTTGTTATAATTATTCATAGTAATGTTGTCATTGGCATGATTGTTTTTGTTTTTTATATACTAATTTCTATTACAATGTTGATAACCATCATTTAATTGCATTAGTACACTTTAATAATATTTAGATAATTCTGGTAATCTGATATCTTGAAATTATCACAGTTATTTAAATTATGATATCCCCCAATCCCCAGCCGTCCTTGACTAAAAAATAAATAAAATCAATGAAATAAAAGAATAATAAACTAGTAAATTCCTAGCAAAAATAAATTTCCAAAATTAAATAAAAATAAATAAAACACCATAGTAAAAAAAAGAAAATTGAAAATTAACAAAATCTGACCAGAAGAAACCATAAAATCGAGACATTTGACAGTTTTTTAATATATCGGCCTAAAGACACATACGTTAACCTGGTATTTGTTGGTTTACTTAAACGGTCTCAAATCTTGCCACATGGATTTGATTTGAACTTTTCTCTTTTTCTTTCCTTTTTATCTTCTTGTCGCCCATTTCATTATTCCCAAATACCAGCTACGGGAAGGATCGAATCTTAATTCTACCTGAATTAGATCGATTCCATCGACATGCTAGTGTCGCTGATTTTTTGCATGTATGTTTGAATAAAAACAATCTCATATATATATATATATATATACATATATATATATATATATATATATATATATATATATATGTATGGGACTGTTAATGCTCCTCAGTCGCCTCTTTTATGTTTACATGTACATTTAATATACTTTCATAAACGTACATCCAATGCAATAACCCTATGGCTTTATCTTTGTATTTTGACAGATTTTCCACCGGCAATATTCTTTTCCAGTCAACGACAATGCTCTAAAGAAAGATGTCTGATCCCGAAATCACAATTCCACATGAGGAAATGCAAAGACACGAATTGCGATTTGCGGAAGCGGAATAAAAATAAAGATCCGGTCCGGGATTCTAACAGCTTAATAACCATAGTATCAAATGTGTTTGTTCGGGGCCACATGTTGAGATCACACGATTCATTGCACGTTTCTAAAAGATTACCAACTCATTTCTCGTATTCCTTATTGATCCTTAAAGCTTTATTTCGATTAGAATGGAATTGGTGACCTTTGTGTTTCCAGAACATTGCTATTTACCCGAGAGAAATATGGTAACAGGTTATCTGAAATTCGATTTCATAGTTTCCGAAATATGTCTCGAAATTTGTACTTTTATTATGAAGTTTCATCTTTGTCGAAGAGTTTAAACTAGCCTTGTGTGAAATTGAATTGATCTGCGGCTGTGCGGCTATTTGTCTCCTTGGACGTGAATATATCTCATGCCTATCATGAAGAAGATAATACCGGTTCGTTTCAAATGGTGATGAGGTTTACTGTTCACCATTGGTCATTGAAAACATTCCTTAAGCTTAATTAGGGTCACATGTAGAAATACTGCAGTTACCCATCTACTCAGTAAAAAGCAATAAAATAAGAGTGTATATCACATAGCTTTGTCATACAAACTTATTTAATAACGACAAATATTATTTAGTGTATAAACGTCTCGTAGATTTCAATATTGTCTTGCCTCACTATAAGGCAATGTTTGATACAATGTCGGTAAGTAATGGTGGAAAAAACATTTACTTATTCTGTTTAATTAATCACAAAATTTGCAAATGGGTTTTATCTATATTATGAAGATATATATATATATATATATACATATATAATATTTATATATACATATATACATAAATACACATATATATATATAAATATACATCATATATATATATATATAAATATTATATATATATATACATATGTATATTTATATATATATATACACACACACATATATATACATATATATCATATGTATATGTATCATATATGCATATATCATATATACATGTAGTATGTGTATATATCATATAGGCATATATCATGTATATATATATCATATATATTATATATATATGTTATATATATATATATATATATACGTATACCATATATATAATATGATATATATATATATATATATATATATATATATATATATATATATATATATATATATATATATATATATATATATATATATATATAAATGTATTAATGCAAACATTTTGATAAATAATCTATCCAGTTAATTTTTTTTTATGAATATTTTCAACTTTTCTGATGATTTTTTGGTGTTTAAATTTAAACAATTGATAACAGTTATGTATGTTTTACTAACATTATAAAATTAATTCATGCTAACCTTCCCTATTAATATTTTTCGACTGCACCAAATAAATCAATCATTACCTGGACAAATACATATATACATGAATATACTTTGGAAAATATGTAATTCGTCAACGTCTTTGTTGGAACAGTGAAAGGCGTTCTTTCATGTGCGCGTCTCTCTGATGTATTCAAAAAGAGTATTTATTTTTACCAACGTTTTAGTCCATTTTCTCATCAAGACAATAATATCATTAAAAAAGAACTAAATACGTAAGTGACACATACGGAACATTTATCACTTTAATTTAATTTAACACAAAGTAAATTATTAGAAAGATTTAAAAGATTACAATATTTATAACTAGACATACAAGTTCTGTTATACTTAACAATGTTTGCATAAATGAAAAATGTTGGCTAAATACACACAAACACACACACACACACACATATATATATATATATATATATATATATATCATGAAACTATTAAGAAGGCTGAAGGCAATGCAGAAAGAAGGATTGATGAGAAGCTGGAAATAACGAAAAATAACAACCGAAGGACAAGTCTTACAAGTATATATTTCTTTTTCTTTGTACTCTTACATAAACAGAGAGAATTGTGTAAGCTACACAGCTAACGCCATACGTGCTGTTTATGCAAGATTGTTTTGAAAAATATAGATATGTGTAAGACTTCTACGTCGATTGTTAATTTTGGTACTTTCCAGCTTCTCATAAATCCGGCTCGCTGCATTGCCATCAGCATTCTAAATAATGTTATTACAATTCCGAACAATGCTTTAAGAAAACTACCATTCTCATTTAATATATATATATATATATATATATATATATATATATATATATATATATATATTTTATATATATATATATGTGTATATATATACATATATATATATATTCATATATTAATATATATATCCATATATATATATACTATATATATATCCATATATATATATGTATATATATATATATATATATATTAATATAGGAATATATATATATATATATATATATATATATATATATATATATATATAAATATGACTATTCGCATCATAAGTATTCAATGTAGTTTTGTTTTGAATGCTGGCGTTATATTTTTCAGTATTTATGACATCATAATAAAATTATCGACGCATTCATTTGCATCTCGTTAATTTATAACCAAGAGTTTTGTTTTGTAAATCAATATATTGAAAAAATAAATGTATTTGACTTCATAGAATAGTTAGAGCATACATTAATATACATTAATAAATGCGAAAGTGCTTTGTCATTTATCCGAACTATATTAATATCGAAATAAATCAGGCTTAGTTTATTGAATTATTCAAGAAAATATTTGAAAATATTCTATATATAATGATCGACAAATACTAAAAGACAGTTTGCCTATACTTAATTTGGATGTTTATTCTCTAAAGATAGTCTACTATATAGATGTTCTGTATATAAGCGATTTGTAATTGTATTCTCCTATTTTATCATATATACGAATTAATTTCGTTCATATTGATATTAGTTATACTAATAGCAATATTAATTAAACCCATTTTCTGAAAAAACAGTTATGAGGTAAAATGAAAACGTTCTAATTTGGAATTTAGATTAGACCTTTTAATTAGGTTTACACGCGAATACCTACGCAGATGAATACCTACACAAATCAGATAATTTTAGAATAGTTTCTTTCGACAATTAAACACTGCTTTGAACGCGACGACTAACAGTGTATTTTTGTTAATTAAATAGATAGGTGTACTTTTAAAACTTATTTGTTATTGCTTTCAGTTTTCTATGACATTTTTAGTTTTCAGAGATATTTTAGGTTAGTCATAAAGATTACAGTGTCTTTCAAATATTACACTTACTATTTGATATATATTTTCACCACCACTGTCAAAGTTTACATTATAAATAAGCTTGGTTAAGGGCGGAGATTTATTGCTAGTAATATATATATATATATATATATATATATATATATATATATATATATATATATATATATATATATATATATATATATATATATTTATATATATATATATATTTATATATATATATACATTTATATATATATATATATATATACATATAGATAGATAGATAGATAAAATATGAGTTAGTAATAAAGAAGTACTTTCTTTAAAAATGTTGGTTTAATAATAGAAACACTAGATGTATCTCTTTTTTCTAGCTGTTCATACTATTCTGAAAACTGGGACAGTGGTCGTGTTAATATACATCAAATAGCAGGTCATAATATTATTAAGACACTCTAATCTGTATAAGTAACTCGAAAATAT
>OY744524.1:158525033-158585033 GCA_963556195.1 Sepiola atlantica
ATAGTCCAGTGGTAGGAATGGGACAATTGGCTAGGGAAAGAAAAACTAGACATTCAACTCACCCACACCGGCACCACCTTACGCCAACACCTTTCCAAAAAACGCACTACACGCACCCAAGAACCATGCTCCCTAGCCAATTGTCCCATTCCTACCACTGGACTATGCCACCGCACTAACTGTGTATACAATATATCATGCACTATTTGTAACCACTCCTATATTGGATATACTACAAGACAATTACACCAACGTATAAAAGAACACATGAATACAAATATATCTTCCTTCTTCAAACATACTTCCTCATGCAATACTACACAACAAGACATAAAAGTTTCCATTTTAGCCTCGACCAGGAACCTAGGCGACCTAAGACTGATGGAAGCTATTCTCATTTCCAAACTTAGCCCATTTTTGAATCAAAGACATGAATTAAATTCTACCTTCATCATATAACCTACCCCCCCCCCCGAACCCATCCCCAGATAATACCCCCCCCATAATAAACACTATTTGCACAAATCATATCCGTTATACTAAGAATTGACCATTACTTTAGTTAAATAAATTCAACATACAAAGCCAATTAACAGAATAACAGAATACCAAAAATAAGAGATTTGTCTCCCCTTAACCAGCAAACTTTCCATAACTAAAACAATAGGCATTTAAGAGATAAATTAAAACCAATAAATAAGGATTAAACTTAACCAGGCATAACTAAATTTTAATATACTGCACCGACAACAAATAATTAGCTATCTACAACACATTTAAAAGCTAATGCCGGAATCAGCCTGTTGACAAACATATATACTATAAGTAATAACTACGTTTTATATAGGGAAAAAAAAAAAAAAAAAAAAAAAAAAAAGCAAAAAAAACAAAAAACAAATAACAATAATAGTTAATATATAAATAAAAATAAAAATTAAATAAATAGAAACAACAGACAATTACATATATATATGGGTGTATATATATATATATATATATTTAAAAAAAAAAAAAAATAAATAAATAAAAAGAATCTATTTAGTTTTCCTCTGAATACTTTACTCTGAACACTTCCGGTTTAACCCCCCAGCGCTCCTGGCATTTTCTCGGTACCCGGGATTTTTCTTTTATTTATTTTTGACAAGGAGAGGAAGAAGAAAGAAAAAAAAAATCTCTCGAAATATCAAAATGATTCTTGATAATCCGGACATTACAAACTAACACCCTTGCTGTCTAGAAAAATAAACAAACGTTTCGATCTATATCCGACTTATTTCGGTTTTGTTCTGTTTTTGTTCTTCACAGCTTCCAGCAACCCGGATCTTCGCATTGCCTTAAACCTTTTTAAAAACTGTTATTATATGTATATATATATTTAGCTATATATATATATATATATGTATATATGGATATATATATATATATATATATATATATATATATATATATATATATATATATATATATATATATGGATATATATATATATATGTGTGTGTGTGTGTGTGTAAATATATAGTAATGCAAACAGGTGTGTCGCTGTATCTCAGTTCTTACGTGTGACAATAGGTATATTTATTCTGGATAGTTTCCTTTATTCCTATCTGTAATATGTGTACAAAATAATATAACGCATACTTTTTTAATTATTATACACACATATAAATGTTTCACCATTTTTCGGGAATCGTCAGTCTAGCAAAAATTGTTCTGCTGGTCGCACGGTTAAAACATTGGTCACGAATCACCTCTTAACAGTTTTGTGTAGAGTGTAACCTAAAATCTATGCAGAGGGAGGAGAATTAGAGGTTATGTATGTCTTTATAGGAGAGCATAGCGTAAGCAGCCATATAGTGTTCGGCATCACATTACGTATTGTCATACCCACACCGGTTGTTCCTTAAATATTTTGTTATCTGAATCCTGAGTGCCTTTGTATCGTTATATATGTTCAATAACATTTATATATATATATATATATATATATATATATATATATATATATATATATATACATATTATACATACATTAAAGGTGTCCCTCAAATAGGTTTCAACATATTATACAAACTGTTTCTTGTATATTTCTAATGTTGTTAAATTTATAAAACCTTGACTGCTTATATTACATAAGTTTAAGTGTTTGGTTAAACAATGATATTTCTTAAAGATAATCAATAATAATATCGTACAGTAAAACGCATGTAATAATGCACACATTTACACACATTTATAAAATGATCTATTAGCATAGAGCAACCGGTATTTATAATTACAACATGTAAGTTTTGAATTAGTCGTCTACGAATGATTCTTCTTTTCTATTGTGCGGTAGAAAATTCTAGTATTGTATGCAGATTTTGTGTACAATTGTTAAATTCTGAAGTTCAGATTTCTCCATGTCACAATTGTTTTCTACGCTTTGGAGTATATGTACGATCGTTGGCTTGCGAAACACAGCATTTTTAAAATCCCAGTGTATGTGCACGCTGACGTAAATTTATCCTCAAAGTATATCTATAGTATGCTTCATTTATCCTTATTTACGATCATTTCAATGCTCCTTACACCTTAGGCAGTAAGCAGCTCGAGATCATGATTGCGCTGCTTCTAAATGTTAGTGTTGCGAAAGTATTCTCCGGGGAATATTCAGTACGTTTCTTCATTCAATCCTTTGAAACAGCATTCATGCTAAATGTTCAATTTTCATTTCGTCTGCCTAAAGGGTATTTTCTGCACATTTCTGCACAGTTAATACAATGTTCGTTTGCAAATTCACAAATAGACGGGTCGATATACTGCCAGAGTATCCCTACCTCAAAAATTGCAACAGATTGTTTTTTGATAGTCTAGTCTAATACAGACAAAAAACTGGACAGGATCCGGGTATGGGAAAGTTTCAAATTTCGAATATGACTTGTGTTAGTTAACAAGTCATTTTCCATTTACATGTGAAGTAATAACTCGGTCAGTTTTCATGATAAATCAATAATTCTTTGAGTGTTATTCAAGTTTTTAGGGTCAATCTTTCACGTGAAAAGTATTATTAGTGATTCCAAATAAATCCTTATACCGTATCTAGGGTATACGACCCTTAAATCCATCATTAGATCCACATTGGTATCCGTACCTTTAACACCATGATTGCACTCACCCAGGTTCACAAACAGGTATACTGGCGATTATTTTTATATGGGTACCAGTGCTGAATTATTCCTTTCTTCAATCAATCGATCTCCTTACCTCCGTATACAAATGAAATTGTCTTATAGAGTATAAGATACCTGAGAAAACAACTGAAAAATCGAAATAGACAAAGTTTTAGCCTATCAAAAACTGCCCTCACAAACAATTCACTAGCTCTATATACTAATACACCTATATGTTCGTATATTTTCAGGGTCAAACATGAGTTCAGCCGCCAGTAAATAAGCTTATCCTTTATGCGAACAGGATTTAGACAGTGATGAAACCGTTGTGTTTAGAGTAAAATGGGCTGCAGGTGTCAACCGTGCAAGTATCGAAAGAAGTGTCAAAGTAATTGTTGAAGCCGGAACTAGTTTTCGCATAAACAAATACGATATTGTTTCAGCCCCAAAAAAGGCGATTCTGCTCGGCCAGTAATAAAAGCGGCGCTTCTGTTTCTCTGGAACGATATGATAGTAACACCCATTGCATATTCTGTGGAACAAATACTATGAAAAACAATTATAAACGAACATGTGAAGGAAGGATGTACTATGTGAAGACTGATGCAATGGCTCGAAGTATCCTGGTTAATTGCAAAACAAGAGTCGATAAGTTGGCTACTACTGTTCAAAGTCGGATCTAATTCCTTGGTGTCGATCTTCATGCTGCAGACTGTGTACCACCAGCCATGTAACGTCAACTCCCATACAATGCGAAGCATGTCAATATATTTCACATCGGTTGAATTAACCAAACAACAAAAAAGTGGAAGACCAAAAGACACGGATCTGGATGAAGCATTCGAAAAGGTGTGTGTATTCTTGGAGGAAAACAATGCGAAACAGATAACGATATAAGACCTTGTCGCTTAAATGAGAGAATACTTACGAGATAGTAAATTAACGGCATATAGAAATCTGTACCTCAAGGAAAAGCTGATCAGTCGATATAAACACTCTTTATTTGTTACCAAAGGCACTTGTGGTGTCGAAACATTGTGAAATTTAGGCAAAATACCTGTGACAGTATTCGTCTATACTACAATTCACCTCCGACGGATGATAAAGAAGCACAGAAACATGTAATTCTCAAAACCGCAGCGAATCTCATAAAAGCTATCTTTCACTTCAACTTGATTACTCCCAGTTGGCAAGGCATGATGCACCTGATGCATAAGGAGTTCGAATATATAGAACGTTGCTGGATGGCAGTAGACTCAAAGCGACTATGGAGACAGTATATGGTGAAAATGCCGTCGTACAGATGATGAGCGAAAATCCATGGCAACAAGCATTTCGTGACACCTGCTGCTAGATCAGGGTCTAACACATCAGATTGTTGCCAAGTAGAGGAACTTGCACGGAGACTGGTGAATGTGACTTGCAGTCATTGTTGGAATCAGATTCCATCGGTAGGATTTACAACAGTCTAACTCTGGTAACGTATAAACTGGTAATGGGCTCCAAAATTAGCAATCAATGAATAAACTATCAGCACTAAATTGCACAACAAGTGAACAACATAAGGAGTTATCTGCCTCTCGGGTAAGAAGAGATGAGACAGACCTTCGGAAAGTTGAAGAGCAACTAGACAACTTTAACCATTTTCAAGCGATGAATCGTCATGAAATATTATCACAGGGATAACTGCTAACGAAGATGTCAATGTTCAGGAACTTTTTCAAAATCGAAAATGACATTGTGCAGAAGATTGATGGACAATCAGCTTTCTCCTCTCACTAAAGGAGTTTGAAAGCAAATACTTTAGCATCGAGCAAGAATGTCAAAGTTTTTGCAGATCGTAGCATTGCCACAGTAAGTTTAGTCCAGAGTTTACTCGTGGTCTCACAAATGGGTTATCTAAGGCTAGATGATCTCATGTCTTATGAACTCTGTATTTACCCGGTGTCATACTTTGAAGGAAAGTGCATCTTACGTCAAGCAGACAAACCACAGATGACAGTAGCTCTCAGAAATTATGTTGAAACACAATTGGACAGTGCTGTGACACAAACCGTTTCAGTCACAAAGCACAATGTACTATCTCTTCTTCACCGTTTTAAATAGGAGGGGAGTACTCACAGCTTGATTCACAATGAGCATGCATAATTTACTGTTGAACACTATGGGAGAGCAACTGTCGTGTTTTATGGTTATGAAGTTTGACCAAGTATAAGAGACTGTACTCGTGTCAGCAGACAAGTCGAAAGCTGAATATAAGAAAGGTGAACATTACCGAGATAACAAATTTGCTGGGAAAAGGAGGACTTCCTGTCAAGAATAGCCAACAAGCAGGCGCTGATCCAGACGATCATATAACGAATGCAGCTGTAAGGCTTGGACGGTATTCAAGGGGAAAGAAATCCGATGCAGAGATTGCAAAGGCAGCCATCAATATGTCTGCTTCCAAATCCACCATCCTCATTGAAGAAGACATGAACCTTCCCTTGCTGTTCCATGCGTATGTTTTTAAATGTACTGCATTTTATTATTGCTCTGACAAGGCTAAATGCTGCATGTACATTATCAAGGTGTTCAAGCAAGTGTTTAGAGAAGCGGTTTGTAATGATCTATTGTGTCTGCATGCCTTTACGGGATGTGAATCGGTGTCCAGGTTATTCCAAATAGGGCAGTTGTTGGTGTACCAACGAATCGTCAAGAAAGAAAAGACAATGACAGACTGTTAATAAGCATTGTGTCTACTAAGGCATAGATTTGTTCAATGTAGATATAGACAACTCCCTGGAATCTATCAGATACAACATGCTCTGCCACCAAGTTGCGACAATTAAGACGTTCGTCGCGTCAGAACGACTGCCACCAACGTCCCATGCCTGTAAATGTTGTTCTTTGTGCACTTCCTACCAGATTAGATGTAGTTATGAAATGGTGCTATCTGAGTAGGAGTGAAGATGGAAGGGAGAAAACTTGTTCCAGTGATGCCGGACAAAATCCCTGCTCCAGATGAACTGATTCAGATAATTCATTGAAACTGTTCAGAAGGATGCAATAAGGTAAGGTTTACCTTCAGGATGGAATGTACTAGAAAGTACAAGTTGCTGTAGACATTATCAAGACGGAAAAAGTGACCATATGAAAAATGAAATGGAAGATGATGATAAGGAGGTACACATTTAAAAAGTGAATCAGGGTGGATACAACAGGGGTAATGGGTGTATGGGTACTCATTGATATTGTATAAGGATTTCTTTGGCATCACTGGAAACCCTTTCATGTGAACGATTGACCCGTAATACTTGGGTAAAAATCTAAGACGTATTGATTCATCAGTAAAACTAACCGAGTTAGTGTTTCACATGCACATAGAAAATGACTTGTAAACCAAAAAAAGTCATATTTTGAATTTCAAACTTTCCTATGATGGGATCATGTCCAGCTTGTAGTATGTTGTAAACTAAGCCATAATTAGCACAAAACCACCAAAAAACGAAATATTGCGTTTTTTTTAGGTTAACCAATATATTGCCACGTCTAGAACCTATTTTGTCTAAAAAGTGTGATGTAATCCTCGTAAATATATCATATAGTTGGGGAGAACGATTACTTGTATCTGTATTCAATTTTTATCACTAATATCATGTTCTCCCTGAATTCTCAATACTAACTCGAGGTTCGCCGTCAACTGTTTCCTCATAAAATTGCTATATCTGTCGTTAACTTTCCAGGATGACCAGCGCTTTTTCGCGACGGAATGAAGTAGGAGGTGTTCTAATATTCTATCAAGAGAATTTAATGGCCAGATATTTCCCATTTAAATGAAGGTAACAATACGTTCATAGAAGATTCGATCAATTATTTTTATATTCACCATTTTGTTTAAGTTTAATGGACGGTGCTATTTACTTCATTCCCACTGCGGGAATATCTGAAACAAAGCCGGAATATCTAGATGAAAATTCAGTGCATGAAAGAAAAGTGCGATATGGCCGAAAAAATTGCCTAAGCAGCTAACAGAAAAATAATGGCATACTATGGGTAATCGTTGATTTTCTAACTTTTTGAATTAGTTCTTTTCATTAACGATACTTGTTATCGGCAACGTAAGCTACTTTTTTGTCATATTTACTTTATTTGTGTTTATGTGATGTGGTTATTTTTTCTTATTTTTATTAGTGGAATCAGAATGGGGTTTTACATAATTTTTAGATGAGGGCTGCTTATCATTTCTGGTATTTAGAAGACGTACCCAATTCACTGTAATTAATTCGATACTAAAAGTAGAATGTTATCATGTTTACAGAGGGGGTGGGGGTAAACTACAAGAAATATATTTTCTTTGGTTTACAGCAGCAAATACATAATACTCTTACCTGGTTCTAGACATTTAAATTTCAAAAGCAATATCGTTTTCTTAACGAATTGCCTCAGTCTAGACGATTTCGCGTGATTTGACCTGTGACAGAGTATATTACGTGTTGTATCAGAAAAGATATTGCATACCTTTTTATTGTCGCAAATAGGTTACAATTTAATTGTTTGCGTTTATTTGCTTCATTATTATTTTACGTACAACGGAAAACAAGGAAATTAAACTGTCGCAATATATTATATTTGGAGTATAACGTATTTTACTGAGTAATACAAATTTCCGATTTATAACGTACGAAAACACTAATTATGTGACTAAACAAGACCATTAAGCTGTCGTCATATATTACATTCATGATAGAATGTTGGTAAGTGAGTTATACAAATATTTTATATTTAAAAAGAAAATATTTATAAACTTATTTCGTTCACAGCAGGGCACACTCAGATTTCCTTAATATTTTACTGTAGAAAAAATACGAATGTTTATTAAAAGCTTTAATATATTTTCTTTGTTTTTATTACACAACTGTTCCCAAAACCAATAATATTATGTTTTGAAAGTAATAGATCCGTTATTATTTTTCTCCAGCTAACACTAAATATTACTTTTGGCCCACCATTTTTGACTCTACTCAAAACATAATCTATATAGGTTGTAGCAATAACTTTTCACTGTAACATGTCAGTACTGACACTCTCCTCACTGACACCAAGGACTTATAAACAACGTCTAGGTTTCAAAAAAGTGCCCGTTAATATTTACTATTTGTCTCTAATTAATTTACTACATAATACAAAACATTACGCAGACATTTAATGGACATACCCGCTAATTCGGCTGATTTTTTGAGAATATAGGATTACGTTATGTCTACTTATTACGTATACATTTATACTCATTCCGGTTTTTAGAGAATGCAAGTTACGAACATTGTTCCTTGCAGTATTTCACCATTCGCCATAGCGGCTACAATTCTTCAGCGACTCGACTTCCGAATTAAGTCACATACGCCAAGATACTCGCTCGGCATATTTCCATGAATGGGACATTATCAACATACTACATTTTTCACACGCATAATATCCAAAACCTAGGGAAAACATCGATTTCTTCGTATAGAAATGCGTCAAAACGTGAGACAGGTTGCCCCTACATTTGGTTGCCTTCTGACGGATCGTCATATAAAACGCATGCAATCTTACAGGCATCGTTTAAGTTACCTATTTACATTAGATTTTCAACTCGCTGTCGCTGCCGAGTGGTTGCGAACGGTTTAGCAGTCGATCCCAGTCGACTCACACAAGTTTTTTTTGTACATTGTCACACTTTTGCCAACGCGGGAGCGGGTGGAAGGGAACATTATGTTTTTTTAATTCAACGTTATTATGTAGTGTTTTTTAAAGAAATCAATGTAATACATAGTACTTTAATTATTGTGAAACTCATCATTTTTACTCAAAGCCACATGCTTTATAAGTGCTCTGCAGACCACCTTAATTAATTGTGTGTGTTTCAGCAGTGCTCATTTTACTTTTTTTCTTTTCTCACAAAAAAAATAATTTCTATACCAAGACTACGAGGAGGAATTGTTTTATAGGGCTCTGTAGACCTCTTTAATATTAAAACTTCCCGGTATCATAGATAGAGCAGGTGTTTAATAAAAAAAAAACATTTTGGGGGAATACCGGTACCATGGGATGTATAGGAAGACTCCTACAAGCGCGGCTCCTTCCTTCTATCATTCCTTCAGTCCTGTCTTTATTCCTCCAATCCCCATTTTACGATTCCAAACCGAACATTACAATTGTCCGATGTACACATTTAAAGTCATTCTTTTACATTTCTTCCGGGCAACGCCGGACGAAGGGTCTCGCTATTTTAAAATCAAATAAAACGCGGAAAGTACTCATTGGGCAAGAAAATAAGGTTATCATTTAACCGCTTTGAAAACTAATTTTCAAACCACACATAAAATAGTAATTAATACTTAATTTCTTGCGCATAGGATTTGATAATATGAAGGCTGTTTCAAATACTGATTAACTACAGGATGCTATTCCATCAATATATTGTTTATATATATGGCAAAATAAAGTATTAGAGACTTTTTTACATTAAGACCCATCAAAGAGAGTAAATAATGCTGAATATATTCACTGGATTGATTCACAAAGTATTGATGGCAATATTAAAAATGTGGACAAACTGATAATCCTACCGGCAATATTTACTGGGGGCATCGTGTAAGCATGAACGCACACAAGATGCCCTGATATATATAAGAAAACATTAAACTGCAGATTCTTAACAACTTTTAACTGCAATTTTAAATAGATGTAGATGGTGACTGAACTCTTTCCTTATAAAATAACCACATGTTCGCATTAGTCGTATAGCAAGAGTGTTTCCTCTCAAGCTAGGTATCCGTATCCAACTCCTAACGAAAGCAAACCTTTTCCGAGTAGTAGTAGCATACACTTGCATTGTTAAGGTGTCCAAAATAGGATTGCCATTGCCTGGTTTAGTTTAAGCAAAAATTGAGATCCTCTGGCATTGACTCAGTTAACAGTGCGGAAATTCCAAATCTAGTGGCAGGTCTTGTTTAAAATTGTATCATTAGAAACAACATTATTCATGGAATTATGTGAAAAAATGAAACAACTGTTCACCATGCCTCATAGGGCGAGAGTAATATGAGAGATAGCCACTGACACTGCTTGAATGATACACAGTCGGATAAAATAGCTACTCACAATATCACTGGCTATCTAATGATGCTGAAATATTGAGACAACAATTACCTTACTTGTCAAAGTAACAGTTTCTGTAGACAACCGATAGGTTCTACAATATAATACACTATTTGCCAGATTTCCATGAGAATTGCAATTTATAACATTGTAATAGGGTGACTTTAACCAAATACATTTGTAAATATGTAAACTATAAAGAGCACCAATCTTCTATAAATAGTGCATGTGTATATGGTCATGCATATATATATATATAGTGAATAAATAATTATCTTCTGCAACTGAGTTGGACAACCATAGAATATTCACAAAGATGAAAAGGTTACCTCTACAAATCTATAGTCGATGACTCCTTGTATTTTCGACTAGTTCTCCCCTCCTGGTGTCTATCATGAATATTGAATTCTGTCTATCTTTTTTTGTTAAATTGGCTTATTCAGAGTTGCAATCATTCCCCTATTAAAAAAATAGAGAGGACTGATTTGTAGTCGACACAAATTGCAACCTTTCACAGCCTGTTTTACAAATAAAGTTATAAAAATATTTATTTTCATTACAAACGTCTGTTTTCAATTAAATACATTTTTACGTAAGGAAAAACAAGTTAAATAAATAAGTTTCTTAATATTTCGTTCACGTAATGTATTTTTGTTCACAGAATAACTTAACACTTCATGTTATTTCAAAATTACACTTTAACACTGTACAAATATTAAGTTTACATCGGCAGCTAAATTTCACTGTTCACCAAAAATACATGATTAAAGTAAAATTCAATTGGATTTTTTTTCATTTATTGTTAAGACTTCTGCTATTTTCCTATTCTTTATTTTATATTACGTTTACTCCAGTCCGTTTAAATCCAATGAGTCAAATTCTTTAAATATCGGTTGTATATAGAAAATGATGTTGATTTGTTAGAATATCCATCATTGTTCAAAAACTTCATGTTATTATGAATATAATTTTGTGCTAAATGTGTAAATTCGAATTTTTTAAACATTGGAATAAGAAAACGTAATTATAGGATGAGATTTTAAACAAAATTAAAAACTTTCTACATCTAGTATGATCAATTTTAGTTTAACAAGGGTAATAACATTTGAGATTTATACATTTAATTTACGATAAGTCGATTTGTATTTTTACAATTACACGGAAATTCAAGATGCAAATTATGAGTAAATATGTAATTTAATATCGAATTTGTTCGAGTTTTAGTATATGTAAATGTTGATGGGTTGTAGCATCCTGCATATCCGACTTAAAAGTCCATTTTCATGTGAACATAGCTGAACATAACTGTTAAGTTTAATCAACTGAATATAGTTCCACCTGACCAAATAGTGACGAGGTCACTGACTCTAATCTTAATATTATGTGATGAAATCACTACGCTACAAGAACTACCACGTGACATATAAACAGTGTCAAATTAGGCGCCAAAAGAGATTTAACTGTTTTATATTTAGTTTGCAATAAAAGTTCGTGCCTCGTGCACGCGTATTAATGTTTCCTCATTGATTCTTGTCTTTTCTTCCTCGTCTTTGTGGTTCACTGCCTACTACCATGTCACACTCTTACACGCAAAGTTTAACAATAACCAAATAGAATTACCGTGTGTATCTGAAAATATATTATACTAAAGAAATATCAAGCCGAATATCGTATGTCATGTGTGAAATCTATTGGAATTTAAAAGTTTAGTTGTAAAGCGAATATATCGATAATTGTTTTAATTGACTCACTAGTTAGCATCAAATACGGATGTTTAGTATGATGTAAGCTATCGATGACTAATGTCGAGAAATAAACCACCATCTTATTATATATATATATATATATATATATATATATATATATATATATATACCTATCTACTTACAATGTGATCAAGATAAAAATATAAAATTGACTTGGATCAGAACCGGTACCTCCAGAGAGCTATTGTTTATCGCAAAATGCTATGCGGTGTCTTACACAGATATAACTACACTTCCTTATTACACGATTGCTGACACTGCTAAACAAATAATATTAACGAACCAAGTAAACGCATAACTCATGTCAGAGCGACCTCTTGAGACTTTAAGGAACCAGCCATTTTTTTGTCGATGTAAAGCTGATAAGCTTGTCATGTTATCATATGGTTCGTTACAGCTGTTTTATCGGGAAATAAAAGAATGGCAAACTTGTGTGCGCGCCTTTATCTTGCAATTCACTTAATGACTCCCTTCTGCATTACAAGATTACGAACGAAATAGACGCATTTAAACATAATAGCTGCAACTAAAAAGATGTTTCATAAGACAAGATGTAAAAAGAAAAACATCCGCTATGATTATATGAAAATTATAAAAAAACTGAAAATATATTTAAATTAAGAAGCAACTTTCAAAGTTGTGTCAATTAAATTTGCGTCTTTATCGATGAAGATATATTTGAAATTGAAACGTGATAGATTGACGGAACGGCACACGGATTGAAATACCGACATACAGGAATGTTATACAGACGCGTAGACAAAACTAAATATACTCTTAAAAATCTACGCCTGATAGACTGACCGGTCAGCAAAATTACAGAGATGTGACTATTTATAGATATGCGTGGATGAAGATAATATGCTATTTCACAATTGTGACACACAGACCGACCGGCAAAATGGCCGACATGCTCACTTACAGAGACACTCGAACACATTAAAAGGGGTAAATTACTAATCTGTTCGTAGCAAATTAGTAGAATGCTCTGCATACGAACGGAACGATTATTATTATAGATAATAATACATGGACGCATCTAACATTTTATTCATATTTACTCGTGACAGTCAAACAGACCAAGAGAATAACGACCATATGGACGGGCATATCCCTACAGAGATACACAAACACATCTATTAATTATATTTGAAATGTACACGTGACAGACAGACGAACTAAAACAATGACAGACATACAGAGGGACAGATAATTATATATATATATATATATACGTGTGTGTGGGGGTGTTTCTAAAAATGATATTTCAAATATCAGCATCGGAAAAAAAAAGTAAAAACTAAAACATTCAAACAGACTGACCGTTCATCTTTTTGAAGATTGAGGGTGCATCTTAAAGAATCGGGCGCGACAAAGGGATAAAACATTACTCGTGCCACCAACGAATAAGATATATCTTTATTTCCTTGTAGATTTAATCAAATATTTTATTCCAGCATAAACACGCCTCATTAAATATGAGTATTGAAGAAACAGATGCGTAGTCGTATATAAAATAAAATGCAGTCATTTTATTCGCGCATGAAGCGAAAGATTAATATTGCAAACTTAAACGTGACAGAAAATCTCATAGAAATACGTTGAAACATCCGTTTCATCTCTCTGTCTAACGATAACAAGCACTATTTCAAACTGTTATGTGACCAACAAAAATATGATTTGAAACAACCATGACAGACGGACAAATTATATTGAGAATCCCTTCAGAAATGCCTGGACTAATATATACTATTTCAAATATACACGTCACACACTGGAAGAAATTATATTTTGTTACATATTCAAGATAAGTTTATTTAAGAATAAATCGTCGTCGACTCCCCGACGGGCTTAAAATAAAAGTTGCATCTTACTCAAGCGTAACAAAACCGACCTCGAGACATATTCTTACATAAACACTTGGAGGCGACAATTTACATAATAAGTCAGGGCAATTTCGTGTTCGTACGTACGTTATCAGCCTCCACGCCAGAGGGTATCGTCTGATTACCGAACATGCACGACTAAATGAATATAAAAAAATAGGCTTATGTCGCTGTTGTTCGAATGAGAAACTCGAACAAAAATAACCAACCTCTATTGAACTACGGGTAAGGATGAAACTGTAGTATATGTTTTGTTAAAATATTGTACAATAAACGAACGTCCAAATAATGTTGATATGTCACAAAATCGTTCACGTTTTTTTGAGAAACACACTCATAACCAGATACATTTCGAAAGTAAAATACGTATGTTTTAGTTTGAATAAATGTGATACAATAATATCGTGGGGGTCTCCTGTCGCGACGGGTGTACATAAAATAGAAATATATAAAAGCACAAGGGCAATATACAACATATTAAGGATACATTGTGGAATTGAAAGCATTCAAAAACGATAATTCTTTTTTTAAATTAAGTGTGACAGACTAGAGGACGAACATAGCATATATACGCATACGTATATAACAACTAACCTGTTTTTATTCTTCGCATATAAATACCGAAGAATGTTGTGCATTTCGATATTTCACATTTGTAGAACTGTTCTCTTTTTGGTGTTTGGCAGAAGCAAGACCTTTCTTTTTCTTCAAAAAAGCCTGGATCGTAATCCACCGAAAAAAATACTCGTATATATTCGTTTAATCAATAATAGTTTGTAATGTATCGTTAGGCAGTGTGGGAATTTTAGGACACATAAAAATATTTCTCTTAAAAACTTTCATTTGAGCTGATTATTTCTCTAGTGCTTCACAGCATGAAGTCGTTTTCTACCTCGATGAAATAATGTTCCTTGCTACCTCCGCGTTCTGAGCCCTAGTCGAAAGTTACACGATAAAAGCTTATTTACAAAGCTGTCATGCTGAAAAAAAACCCAGATTATCGTGAGTCTGCTTTTTTGCAGATCAACAAAAAATCTTATTACATGCATGTCATTAACAGTTCACACAAGTATTAGAACTTGTTCTCTTCAATCTATTATTCTCATTCACCTCAAGATGTAATAATTCTCTCAACTGAATATAATTGCCATTACCCATCACCTCCGTGTGGCTTTTCACTTTGATGCCTCGTGAGACTGTAATTTAAAATAAAAAGAATAACACTGTAATCTTATAAAACTTATAAAACTAGAATGTGTATGTGCTTTCGGAATTGTTTAAACCATGTGGATTTTGTTTGTGGATAACGTTGTTGAAAAATGTATTAATTTGTATTTACTCAATCAACCAGGCAATCGCTGGGCGATAATTACATTTAGCTGCTTTATTGTGAAATCAAATCACATTTATCGGTTACAGCAACAAATGCTGACACAAGTCGAAATATACTGAAACTTTGATGCATTATGTTACGCTTAGGGTATTAACTATTCTTTTTCTTTATTGTTTTATTTTTATTAATTAAAATCCGTATATTTAAGGCAATTAAAAGTTTACTTAAAATATCTGTTTATTAAAATGTATCTAATGGATTATATTAATAATATCTGTATATTATTATTATTCAGGTCATTCTTAAGATATTCAACTAAATTAAATGTGATGATATTTAGAAACACATAATATGTATTTTGTTTCATTCAAACCCTATAAGATACTAGCGGGGCTACCCGGCGTTGCTCGGGGTCATAAAAACATTTAATTGAAGAAAAATCACGTGTATAACATCTTTATATTCAAACTTCTATTTCTCTCCCTCTCTCTATGGCCGTCTCTCTATCTTTCTACTTTTCCCTTCCCTGGTCGCCCCATTTCACCGCTACCTTCTGAGTTTACCTTCCCCACCATTTCATTCTACGTTTCCCAGGGCAAAAGTATGACATATTTCTATAAAAAGTACCACCTCTGTCTGCGCCTTCTATATAGGTACCTATCTCCGCCCCGGTGCGCATACTATGTACGTACCTATCGCCGCCCCAGCGCACATAATATATACATACCTATCGCAACCCAGGTGTAGATACTATATAAGTACCTATCGCCGCCTGGGTGAAGATACTATATAAGTACCTATCGCCGCCCTGGGAGCAGATACTATATAAGGACCTATCGCCGCCCCGGTGCGAATGCTAAATACGTACCTATCGCCGACCCGGTGCGTATGCTAAATACGTACCTATCGCCGCCCCGGTGCGAATGCTAAATATGTAACTTTCGCCGTCCCGGTGCCCGTTCTATATACGTACCTATCGCTGCCCCGGTGCGAGTGCTATATACGTACGTATTGCCGCCCATGTGCATATGCTATATACGTACCTATCGCCACCCCTGAATGCTAAATACGTACCTATCGCCGCCCCGATGCGAATGCTAAATACGTACCTATCGCCGTCCCTGTACGAATGCTAATTACATACCTATCGCCGACCCGGCGCAAATGCTAAATACGAACCTTTCGCCGCCCTGGTGCGCGTGCTATATACGTACCGATCGCCGCCCCGGAGCGCATGCTAAATACATACCTATCATCGCCCCGGTGCACATGCTATGTACGTACTTATTGCCGCCCATGTGCACATGCTATAGACTTACCTATTGCCGACCCGGTGTGCATACTACATATGTACCTATCGCTGCCCCGGTGCGAATACTAAATATGTATTTTTCGCCCCCCGGTGCGAATCCTAAATAAGTGCCTACCCCCCCCCCCCCCGGTGTGAATGCTAAATACGTACCTATCACCACCCCTATGCACTACTATATAGTACCTATTGCCATCCCAGTGCACATACTATATATATACCTATCGCCGGCTCGGAGCACATACTATATTCGTACCTTTCGCCGCCCTGGTGTTCATACTATATACTTATCTATCTCTGCAAGAGTGCACATACTGTATATGTACCTATCTCCGGCCCAGTTCGCATACCTAAGAACTCATATTAAAGCGCCCCTGTCGCGTGAGAAAAACAAAATAGTGTTCAGTCATGTATTGTCACTATCATAAATATAAATATTTTTTGTTAAGAAAAGAAAAAACGAAATTTTTTGTCCCCCCCCAAGAAATTTTTTTTTCATCCTCCCCCATACTTAGAAATATTTTTAATTTAAAAGAAAAAAAAGAAAAGAACAATGTTTGACGCCAACCCCCAAAAATGTTTCCCACCCATGGCCCTATTCTGCAGAAGCCTCTATGTTCTATATTGTAGAATCCCCCCCGGTGCTGGGTCCTATACTATGGAAGCACCCTTGGTCCCTATACTGGAGAAGCACCTATGGTCCCTATTCTGCAGAAGCCTCTATGTTCTATATTGTAGAAGCATCCCCGGTGTTTGGTAATATAATGTAGAAGCACCCCTGGTCTCTATACTGGAGAAGCACTCCTTCTCCCTATACTGGAGAAGCACCCATTGTCCCTATTCTGCAGAAGCCTCCGGCTCCTTAATTGTAGGAGCACTCCCGGTTCTGGGTCTTATACTGTAGAAGCACTCTGGTCCCTATACTGGAGAAACACCCATTACCCCTATTCTGCAGAAGCCTCTATGTTCTATATTGAAGAAGCACACCCGATGCTGGGTCCTACACTGTAGAAGCACCCCTGCCCCCTATACTGCAGAAGCACCCATGGTCCCAATTCTTCATAAGCATCCGGGTCCTAAATTGTAGAAGCACCCCCGCTGCTGGGTCCTATATTTTAGAAGCACCCTGGTCCATATACTGGAGAAGCACCCCTGTTCCCTATACCGGAGAAGCACCATGGTCCGTATTCTGCAGAAGCCTCCGGGTCTTGTATTGTAGATGCACCCCCGGTGCTGGGTCCTATACTGTAGAAGCACCTCTGGTTCCAATTCTGCAGAAGCCTGTATGTTCTATATTGTAGAACTCATATTAATGCGCCCTTGTCGTGTCAGAAAAACAAAATAGTGTTCATTCATGTATTGTCACTCTCATAAATATAAATATTTTTCGTTAAAAAAAGAAAAAAAGAATTTTTTTTGCCCTCCACAAAAGAAATGTTTTGTTCATCCTCCCCCATACTTAGAAATATTTTTAATTTAAAAGAAAAGACACAAAAGACATTTTTGAGCGTAAATAGTGTTGAAATATTATACAAACCTATCACTACAGTAGCTCTATCTATCACTGTTCTCCGGGACAACGCCGAATATTAAAAAAATGAAGAAGGCACCCGGAGCACTAATAAAATCACTCTTACTGATCCCCCTCTAATGACAATGATGTCACTTCGGGAAGGATCAGTCAGCACTTTATTTTTTCTAAAATGGTCACCCATTTAGTAATTGCCGGGATATGTGTTGCTTAAAGTAGGTGGAGACAGACAGACCTGGCATTTTTTTCTCAAATTAGAAAAAATGGCGTATAAAAGCTATGTTGTATGAGAGAAAAACAGCCTAGGTAAGCCCAACATTCAGAACTCTTGTAAGAATTTGTTAAATAGTATTATAAAATGTTTGTTCAAAGGAAATTATAGTTATTATTCCTCGTTAATTTATTATCTTAATTTGAACAGTCTAGTGGATAGATCGCTCTACTGTCGTTTATATTTTATGAATACTCCACTAAATTTTAGATATTTTTCGTTTCGTTCTTGGCCTTTTGGCCCCATTCTGTATCGCCAGCCGACGGCAGTGGTGCAGGTAAACAGGGTGCGTTCGGGATCATTCGAGGTCTCTCGGTCGGTACGTCAGGGGTGCCCGCTGTCACCCGTATATTATGTTCTTGTGTTTGAGCCCTTCCTGCGCAAGTTAAGGGACAGGATGGCTACACCGGCCCTACACGGTATCGCTCTGCCTAATGGTGTGCAAGCCCGGGTATGCCGATGATGTCACTGTGTGCGTGTCGAGCTGTCGGGACATTATCGCGGTGACTAAGGCACTCCAACGATACGAAGAGGTCACAGGGACTGTAGTCAACATCAGCAAACCCAATGGCCTGAGGTTGACAGCCTGGAACCGCTTGGCAGCGTTGCGGGGCCTTTTCAACTGGTCTGATGGCCCGGTTCGGATCCTCAGCGTGTGGTTCGGGCCCGGCCCCCAGCTTGAAAAGAACTGGTCGGAGGTGGAGTCAAAGGTCGAAGCGTCAGTAAGGATTTGGCTTCGAATGGGACTTTCCCTTAAAGGTAGAGCTGAGGCGTGCGCTACGTATGTCTTTCCTCTCATCCTTTACCGATTGGCTGTACTACCCATGTCTGCAGTCTACTTGGCGACACTCACGCGCCAGCTCTTCACACTTTTGTGGCAGGGCAAACAGCCGTTAGTCCGCAGACAGGTCTGTACTCAATGTCTCAACGAGGAGGGTTTGGGAATGCCTGACTTGGCAAGTCATAAACATGCCGAGAGACTGGCATTCTTGAGCCGTACTTTATTAGAAGAGTCTGCGTGGGGCCCTGAGGTTGAGAAGGCTTTTCCCAACCTCATCCCTGACCACCTGATTGAAGGTAGACGAAAACCAAGGGGGAAATCGCAGTTTTTCAACGAATGCCGAGCTGCGCTCAAACTACTGCCGGGGTCCAGCGACCTCGCACGGTCTAGAAAGACACTTTATCGGGAGTTAGTGGCGGGGACCGCTTCGGATCCGCTTGTGGAGCGACGGTCGGAGGGGGAGATCCGCTCTCAGTGGAGTTGGGCGCCGGGTCGGAGTCATCTCAATAACGCTGAGTTTTCTCTGACCTGGCGATTGGTCCGGAACGCGCTGCCCCTCGAGTACAGACGTTTTAAAACTAATAGTGGAGAAAACTCCTTCTGTCTGCGTTGCATAAACACAGATGTCGAAGAAGAAACGGAAGAGCACGCCTTCTTTGAATGCATCAAATTGCGTGAGTTTTGGATGTATGTGAACGAGGTGACGGCTCGCATCACTCCTGAGCAGTCAGTACGTATGGACGTAGCATCTGTAGTGTACAATGTGATGTCTCCGTGGTGTAGGGAGAAACAAATGGTGTTTCTCACGATCCTAGCCGTAGCTAGACTTGTAGTGTCAACATCACGCATAGATATAGGGAAAGGGGGTGAATCACCTTCTGATTACGAACTGATTTCGCACTTTAAACATCAGCTTAAGGTCAAAATCAGGTGTGATAGGAGGAGATTGCACTCAGCTTTATTTAAAAGAAGGTGGATACACACCGCTAGTTTGTGTGTGTTTGGACGTGCCAAGTTTGAGTACGTGTTCCCTGCCTAGTCATGGTGCACGCCGACCTATGGTCTTATCAGATACACCCCCAGATAGAAAAGTCTCTACGCTAGTAGCACGAATGAGCTCTGCCCCGTCGGAACTGACTCGCTGGTTTTCGGCTCTTGAAACGAACCGGAAAACAGTGAGCAGCTCACACTTAGATAGATTTGGGAGGGCCTTACTAACAAAAAACATTTTTTTCCTACCCCTCACACCGAGCCAATGAATGTTGTACACTCACTTATTTGTAAATAAAAAATGTCATAACAACTTGGGGTTTATATTAGGTAGCCTGCCCAAAGAGTGAGTGAGGTATTTTGGTGACTGGAACTAGTTTAGAGAATAGACCAAGAAAATGACACCCAACCCAACCCTGGCCTTGTGCCACATCTTTTGTAATTTTCCATTTTTTACTTCAAAGAAATGTATCATCCAAAAGATAAATAAAGTTATTGGCCTTTTGGCCAAGATCAAAGTGTAGTATATGTTCTATGGTTGCCTTGAGATCAAGTATATTATCTAGTCCTATCCGATAGGTGTCGATCTTACACTCTTGAATAAAAAATCAGACTGTCATTTTATTTTTTCAATACCTTTTCCTTTGGTGCACTTCCTCTCCCCTGAAGTACGGGGTGATACGCACCCATTGCTGTCACCAAATTTCGTCTGAGTCACTTCTCTCAAGTTTCGCCTGAGGCGCTGACACCGGTGAATGCCGACGCTGTCCCCTCAAATTTCGCTCTCCTCAGATTTCGCATGAGGCGCTCACACCGGCGAATGCCGACATTACCCCCCTCAAGTTTTGCCTGAGTCGCTCACACTTGCGAATGCCGACACTCCCCCCCCCCGCAAATTAAGCCTCATGCGCTCCACCGGCGAATGCCGACACCCCCCCTCCTCAAGTTTCGCCTGAGGCGCTCACACTGGCGAATGCCGACACTCCCCTCAAGTTTCGCCTGAGGCACTCACACTGGCGAATGTCGACACCCCTCCACAATTTGGCCTGAGGCGCCCCACCGGCGACTGCTGACCCTCTCCCCCTCAAATTTGCTGACAATTACCCCCTCCCTATGTTTGGCCTGAGGCGCTCACACCGCGGAATGCCGACACTCTCTCCTCTCAACAGATCTCCACACCTTTCAAAAAGGAGGAGGTAATGCCTAGGAGGGTGGTATCATGACAACAGAACGGGCGTAGGGAGAAAGGAATAATAATTAAGAAAGGGTGGGTGTGAGAGTGATTTTCTTCCCTACACGCTTTTCCTCTGACGTCATTTCCAGTTTAAATCGTCAAATTAGTACTAAACAACGTTGAAAATCGAGGAAACCCCCCCTCCCCATTGGAGAAAAGTGCTCAGTCGACCCCCGAAGAGTCAACTTTTTTTACGGTTCTGAGATATTACACATCCCGGGGCTGGCCGGTCATAATGATGTCCACCGTGTGACTGTTTGTTGGGTACTGAAGGTGGAGAAGCTTCACATACAAGCAGACATACATACAGACAACTGCCCTTTATATAAGAGACTAGCGGGGCTACCCGGCGTTGCTCGGGGTCATAAACACATATAATTGAAGGAAAATCGCGTGTGTAACATCTTTATATTAAAACTTCTATTTCTCTCCCTCTCTCTATAGCCGTCTCTTTATCTTTCTACTTTTCTCTTCCCTGGTCGCCCCATTTCACTGCTACTTTTTAATTTTGCCTTTTGCGAAAGCTGTTTCTTCCCGACCATTTCATCCTACGTTTCCCAGGGCAATAGTATGACTTATTTCTATAAAAAGTTCTACCTCTGTCTGCGCCTTCTATATAGGTACTTATCTCCGCCCCGGTGTTCATACTATATAAGTAGTTATCGCAGCCTGGGTGAAGATACTATATAAGTACTTATCGCCGCCCTGGGAGCAGACACATTATTAGTACCGATCGCCACCCCAATGCGAATGCTAAATACGTACCTATCCCCGCCCCGGTGCAAATGCTAAAAACGTACCTATCACCGCCCCGGTGCGAATGCTAAATACGTACCTATTTCCACCCCGGTGTGCATACTGCATAAGTACCTATCGTTGCCCCAATGCAAATACTAAATATGTACATATCGCCGCCCTGATGCGAATGCTAAATACGTACTTATCGCCGCCTCAGTTTGAATGCTAAATACGTACCTATCCCCACCCCGGTGCGAATGCTAAATACGTTCCTATCACCGCCCCGGTGCGAATGCTAAATACGTACCTTTCGCCGCCCCGGTGCCCGTTATATATACGTACCTATCGCCTCCCCGGTGCGCGTGCTGTATACGTACTGATCGCCGCCCCGGAGCGCATGCTAAATACATACCCATCACCGGCCCGGTGCACATGCTATATACGTACTTTTGCCGCCCATGTGCACATGCTATACACGTACCTATCGTCGGCCCTGAATGCTAAATACGTACCTATTCCCGCCCCGGTGCGAATGCTAAATACGTACTTATCACCGCCCCGGTGCGAATGCTAAATACGTACTTATCCCCGCCCCGGTGCGAATGCTAAATACATACCTATCGCCGACACGGTGCGAATGCTGAATACGTACTTTTCGCCGCACCGGTGCGCGTGCTATATACGTACCGATCGCCGCCCCGGAGCTCAAGCTTAATACATACCTATCACCGGCCCGGTGCACATGCTGTATACGTACTTATTTCCGCCCATGGCTGGACCGTTATAAAGATTTCAGAAACATTTAATTGTCTCTCTGTGTCGGCAAACGAATTCCAATTTTGCTATACCACCGTGGTTTCCTGTAGCAAACTTCAACTGAACTAGATAAGGTCATTAAATTATTGAGGAAATAATACTTTCCATTTTGAACTGGAGTACAGTTATTGTTATTATAACATGTTATGAATTGTTTCTTACTCACAGCCGGGTACCCGATACTAGGACCGTGATAGATTGTGGAATAGAATGTCACTTTGTTGTTGCAAATAAGTTCTAATGTGGTTGTCCCCGCATGACTAACTTTGCTTTGACTAAACGTTGTCCTTATGAAGATTGCAACTAGACGAGTTGTCCTTATTTCGTTTATAAACCAATATTTGGTTGGTTAAAAGCTATATTTATAAAGGGAATGGTCTGTCAGTATTTCATCTTCACATTCGCGTGCGCCTACAACAACACTTGTCTGAGTGTAATACTAGTAGGTGCCCCTACTGTATGATGTTACACGTTCACATACTTAGTATATTGAGCTACAAAGCAACTCTGAGGATATTGCTTATTAGCATATGCATTAATGCATTTTCTCCATATCGTAGATAGATCATACATGATTACGGTTAAATGCGCAAAACGCTATGTTTGAAAACGGTGTTTTCTTAAGTGTTTTTGTGTAAGAGTAATTTCACAAGATGTCGTTTCTTATAACAAGGCGAAATGCCCGGAGGTGAGAAATTGTCGATAAAAGGAATATTGATAGAAAATTGACAGAGATGTAGATTTGTATTGACTTCCAAGATTTACATTGTTATTCCAAATTGGCCTGAGGTGAATCTCTGCCTCGAATCGCAGAATCGAATTATTTGTATTTTCAATTGGGATGCGATGATGCACAATAAATATAAATGATGGTACTTTCGCTATACAATTGAGAGTGATGAAAAGCAATATGTTCGATGAATGAGATTTATATTCCTTGTTAAATTGTTTGAAAAAAATGTAAGTCCATTAATAAAACGAACACAAAACATATCTACTTGTCATCATAAATGTAGATCCTGTTACATTTTTCTTTTGCGATTTTGTAAATTCTGTTGCAAGAAAACAGAGTAATTATTTGACATTATATTGATATGTTTCATAAGCTGACAGACGGAAGAGCTGATCTTGTGAAAACGATGAGGATTGCGTGGTAACGTTCACCTTCTTTAGTTGCTGACGCTATAGAAGACAGACGTGTGTAACGAGCCCTTTTTTTCAATACTCTATGCAATTTATATAAGGAAACATATTTTAAATACAATGAATGCAGATATTTTCTATGTATAATTTGTAAAAATTAGACACTCTTAATCAAGTGAAATTTAGTTTAATAAAAATAGTAGTCAACAATTTCTCCTAAAGTCTCTCGACTTCAACATGGTTTTCGAAAGTGATACATTTTACATGCAAATACTCTTGGCAACCTTTTATAAAAGTATTTCCTGAATATGGTTTAATCATCGATACTAAAACTAATTAATTTAGAATAAATAACATAAAGACGTCACCACTAAATTACACTTAGGATAATTATGCTAAACATAAACACGGCTATATCTTCTTATTGTAATAGGATTGCTGATATCACGTGTGTCACCGCTGTAAGAGATTTCCATTAACTCACACTGACGTGAAAACAGATAGCTTTGCCTACTTGAGCTACAAACTGACTTTTACAAAATTTGCATTGGAGGAGTGAAACAAAGTATTGAATAATACATGTAGTAAACACACTCTTTTTCTTTAAGATACTAGTACTTTTTAGAGCCCATTACAAATTAGCAAATTAGGTTTACATGTATAATCCATGTGATAGGTTAGGAAATACGCGGCTTTAGTCTAAATCAAGTCATTTTGCGTCATCCATATACGATAACATAGTGTGGCTACGTTTGAACAGCAATTTCGGAACGTTTAGCTGGCCGTAGTGTTAAATAATGTGAGTCATGCTTTCAGCGGATGTTGAGAGTTGAAGGTCATCTCCGGCGGATTTTGCCGCGATCACGTGACTGCTGGTGGGAAAAATCTCAATCGCCCTTAGCTGGCTAGACATAGACGAGAGAAGACGTGCGTGCGTGCCGTCCACAAAACCTTGTACGAAAGGCGAAGAGCAACTGATGTAGTGAAAACTATTCAAAAGGATCCAATCTCTCTTTATTTTTCTCTCTATCCTCCTATTTCTACCTCACACAGATGCATGTTTCTGTTCTGAAATAAATATTTGTTATACACTAAGGAACGAGTGTCGGATTGTGTTAAGGTCCAAATTATATACAAGTGACACTACGATCGGCAAGGAAGGATTTCCGTTATAAGAAGAGCGGACAACAAGATTTAGGATTACATTGTGCCGTTATTATTGTGATTTTCATTGATGACGAATAAGTGTATTATTTGATAGAACTGACGAGACATTTGAATTCCCTTTGGATGGGAGGTATTGCATCAGTAGAAAAAAACACTTATATGCTCAATACGTTTGTTGTATTTACAATGTCGAATTCCCGTTATATTAATTATTCTCCCACTATAGTAGTTAGTAGTTATTAGTAGTTTGAAGAAGCGATATAAAATGCAAGTTAAAGAGTTAATTCATAAATGTGTGTACGCATATAGTCGTGTACGTGACGATATCTGTGCAGTAGTAATAAAAACAGAGCAATATATTTTCCCAATTATTTCCAATTTTATTGATAAACTTTTTCTTCCGTTTAAGATGTCAAAATGTTTTCTTAAGTCAGTACTAGATCTGAAATTTGTATTTGATTATTAGAAGCTTAGTCACATCAGTGAGGGAGTCTGCAAGCATTCAAATATTTGCTGAGATAAAAAAAGCAATGGCACAAGCGTTATAACTCGGAGTTTTTGAATGATATATGGTGAAGCATTTACGTTTCCAGTCCAATATGCTCAACGTATTTTAATGCAGCTCTTCAATATTCCGAAAGCATAAACGAAGCACCATAATTATCTGGTCGTCTCTATTAAGCAATACATAATAATATAACATATATGTACATATTTAATGAATGAGGAGTAAATGATTAAATATTGTAAATATATGCATCTAAGTACCTCCAAAACAATAAATAGCAAAACTATTCAGATATGTCTACTTCATCTGTATATTATCTTCAAAGCGATTTATTTTTAAGTTATTAAAGTTATGTATATACTCCTGTCGAATTAAAATTAGCATTGCTTTGACTCTCATTTGAGTTTCATAAGGCTTAGACGAAACATAAAACTTACTGTTACATACTAAATGTTTTTGAGTCAGCCTATACGGGTTCACATGTCGAATGTTTTTCAGGAAGTCAACATTTTACTGCGGTAAGATGAGCAAAGAACAGCTGATTTCAAGATGAGTAACGCCAGGAGACAGCATCTAGAAAGACACTACAGCCAAGCAAATTATGTTTATGTAATTAATATATTGACTGCATTTTAAGGAATAAAACACTAGAACATAAGGAGCGATTGAATGAATTGAGTGTGATTTACAATCAAGCCGATTAGTTAGAATCATTGGGTTGACTCTGTATTCCTGCGTTTGACAAGGTCATGTATTGAAGAGATCCAAGTATAAAGACGTTGTAGATATAGGAAACAACGTCGAAAAAGTTATTAAAAAATACAGTAATAAAATAATAATGTTATGTGTATAAAGAGATGATGTTTTTTCTATTATTTCCGATATTGTTTCAACAATACTAGTACATATTTACGATAGCAAACTTTCAACTTTATATCTCTTGTATTTGATATATTGAATTTTTTTACTATTAATTCATGCCATTTTCCACGAAATAAGTTTGACATAAGTATAACCATAATATACATCGGCGCTAACCGCCTTGTTTGACGGATACCTAAAATAATAAACTATTCGATCGATTTAATACTAAATTTAAGAGTGTTGCGGCGTATAGGCCAATCTATTAATTGGAATTACTCCCTTATTCACTCTTACTCGTTATCAGTGCATCTGCCAGAAAAAATATAATCTCTCATTGGTAAGAAAAATGAAAGTCCATCTGTTAGTCCGGGAATAATTTGAAGATGGTCCATAGTGTGGAAACATTTCTTAATGACAATTAGTGTCATGTCCATTCCAACACGGATTAGTCGTAGTCGTCCAGACTTCATCTGAAGATCAACTAGGATATCATGGCTAACTATATTTTAGTAAATATAGCACGAAAGCAATCATATTTTGAGACATCAAAAAGTGAAATCTGAAAATTTTACGTGAACGTGATGAAGTTTACCCTGAATGGGATTATATGAGGTTAAATAAATCAATAAAAAGTAAACATCGTTGTATCATTATTATATTGATTTTCAACGAAATAAATAGAAGAAAGTCTTTCCAGAATAAGAAACTTCATTAAAAATATTATCTGTCGTGTATGATGTGTCAATACTGGAATACTTAAAAAACAAATGTATATCGACTTGGTATTACAAAATATAATAATTCCCTCATCATTAGAAATTGCTCTTCTTTTCTGATTATCATTAATTGTGAAATTTACTAGCGAAACTTACGTAGACGTTAATGTTTTAATAACTTGTCTAGTACTATTAGGTATACCGATAGTATCGTGAAAATTCTAAGTAAATTAAATATGCACGAACATCCTTCTGTGACAAAATAGCGCTAAATACGTGGTGTATCTAGTGTAGATGTGAATCTTTTTTCTTACCGAGTGAGTATTTCTTCGTTCAAAATGTAGAGTGATGTATAGTAAAAGTGAGGAAATATACTAATAGAACATGTTCAACTGCTTTTGTAAGTATATGTTTCTGACGCATCATCCAAAAGCTTAAAGAGTTCATTTTGGATCAGTGTGTGCCATAAAAAACCGTCTTACGAAAATGTCAGAAAGCATAGATATATCATGGTATATGTATGTAATCCCTCCTCTTCTACCAAAACACCAGGCTTTTTAAATAAACGAATTTTTGGCGATTATTTTGTTCTCGGATATTTCTTAAGATTAATTTAAATGCCACTTCTACCTTAGTGAGAACTAAGGCGATGGAGTGGAAAGCAGTGGCCACTGTTGATATTAAGATAAAACATAGAGCATAGATCACCGATGCTGTCTGGAAACAATTATAAATTCACGCAGAAAAAACACACCTGAATGTATATAAAACCTTCATGCGTTTGAGCAAATGCTATACCACCGGATACCATGGTAGTTGTTTTCTAGAGTGTGCGTAGATAGTTTAACATTCTCATAAAGCTAAGATGTCGTCAAACTATTAGACAACGCACAGTATCTCGAAACAACATTTTGGAGTACTTGTATCAGTGAACTTAAACAAATATGCATCGGTTTTCTTTTGTGATTAATTACTTCTTGTTTTTTTCTTTTCTTTTAACTTTTTGCATGACAGTGATGCACTTTATTATGCTACGATATACATTTACACTAATTTGCTACTACAATTACCTTAATCAAATTCTCAAATTCAAGATATTCGAACACCTGATGGGACCTCACAAATTACAAGTTACTTATGATGTAATTTCACAATAACATACACACTGATAATGATATAAAGGGCGTTATTTTATCATATTAATAGACGAAAAATAAATAAGAGATTTGCTTCCGAAACATATATGTTAGATAGAGTACGTCTGCTAATATATAATCCTCATATGTGATGCTTTGGATTTCGGGACTCCAGTCTAAAAGGTTGTGTGCTATGACAACATGGAGGACTTAAAATGTTTTAATGACAACTAGTGAGCCACGATTTAAGCCTGTTGTTATACTGGGAGGTGCAAGATTTGACTTTTGTACCAACATGCTATGGTACTAACATAAATTAAGAGTATGTCTTATATAATATGTCAAAGTCACAATCTATAGTAAATGACGTCGTCGGACAGAACAAACAGCGCGATAAATAGATATACTATTCCTACAATGAAACATTTCCCGACACACCTGTGAATAATTGATTAATGAAATGTGTGTTTTAACTATAAAATAAGAAAAAATATAAACAGAAGAAAGTGTACAATTATATTAAGAGGAAGCAAGCGATTCTGAGTAACGAACTCATGCAACGATTGTGAGTCTGCGTGTGATATATATATATATATATAGTATAAAAATGCACTTATGACAAGTTACTTTCTTGGCATAATCATATTTTCATACTGCGACTCAGCTTTTCTCAAGCATTGAGAACTGTTGAACTAAATACTAAAGCAACGATATTAACGTAATATATTATTTTACAATCATACACTTGATAATAAAACTAATGTGTATTTATCCTCGTATATATATATATATATATATATATATATATATATATATATATATATATATATATATATATATATATATACATTTGGTCACACGAAAGTTCGTGAGTAGAACAGCAGCCTTTTACAAGGCTCCGGACGAAACAATCTAAAATGGTAAGAGAAAGTTAGAAATCAAATAATCAGACAATTACAAAATTGCACTTTATTTTGAAAATTGCACGGTTAAACATTTACAGTGCATCAGAAATATTATTATAATTCATATATGAAACATTAAATTACTGATGTCATTCTCTGATTTTATATAGATATGTTTTTAATATATCTTGATAATATTTCACACCTACCCACAACCAAACCTCCCTGCTCCCCCCTCATCCATTTAACCATTCCGACTACTTCTCTCACACTCTTACTCACCTACCCCCTCCCACTTTCAAACCACCTTCATTTTTTCAAACCCACACACAAAAATCACAGAGCTTCCCCCTCCTCTTTCCCCCATTCCTCTACTTCTATACTAACAGCCATCCACATTATTTCCGTTCACCCCACCCCTCCACTTTTTCACTCAGAACCATCCTCATTTATTTCAGTCCATGCTACTGACTTCACTAAGACCGGACCTCGGGTCTGCGTACCCAGTAATGGCTACTACTTTTTCTCATCACCCCATCATGTCAACACAATATTTGCACGTACTTGCATGACATTTTCCTTAAATTATCATCATGAGAAAGTCTCACAAATAAAGACGAAATGTTGATGAATATATAAAAAAACATCCTTTTTGTTTTTTTCCTTTTTCATTTCCCTTATATATATATATATATATATATATATATATATATATATATATATATATATATATATATATATATATGTTATTCCAGTCAGATTTTATAAGTTCAACTTTAAAATCATTCTATATTGAAAATCAAACTGAGCATTTGACTAGCAAAGTTTCATATGTTACTGTCGAAACACGTCATGGACTGGTTATTTACTAACGTACTTTGTTACAAGTTTTGCATTAAACACTTATTCCGGCGCATGAGCTTGTGTAGCTTGAATGGTTTAGAATGTACGTTTAATAAAGCGCCATGCACTTCCTTAAATTATTACCAAAAGTAATGTTTTAAGCTACTTTTTGATTTCTAATTAGATATACACATTATTTGAGCATATCAGGAAATTAATAAAAACTGAATGTACATCATCCTCCTAAGGAGCAAACCTCCTCTCTTTTTCCTGTGAAGCAGGAGTTGGGAGATTATTGATGCAGTTGGTTTTGAGACAAGAATAGATCCTACGGATGGAAAGCAAACATGACAAATTTGTATTGTATTTCTATTAAAGAGTGTATATTTTTGAAACACCAAATAATGAATAAATCATAAAAATACATTTTAAAAAACACTTAATGAAACCAAATCAATATATAACTCTAACCCCGGTACCTTTTTCAAAAGAGACGCTTCAACAATGCACCCTTTTTTAACGCTGAACCCAAACACTCTTTGCCCGTGTTGTTTTGATTTTGAGACGCTGATGATTCCTCTATGGGCTATAGACTTGTTTTTAATTTCAACGGTCACGACTCTGAAATATGTAACGTATAGTTATTTAAATAAATTATTTGTATTTGGCTTTCACTATTTCTGCGATCGATAAACTTATAGATTTCTTTTCAACATAACCTTGCACACACTATATATATATATATACATGTGTATATACATATATATATATATATTTGTGTACACATATATATATATATATATATATATATATATATATATATATATATATATATGGGGGGTGTTTCTGTATGTGGAACAGTTGGAGGAATATTCGTCACACAATTATATTAAGTGAAGTGTCAATTACATAATGAAAAGAAATCGAAAATCACTGACAACTGATCTCATTTTCTCCTCATATCGATTAGCACCAGGGGGAAACGCACGATGTTCAGAAGACAACATCGCGATAAAGTGTAATCTCTATTTTAAAATAAAAAGGAGGTCATCAGAGTCAAGTGGAAAATAAAAAGACACACTACTAGAAATTCTCCGCCATTATTCTGCAGTGTTTTCCCGCGGCAGCTATGGCGGTTCACGCTGTTTTTCTTTAGCATTATTAGCCGGCTAAAATCTGTTAGTTAATCACATCGATCATGCTTCATTTTAATAGGAAAAGTTTACAAGTATTTCGAAATATTGAAGAAATCATTATCGTACTAGTTTTGAACAGAAAGGACACTTTTATTCGCGAATCAGAATATACATCCACAAGTAATATTGTGTCCCCTCCATCACGTATATGTATTCAACATGCTTCTAACGCTATCATACTTTCAGATTGAGTTCTTGGCCTTTTGGCTAAGATCAAAGTGTAGTATCTGTTCCGATGGATACTGCACCCCATAGACTGGTATTGTCTTGGCCTTCGAGGTTTGATTTACGCCGGTGTATGGGTCTGTCCTGTGCAGTTCTAAGAAGTCCACCCTTCCAAGCTTCGCCTCCCCTCTTTGGGGAGGAGTAAGTTTATTGCTTACTGCCTGAGGCGCCCCTACCGGGGAATGCCGACGGGGCTGCCAGGCAATTTTTAAACCCCACTTTCCCGACCCGACCTTGGGTCACATCTTACTTGTGGGAGTAAGATAAAACTTGGCCTCGTGCCTAACTCCTGAAGAGGAGTAAATCAATATCATACTTTCAAACTCATTTTAAACTTGTGAATAGAAATGCATTCTTAAGAAATGATGGGGTGTGCTAAGCTGCATCTAACATAAATAGAAAGGTAACTAAAGTAAAGATACTGGACAAACAATACAGTGTTCAATCATCTGTAATAAAACGTGATATATTAAAATAAACATATACTACTATGATACTATAATACAACTTTCAACACAGTGAAACAAAAATGGAATTTAAACAGATGAATTACGCTTCATTAAATATGACCACTTTGTACTAGCAGTTGCAGCGTCGCCATTCCATACAAATCTTTAAAAAACTTGTTAGTAAAGATTGCTTATTAGAATCTGTGAAACGTTTTCAAGCATTCAGACCAGTACAAGCTAGTTTTAAAAGAAGACAATTGGAAGTCAAATACCAAACAGTAGGTCATCACCAGACCCCCACTAAAGAAAATGAAGTTGACTAGATCGCATCTAAAGACTGCAAACGTAACGTAAATTAGAAATCATCCGAACTGTATAAGAAAGACAGCTTGCATATGAAAGGACAATAGTTAACCATTATTTCACTAATTGCATTTTACACGATAACGTTTGCGTCATATTTCACTATTGCATGGACAATCATATAGTTCAACACATACAAACGGCAGGTTCACCAGCTTTATTATATGTTCAACAAGTATCACTTATATGTTTAAACACACTTTCCATTTACAAATATAACCTTAAAACAATAACATCGTTACCTTTACTGTTTATTACCAAAAATCATCAGCATATTATTGTAAAAAATAATAATAAATACCATAAGTTAATTTATCGTAAAATGCTACTTGAGAAAGTTGGTATAAAGCGTAGTCTCCAATTACATCTCCAGAGAACCGACACATGCATATAGAGAGGCAAAGCTACCGTAAATATAATATGGATATAATTATAAATCACAAATTACATTGGAATTAAAGGTAATAACAGCTGCGTTAACCACCAATTAAGTTTTAGACATGCCTGTAGACATCAAGTGTTACATTGCTATTCGATGTGATATACGTTTAATAGACTATTGAGTTAGGAAATGCCCGTTTGCCGCTCTCTCCATCTTTCTCTTTCAGTATTTTGTCTTCATGTTTGACGACGGTTAGCATGACATTTTATTTAACTCCACTGAGTGCATTAACTTAGCAAAAGTTGAATTACTTTCTCCAGCTAATAGCTGATTCTGTTCATTTTATGAGTCTTGCAAACGGCTCTACCCAACCTGTACCTAAACTTCAGGACGTATCTCTTCTCCGATATCGAAACCGCAATTAAGATGTTATCATGTCACCATAAATTCACTATGTAATCATATGACACAGGGCACTTAACTAATATTCTCTATCTTTTTACGTGCTTTAAAATAAATTATACACGGTGAAGCCAATAATGTAGAAAATAAATCAATTCCATATAATTACATGAAAGAAGAAAAAAATATCCTGAAAAAAAATCAGTGCCATGATGATAACTCGATGAAATAGCTAATTATTATTCAGCCCATTAGTAGTAAGTTGATATGCTTTTTCAGAAAATTTCGAGAAGATAACATTCACCCATACCGGTTAGTAATATGTAAAGTAAAAATTAATAAGTCGTTTTTACTTGAGATACCACCAAAATGTGAAAATGACTAGATGTTTGATACAACATAATTAAAACTGCTTAAATGAAGTCATCTTGCGAAAACCGTACAAAAATGAAGAGATAAATAAATAAATAATATTACATAAGTCATAACTTATCATGCTTAAAGGAAGTAAACAGTATACAGAAAAAGAAAATAATAATTGATATCCCTTTCTTACTACCTCTTTCTCACAGGAGACACGTTGCTAGTCTTTTTCTACCTAATCGTAAACTCGATGACATGTGCTCCAGTAAGCTTCAATATATCGTCCCCTGTAAAACGTTCATAACAAAAACTCGTCTAGACACAACAGCTGTCAGTAATCTCCATTTCTCTCTATATTTGCTAAAATAAAACTAAACGAAACAACCATGAGTGAAGTTTTCTTCTTGAAGTACTTCTCTGTTGAACTCAGCACCGCGGGGCTGCTTTCCAGCTGACTACAACACTGTCGTTTCCAAGTCGAATATGAACAGATTATTGCTAAGCCGTTCTCCTAAATAATAAATTATGTCAAAATCCACCATCATTACCAATAATCTCGGCGTTTTGTCACCGTTCACCTGACACTCATACACCCTTATCCTCGAGTGACTGTTGGACCTTGATAAGTAGGTACTCTGTAGTAAAAAAAACATTTTAAACGGAACAATTACAAGTAAACATTTATATTTTAAAATTAATATTACATTCCATTTATCTACCAATATCTGAATATAATAGTTAAACGAGAAGTTTTCGACATTAAATAACATATGATGAAGCAGGTTTCAATGATATCTTTATTATTACCTACTAGAATGTTATAAATAAACAATTTGCGTCAACGTGGCAACAGTCGCAGCTCCGTTATTCCATTCCTTACTAAGTTATTCTCAAATTAAGCCGTGATTGTTCTATTATTTTATTAGTAAAATGTATTATTTTTAATATACTTACACCCACAGTTTTATTTTACGAATAAGATTTATTTATATTTAACGTGGTTAAGCATTTCTTTATGATTTAACAATAGTGACGCGACATTAATCAAAGGTAAACAGAGGAAATTTAGTTTAATCGTTGTATAGAATTTCGTTTATTTTCTATTATTCAACAAGTGTAACTAGTTATGTGTTTTAACTTTTTAGTTGCTCTTTATATTTCTAACAAACTCTGAAATATCCTTGAAATAGTTTTACTCGCCGGACAGAGAATTACAAGTGTGAGTCTGACTATCGTTACGTTTCCCGATGAATAAGTCATAGTTGGTGTATTCGACCGAGTGGGTTGAGTTTCCAGTGTTTTCGTGAAACCGTAAGTACCGACAGATGAACATGATACTGCATAGTGACCATTATTCAAACATATATGTGTATATATATACAAGCACATTAAGGATACGTGATTTACGTGTCAATACCTGATCGAGTCGATGGCGTTTCGGAGCCTAATTTTAAAATAATCAGAAATCATTTCTTCTAAAAATCGTTTCCTCGCAAGGCTGTATGTTGAGATAAAATTGTGGAATAAGATTATATTAATTTGTTTTAAATAGTAAACAATTAACTGTTGGTTTTATCTTTTCAATTTTTTTTTCAGACCGTGATATGCGACTTTAGCATTATGCAACTTCCTGGGGAAACTGCCTTTCCATTTTCCCTTCTACATTCATTCTAGAGAATATGCTTAATAAAGTTCAGCTGTTCCGGAAATAGAACTGAAACATTTCTGCAAATGTTTACCAAAAATGAAAGGTTTTATATAATGAACATGTAATTATATATATATATATATATATATATATATATATGTATATGATCATTATTTAAAACCAAAATATAAAACGATTTCAAAACTAATTTCTTATTGTTTTGTTGACTTGAAAATAACTCATATATAAATCTTCAGCAAAATTAATAATACCACATGGTATGATAATGATACAGGAGAAATAATACTAAAGTCAAAATTCTCTTTCCTGAAAGTCTGTAATCGTAAGAACTACATCAGGCCAGTATTATTATCCGACATACAATATTTTTTCTCTTTTCTCGACTTTTCTAGGTAAGTTCTGTTTCGCAATTGCATGTCAAACATACACCCCATCTAGCTATCAGGATATTCATAACAGACTATACCCTATATAAATGAATCACTAAAGCGTTAGACACACTTTATTTTTAAGTGGGTGACCTTTTTCCTTATTTATAGATAAGTACACCACAGTAACGCCACGTACTCCAGCAATCGAATACACGTGACTTTAGTAAATGTACTGTAAAATTAAGGGAAGTCACCCACTTAAAAATAAAGTGTATACAACTCATACTAAAACATATAGAATAATTTGACTGTAATTTGACTAAAGTAAATACGATGGATAAACAATACATCTAAACGCTTCTAAATTTGTAGCGTTAGATTCAAATACTACATATAAATACCTCTATAAAGAAAGAGAGAATTAACATGGCAAGTAAGCTTAAACTGGTTATCCAAACAAGTTTACTTGATTTATTTCAGTGTTATATTAGCTACATGCAGCGTGACTTTAGTGTCCGTATGTGCTTCAATTTCTGTCGACGATACATTTTAGTCTATTCCGTACAGGTTTTAAGTGTTGAAACACAGTGTTCTTTAGTTTTTCGAACTAGGTCGTCAGATTTATTATTTCCTGGCAAACGGTGTTGATTTGTAAATCTCAGAGGTTGAACTGTTGCATCAACTATGTGCAAAATAAATCGTTGATATTCTAATACGAACATTTTTAATTTTTTGTATAGTTCCGTTTTAAGTAATGTTGAATCAACTATGTGCAAAATAAATCGTTGGCATTTTTAATACGAACATTTTTAATGTTTTGATAGTTCCATTTAAAGTAACTTTCACCCTCGAATTTTATTTATTTACCAGTTACTGTTCGTGCTATTCTGTTAGTTCTTAACACGGTCGGTTCATTAAACCTTTTCCATGTATGTAGGTTGATTATCGACACGTCTGAACTAGAATCTAATTGTAATTTTACATTTTTATCCAGGATGTTCACCTGTAAATATCCGTTTTTTTTTCTATCAGTCTTCTACCTTTTGTAATGTAAGATTTGGTTCACTTTCTAAATTTTTAGGACTCTACGTCTGATTTCCGCGTCTCTGGCTGATACAAGTCCTTGCACTAATATTAAACATTTAAAGTTATCCGTGCTAAGTTAAGCTTGGATTATATCGCTACAGTTGTATGAACGATCACTGCAAAAGTCGAATAATCTCAGTTGTCTTATCTGATTAAGTATATACACTTCAACTGTCTGTAGAAAAGAGAGAAGTGTCGGCTAAATAATCTTGTTAAAAGTGTAAACCCTTCAGAAAAAAAAATCAAGTCGTTTTTTTTGTATTAAAATATAGTGCACCAATTTGGTATGTTCGGGGGTCCTTAATTTTCGGAGCAGTATGCGAACATTTTGAAAGTCTGCCTAATGTTGTATAGATCCTCATACCTTCTGAAATATAAGGCAACACTTGTATCCTCGTCTGGAAGAATAAGTAAAACTGTAAATTAAACTGCAAAACGCATTTACAGAGAAATGTTTTTGTTTTCGTTATTTGAACCCCTATCTGACATTATTTGTAGTGAGTCTTCGATTTTAGAAAGTTTTACCCCAGCAGTCTTTCTTCGGATGTCGATGTTTTCCATTTTGTTCCAGTAGACTTACTTCAATTTTGTATCTTGTTATAGTAGAACATTTTGAAACCTGTTGTCGTTTTTTTGGTTACTGTTTAATTTGGTATTTAACGACTTGTGCCATAGTTAGTTTGACATCCTTAATGTTGTCTTATCTGTATTCATAGATTACGGCTTGAAAGTTTGTTTGTTTATATTGCGCTACGAACGTGTTATTTTTACCACACACACATACACATATATATATACGTATATATATATATATATACATTTATATATATATATATATATATATATATATATATATATGCATATATATATATATATATATATATATGACTTAATAATACACGATATATATTCATGTTCTGGTCTTGTGATTTTGTTCGCTGTAAGCAGTATTAGGATACATTACACGATGAAATTAGAGGACAACTACACTTGTATGAAATATCGTCTATTTTAACCTCATGTATAGACATATATATATATATATATATATATATATATATAGTATGAAACTATGTATATTGCGAGTAAGCAACGCAGAAGGGTCTATTTCTCATACTACGAATGGTAATTATCACGCTTAATTAATGAAACATGCAGGCGTTTGTATCGCTTACTTGCTATAGATATATTTTCATACTGCGACTACTAAGTTCTACGGGCCTATTGATCACGGTTGAATATATACTAAAAATATATACACACTATCTTATATCACCCTAGTAAAATGTTTAATGAGTATATACTTGTAATATTATATATATATATATATATATATATATATATATATATATATATATATAGTCTCGGAAGTTTCTCAACCATTAAAACTATATTAAAAAAAACAACAAAAAAAAACTTATAGTCCCAAGTCTCCAGTGGAAAATCACTCATGTAAGTCAATTTATTTTTTACAGTTATTATATTAGTTTATTTCTAACACTATTTTAAGAGATCATCAGTTGTTTACCATGAAAAACTGTTTCGGGAATTTAATATATATATATATATATATATATATATATGGGATAATGTACACGATAATCTATGAAAAGGAAATGCCGTGGTGGACAAAATGTGTGACAAATGACAAAGGGAAAACAGGTTAAAGTGCAGGAGAAAAACAAAAACAAAAGAAGTTGACCGGTTTCGTTCGTGAAGACGGTCAAATCTCTTGTTTTTTTCTCCTGCACTTTAACATGTTTTCCGTTTGTCATTTTTCACACATATATATATATATATATATATATATATATATATATATATATATTTATATATGAGAGAGAGAGAGAGAGAGAGAGAGAGAGAGAGAGAGAGAGGGATTTTATGTAAGAGAAAGTCAAGTAAAAACACGCATGATACGGATTGTTTCAAGGTATCGAGTTCTAAGCCTAGGTGTTATTTTAAATTCATTTTTTTTTAAATAGTATTTTAATAACTTTGCACTCTGCTAGATTTATTTTCACCAATCTTACAATCTCTCTCTCTCTCTCTCTCTCTTTACATACACACACACATATATACACATATATATGTATGTATATATATATATATATATATATATATATATATATATATATAGAGATAGAAGAAAAAAGAGTGATAAATATGTGACGATTGTCCAAATTTATTTCAAATTTCAATTGTTCAATGCAAGGTTGTCAGTAATAAACTAGTGTTTATTTTCCTTTCCTTAAGCCAAGGCTTTTCAAAGATCGAAATCTTATCATCAGAGGAGAAATACAGATGGATAAGTTGGCTTTCGAAAAAACCAAAGTTCAAATATTTGAAAAATATGAGAATTATTTTTTAAAAATTATTAAAATAATTTTTGTCAAAAAACGTACTGAATGGAAAGAAAATTTCGTGAAAAAGAAATACAGTTGTCCGGGTGGTGAGTTCCCGTTGAAAAGGTTCGGTGAAATTGTAGAAAGTGAATAAAAACACTACTATTGCTCTATCTCGTATATTGAGCTTATCCTTTTCACAATAGGTTCCATCTACTAAAAGTTTTCACTTTGGTTTATTTTGATCCTATATATATATATATATATATATATATATATATATATATATATATATATATATATATATATATATATATATATATATATATGATAGTTAGGAATTGGCGTGTGTCCCTATGCAGTTAGAGATACACAATTTTATGGAGCCAATATTTGTTTTATTGTTAAAAAGATGAAATTCACTTTTAGCGATCAAAGTAAAAAAAAACCTAATCGTTTTCCGTCTTTAGCGCTTTGTAACTTTCTCTTAGGTGGATGTTTCCACTGAAAAGTTTATTACTAGGAAAATAAATTACATCACATGATACCCCTCTGTTTAGAAGAAACCCTTGATTCGATTTATGCCATATAGTTATTAGCCAATATAAAAGATGTCAAAAAATCCTATTTTAGCGGCCCTTAAATCTCATTTTCCCCACTATTACGCTCACGCGATTGGAAAATGCCATGCAATCTGTTCACTTAATTAAGACTAATGTCACATGCTCTGTGCGTTGTCAAGGGTAACGCTTTCGCCCTATCCTGCTCCGTTGCTGGACACGCCCATTTGTGATAGTGTATTTAATTTAATTAAGCTGTGTAGTCGCTTCAAAATAACTGCTTTCTTTTATGTGTCAGTATAATTGATGGCATTTCTATCACTGAATCGATACAATTACTTCAAAATTATTCTTCCTTTATTGAAACATTTGGTACAAAAGCGCCCTAAAACAAAACTACCAATTCAAGGTTTCCGTTAAACCTGATATTATTTTAAGATTCAAATAAATTATGAGTTTTCTGCCTCTGTAGTTACAACTTCTTGAATAATGTAAACAACCATTTATCACACCATTTATTGGATTTGGAGGAACACAAATGAGTATATTCTTAAAATTCGTGGAAAATACATTTTTCGACAATTTGGGTTCCATTTGGTAAAGGAAAACACGTGTTTTATTGAAATTAATATTAATCGTAAACATCTGTTTATTTTAAGCAAAATGTAACGTGGAAAGCTGAGAAATTTGCAAAAATTGCCATTTTCGGGCATTTTCACTATTCAGAATATATAACAAAAATTTTTCCGTCAAATCTGGATCAGTCAATTTATTTTTCGTTTACGATGATCAACCTTCATAAAATATTTCGTGAAAAACTAATGAGTTCAGTTGAAGAAAATCAGAAACTCGAAATAAATGAATAACGGACAGTGAAAAAAACATAAAAAATACAGATTAACCATAAGGAACAATGAAATAGCTTGCACGATTATACTTTTTTGGTGCTTTTTATACTAATGGTTTACCACTTACTGAGGAACATACGCGCTAGAGTATAAGAGTTAGTGAAATCATTGGGAACTATGATTAATTCACAGGTCGACATGATATTTGTTCACATTTGTCTTGAAAACAACCATGCTGTAGTATGTAGGTAAATATTTATGATGCAATGTGTTCCACTTGTGAAACGTTCTTTGTTCATGGAAGATTTAGTTACACAGAGGAAGAATAGAAAGTTTTTTGCAGGGTTATTAGCAATACGATTCTTGCTGAGAATGTATATTAAGGGGGTACCAGAGATTGAACCTCAGGCAAGCATTCACCATATAAACATTCGATAGACTAATAAAAAAACTAGCAACGTTTTTTTCTGGGAGAAAGGAGCTGAAGGGAATAGAGAGGTAATTCTCTATTAGATTGCGACATCGGTTTCGTAAAAGAAAAAAGAGTGATTTCAGCGTCACCTTGCTGGATAAGGCAGCAGTATCCCATACTGGACCAAAACTGACTCTTATATAGGAAAATACTTTCATCAAGAACCAGGCACATTCTGCAGCGGTTGAAGAATCCAATTTTTTTGCCAGCGAATGTTGCAACGGATTTGATGTATGTCACCATTTCAGCCCTGGAATGAAAGTCATTTCTAGGAGCTTGCTAAAGCAAGGAGCTTTCACAGGGAAATAACTATCTATTTCTTACTAAGGAAAACCGATGGTCCGTTCGGTGGTGTTAAAATGAAATACTTTTGGTTTTGGAGGTATTAAAGGAAACACACCACTGGCCAAGCGGCTATTTCGTTGTCTAAACTGCACGGTCATTGGAATGTTTCTAAAAGCGGACATTTCTTATCATAATATCAGTGTATAAGAGAATACATCCAATAGAATTTGCCATTTTCACATTTTCTTGTTTTATGTTTTGTGTCTACTCTACTTCAAAATCAGTTTTTATGGAAGTCGATTGAGACAAGGCACGAAGCCACTTGATGTGATGAGCTGACCATTTTAATAACAAGAGAGAGAAAGGGCGAATTACTTCAAGAAAAACAAAACTTGAAAGAGACCGCAACATCAATGTTCAATCTTCTGGACTCAAAGCAAGTTACCCAAAATGTAAGCCCTTAAAAAGGCGAATAAGGAGGAAAGGGGTAACAAGGATAGATAGGGAACAAGTCTAATACTGAAATTATTGTCATGAGAAACTAAATTCTCCTCATTCTTTTCACAATTTCAATCCTCTCATAATATGCTACATCATTTAACTGACAAGTCATCCATCACCCTAAGCTGCGAATAACCTTTAATGATTAATAACTTGTTACTGGCTTATCCATCGATGATGCCTATAACTTTCTAAACTAAACTTGTGCTTAAATAACCACAATGGATCAGACTGGATTTTGACGCGGTAGACCCGTCTTCATAGTCGACAACTATTTTCAGTAGGCCGACAAAGAACTGTGTAATTCCTATTGCAATAGCAAATTGAATATTTAATATGTAAGTGCCACTCTTCTGTAGTGTAAATCTTCGATCTTTTCTACGGTCTATACAAAGAATAAAACAAAAATTGACGCATCTACATGGTAACCCCTGATGGAACAAAAAACAATCAACTCAATGGTATAAATAAAGGATTCAGTTGGAAATGTATGGGTTCATAGTCCGACGTACAGATGCCGAAGTTTGTAATGATGTTACTAAAGAATGGCCGTAGGTTATATCGGCTAAGAGTTAGTGAAAATAATAAACAAAATCAGTAGAATTGTCTGAATGATGACAATAGTACATAACACTTCATTATTGTTTGACAAAATATAAAACTAATCCATTGTGTTTTATATAGAGAGCATGAAAGTAATGTTAAGCGTATAGTTTTTATTTAACTTTGACTTTTATACGAATTCCTTTGCAGTAGGCGACCAAAACCGCTATTTAATACAATTTCATCTTAGATGTATTTGGAAAGCTGATATTTGCGCATATTCATCAATTAATCCATGACGGAAAGCAAGATTCAAGTTTCGTTTTTCAGTCACTACTACTACCCTTTTTCTGATATTTGTGTCTGCCAGTTGCAAAAGAATAGAAAGTGGATTAAATTTTAACTAAAACACTTGTCTAAAAATGAAACTCTAGATAACAATCACATGATTTATAAGTTCCTTTAAAAATACCTTTATCAAGAGACAGTTAAGATAAATCCATTAGTCATTATTGTGTTTATTCCATTTTTTGTTTCTTATCATAACAGACTAGTGGTAAGAGTTTCGGGCTGTTCAATTCAGAGTTTTTCTGTTGTCAGTCTTGTAGTATGTGTGTTACTGTTGGTGTCCTTGTTGGAGAGGTAGCTGATGAGGTTGACGCAAAAAAAAGTCGTTCGAGAGTATAGCCTTGTATAAATATATAGCACTCCATTTTAATTAAGTAGAAGGAAAATACAGGAAAAGCAAACAAATATGTTATATATATATATATATATATCTATATAATACTAAAAGTCTATTGATCTTGTATGTTTGCAATCAGCTTTCAGCTTTCCGGTTTTCAACATCCGGTTGCGCATGCGTAAATAGCATCGTCTTCAATCTGTTATTCCAATTCCGTTATTCTCTATTATGATTAATGAACGCATGAAATTTTTAATTCTGGAAATTTTTATATCGCTTTTAATATAAACAATTTCATTTAATTTCATCAAATAGTTTTTTTGTTTTCTTCACGGCTAAAAACATTCAACGGGAGGACTTCGTAAAGTCTGTCGCAGTTTCAAAAAAACACCTCCCTCAAAACAAACAAAAAAACAACACTCATTATTAATATCAGCCATACTAGCGGTCGGTGAACGAAACCACCTCCCACTTTCCCTCTCATAGATTTCACCACTCCTACTCCCTCTGTTTTCGTTACGTACGCGAGAAAGCCTGCTGTACCCCCTTCCTTTCTCAAATCGCCCTGGCCACCGCTTTCAACATGGTCAACTATATGTTGCACTCAGTAGAGTTAAGCGAAAGGAAAACATAAAAGTTTTTTTAAAACACTCAAATTGTACAAAAAATGTTGTAAATAGAAAAGTATTGTCTTAGTTTTAGTGACCTTATTATTAGCATATAAATACAATATTTATTTGCTGTACAATAAGTGCTTAAGCACCCGTGCTTTTCAGCGATACATATTCAATAAAATAAATGGATTAATATAAATAATCTGGATACAAGAGAGTTAGAACCTGATAAGAAGTCTCAATTAAGCGAAAGGATAACAAAAGTTTTCTTTAAAAAACTTTAATTGTACAAAAAATGTAAATAGAAAAGAATTGTCTTAATTTTATTGACCTTATTATTAACATACAAATTAAATATTTTACACAATGGGTACTGAATGTTTGCTTAAATTAAATGAAAAAAGTTACATTTTATTTTCATTTTCTATTTAAAAAGTCATTATTAACATGTGGAGAGTGTTTTTTTTATTATTCTGTACTTTCAACTAATAATTTCATTTAAAAGATGATATATAAAAATTTGAATTTAACTATAATAAGTATTATGGTACCTGTTCAGTGCATATTTACCTATAAGTATGGCCAACCACTTATAATTCAGTAACTGTAATTTAAAAAAAACAAACAATTATAATAAACAGAACGACTCATAGAAATCTATCTATATTCTTTTTTCATTTTAATATACTTTCATAGAAATGCTTCTGTTATGTAAAAAAAACCTATTTTCTTTATGCCACAAGTGTCACGCTCATACATGAATTCCATAGCTAATATAACAAACTGACCCAACGGGTCACGGGTGATCTAGTATATATATAAATATTAATATTTGAAGCTCCTCGTTAAAAAGTAGAGCACTGTAAATGGTAGTAATAATACAGCGTGACGTCACTTGCTTTATATGCATCATTCCTTCACTTATAGAAGTTGAATGCCTGTACGTCTCGCCGCCTTTAAAAGTGTGTACATTATCATTGTTTATAAGCTGTTCAGAACTGGCCTATCGGTTAGCGACGTTTGATTGGGGTTGAAACATACTTGTAATCCAGGGTTTCGAATCGTGTGACCGGTGGTGAATAGTCGTACCTCTATGCTGATGAGTCTTGATTGAAAAGAGACAAAACGTATACGTCCATAGATAAATGAACAATAACAAATATTTATATTTGAAGCTCCTCGTTAAAAAGTAGAGCACAGTAAATGGTAGTAATAACACAGCGTGACGTCACTTGCTTTATATGCATCATTCCTTCACTTATAGAAGTTGAATGCCTGTACGTCTCGCCGCCTTTAAAAGTGTGTACATTATCATTGTTTATAAGCTGTTCAGAACTGGCCTATCGGTTAGCGACGTTGGATTGGGGTTGAACAATACTTGTAATCCAGGGTTTCGAATCGTGTGACCGGTGGTGAATAGTCGTACTTCTATGCTGATGAGTCTTGATTGAAAAGAGACGAAACGTATACGTCCATAGATAAATAAACAATAACAAATATATATATATATATATATATATATATATATATATATATATATATATATATAGAGAGAGAGAGAGAGAGAGAGAGAGAGAGAGAGAGAGGGAGAGAGGGGTGGGTGTATGCAATTTGGCTTGGCAATTCCTGACGGGGATCAAACGAAGACGTCTCTAGATATATTTTCATAACTTACTATATACAGGGTGGGCAAAAATAAGGGTCCTATTTTTAAAAATTCATAACTTTTTTATTTATTGATTTTTTTTTTTTTTTTTTAGAATAAGTAAAGGACCCCTTCCGAAGCAAGCATGAGCCGTATTAGCCCTAAGGAACGTACCCTCATTTAGAAAACATTATTTTTGCTTAAAATTTTAATTAAAGAAGAAAGTACGAGAATATCCTGAGGTAGAATTCTTAAGATTATATCAAGTTAAGTTGTTGTTCTTTATATCAGGACGTAAATTTACCTACCTATAGCAAGATATATGGCTTACAGATCATATTATGATGTCAGTAAAAGATGTCATTAAAGTCGTCTATGTAAGAATTCAACATAGTTATCGTCGAAGGAGGAGAGAGAGAATATACTTTGAAGAAAGACAGCTGGTGGTTTGAGCTTAGGCGGTAGAGTTGGAGCGACGTGTTTGATTTTAAGCGTCGCGTACTAGGTAAAAGTACTCTGACCTAAGCTCTTACTCGATTTATTTTATGACTCTGTAAACACCCAATAATATTGAAGACTAAATATGTTTGTCTTTATAGATTTTACCGAAGATACCGCGTGGAACTAGCTGCGTATTGACCATTGGAAAATCTTTTCGACGTCGCAGAGTTAACACCCGTTTTCTGTAACCCACTACAATTGTAATTACACTCATTTTATGATAATTTGCTTTTGAAAACGTGTGCATACATACATTACATAGCAAGAACAAGTGTACACCATTACTTGGTTATGCATGATGAAGTATAAAGTGACAAGATTAAGTTTAATATTGAACTAGATAAATCACTTGATATGTAACAGTAGTGTAGGACCATAAGGGGCTTCTTGCCTAAGGATGTAACACAAAATAAGTACAATCTTTGAGAGTTCCTACAAGAATATGCAATTAATCTCCATGGATTACTTTAATTATTTACAGGAGAAAATAACCAATAAACACTTAACAATTTCAGGCCAGTAACTATTATTTTAAAATATATGCGGTGAATGGGGACGACGATGCGGGGCACTGGATTTCCCGCGAGTTAAAGAACTCGCTGGTGGCCGTTATTCGTCCACGCGGTCGATATATATATATATATAAACGGGATTCTCCAGTATCTCTAAGATTTTTTACAAGCCCCGTATTGCTGAGATATCATACCGGAGATACAACAACATCGGCCATAAAGTATTTGTAGCGACTCATGGCTTCACTTAATCGACTGATTTCCGTTAATGTTCGGAAAGGCGCAGGTTTTACTTGAACTCGTCTTCGAGTTTGGTATCGCTTGTACATAAACGCATATTGATCCGCTAAAAAGTATTTATCATCAAGAAACACTTTTAAGTCGTTTTAAATGTTTATCCGTTAGGATTGCTTAATCCTTTTCTAGTCAGCTTCAAACCAGCTGACAGAACATCACGTGGGCAATGTTACGAGGTGTTTTCTTTGTTTATTTTTGGTGTTTAACGACCTTTCAACAATTATGTGGTCATCTTAGGTGAAACTTTCTTTTCGTAACATATTCAGACAGTGTTTGCAGTGTTTCTTTCTTGGGGGTTGTTTTTTGGGTTTTTAGCGTGTACGATTTGACGTTTCTTGATGTATGATCATATAGTTTGGTTTTACGATTATCAAGTTGTTCAATCATTACTTAAGATGGAAATAATTCCCCTCAACTTGGAAGACTTCGTCAATATGTGCAGTGTTTTAAAATACTAGTGACTTGTCCTGTACTTCAGTACATTCCAATCAGTCATGAATAAGATGGTAGAATATGTTATGTTTGAAGAAGTTGACAACTATCTTAGCAAATACAGTTTACTTAGTTAGAAGAAATATAGATTTCGTTCTGCAAAATAAACAGTTGGTGACTATAATATCACGCACGACTTATGAATAGATTGACGGGTATGTCGTTTCTAGAACTAGCTTTTGAGGGTAGGAAAAAGGTATATGTTATGAAGTGACAAGCGTGTAATTCTGTTAATGAATGCATTAGTACAGTACATTATGAGACACTTAAGTGATAAACAAAGTTATAAAATATCTCAGTTAAAATAAAATAAATGAGAAATGTATTAAACTTACACATTTAAACACTTAGAATATAATGAGCAATCGATGAAAAACAACACTACACATACCTATAAATATAACACGATATTAAATCATAAACATTTTGAACAGGGTAACAAATTATGTCATAATACTTGAATTATGACGACTTTCAATGAATTGAAATCTACATAAAGAACACATTAATCATTGTCGAGTACGATGCGCATAATCTGTTACTGATTAAGTAATATATAATAATAACTTTAAATATACGTTCATCTATAACATATAATATATTTCAAGTTAATTAATCAGCTAGGAAATGGCGGCTTTCAAATTTAACGCAAATGTTATCAGAGAAGTTACTAGCTTGATCGATATATTTCATTGCGATCTCATTGATATGGATGTTGCTAAAATTATCTCCAAGAAAATACTTCAATTCATAGTTCGTAACTACGGCATTTTCACCACCATCTAAGATTATCTAGTGAGAACAACTTTATAATTAAGTGGCAAATATAAACACACAATGCTGTATATATATGTATATATATATATATATATATATATATATATGTTGCTTGATTGCCATATATATTTTCATTGCTTACTATATATATATATATATATATGTATATATATACATATATACAGTAACAGAGAGAGAGAGAGAGAGAAAGACAGAGAGGGAGGGAGAGAGAGAGAGAGTGACATATTGTATAAAATATGCTCATGCCAGGTAAGCAACACAGAACACGTTTACGCTTCGTTACTGAGGGGATCATCAATTTGAAATGAAACGCATACGTTTCTGTACAGCATATTTGCTATTAGTATACTTGTGACTACAACTTATCTCTACACGTGTATTGGCCACTTATGGAAGAAAATGTTGAATATATATATATATATATATATATATATATATATATATATATATATATATATATATATATATATGTATATATACGTAATATATCATTTAATAATATAAGTATAAATATACAACACCAATTTAAAGATGATTCCTAATGTTAGCCTAGAGTTACTAGGATAAAGTTGTCAAACTATGGAGTGTATTTAGTTTAATTTAGTTTTCGAAACAGGTGGTAAAACTTCAGATGTATCCGAATTTTGTTTAACTTGGAGAATAAGTATTATACATCAAATAATACATATTCACTAAATGTATGTTTCTTTGGAGATTTTAAAGAGGATTGATGAAAATAATACTAGAACATTCTAATATATTAATTAGTTTATTACTCGTACTATTGTGTGTTCCGTACCTGGAAACGCCGACTAGACCGTTTACGAATATTTGTGTTCTATTTAAGAATGCCAGACATGTTTTGGTCGATCTTGACGAGGCCGTGATTGCTTCTTCTGCAACGATGTATTTTTTCTTATTTAGAAATCTTTAAGTTGATCTTAAAGGGCGACACACATATACCATATTTTATGTATATAAATTCCCGAAACAGTTTTTCATGGTAAACAACTGATGATCCCTTCAAATAGTGTTAGAAACTATCTAATATAATAACTGTAAAAAATAAATTGACTTACATGAGTGATTTTCCACTGGAAGACTTGAGACTATAAGTTGTTTTTTTTGTTTTTTTTCATATATTTTTTTTTATATAGTTTTAATGGTTGAGAAACTTCCGAGACTATATATATATATATATATATATATATATGATCTTTAAAAAGCCTGGCTTAAGGAAAATTTAACTTAAATAAATTGCCTTTTTGCGGAATATACCTTGCTTTGAACTTTTGAATTGAATTTTGATTTGGCTTTTGCTTTCTCTAATTCCTTTCCATTCTTCTTCATTTATACATATATATATATATATATATTCGTGAAGTTGTATTTAAAGACTATGCCATTGATGTTTAGGGGTAAAAAAAACGAACATACCGTTAGATACGAGACAAGGTTTACAGTATGCATGAGAATATTTAACGATTTCAATAATTTTCTTATTTACTATTAATTTACGAAAGTAATGTATCGAACCAGTGTGGTATTGGTGTGGTTTTGCCCTTTGACATTTCGAGGCAAAATCTTATCTGCAGACATAAAAAAAAATCTATTTATAAAAATAAACTGCAAAGAAATAACTATATTAATCATTTTTTTTAAAACCTTTGTTTACATCAACTCTTTAACCGATATTACGCTCTATTCCTTATACATTATGCAACATACACCACTATGTGTAGTTATAACTAAATAGTTTTCATTCCTAGAAAGTTCATGAAACTTATTTTGTAATATAGTAGGAAAATTCTAGCAGGGTGCTCAATTAATTGAGAATTAAAATTAAAATCAGGAGCGTAATATTTATTTATTTTTTTGTGCCGAAAAATTAGTACAATATAAAGTCCGTCGGTTTCAGGCTCAGAAGGACTTAGCCATCTGAACCCCTTCAGCTTATGTTGTCATCTGTTCCGGTAATGTGAAGTTACGTGTCACTTTCGTTTGGACGCGTTATTTGTTTAGAGGGTTATGTATATTTGTGTAAATTTAGTGTAAGGAAGTTTTAATTGTGTTTGAAAAAATGGAAAATATTTTTAAAAATTAAAAAAATTAAAAAATTAAAAATATTGCAATAATTCTATATAAATCCCGTGAGTCAATATTTATAAGTAGCGTACATTTGGTCGTTACTAGTGTTTCTTCTAAAGAAAATAAGGAGTGAAATGGGTTTAAGCATTGTAATTATGAAGAGATAAAAGGATTAAAAATACACATTAAATTCAAGTTTAAGGGCTGGATTAAATGCCTTTAAATCAATCCAAAAGGGAATTTAAATAAAGATTTAACCCGCGTCCGGTCTTTGCAGTTTGTCGATCGGTTTAAGGGCAGTAACTCTGCAGGGTTCTTGGATGATTGGTATTCGGGATTTAACATAATTAACCCTTATGGGAGTTATTATATTGGTATACTGATTAAAACCGGTTTAGAAATAATAGTAATGATTGGGTCGGCAAGAGGGGATCTATTTGGGACATATCGGAGGTAAGCATTTAAACTAAGATATAGTGGGGACGTATGGGAGTAATACTAATGTGGAATGGGAGTTGTTCTCTCTGAATGACTGGAAACATTATTATTGGTAAAGTTATTAAGTATTAGTATTGACTAGTGGTGTTGATATGGGTTGATTAAAGTATATATTCCTATTTTCTATTTATATTTATGAGAGGTGATAGTTGGGAGGATTTTCCGGAGTTGAAGTAGGTATTTACCGGGCACTTACGGGGTTATGTATTAGGCATGAGTTGTTGCGAATCCTTTATATGCATCCTTAAGTCTGATTTATTAGTAGTGCTAGTCTCATGTGCCTGTATCCTTTAAAGATTTCATCCCTGGTCTCAAACATACTGTATTTGTTCAATGATGGCCTTTAATATATGGTGTTTTTTTCTGCAGCAGGCAGTGAATATCTATTTATGGCGTTAAAGAAAAATTGTATTCTCTTTAATACTTTTCATTTGATGGTGAATAGTGTATTTCCATCTTTAAGTTGATTTATCCGGGTCGCAAGTTCCATATTTGCCTTGTATTTTTGTATCTGAATGTGTGTCCGTGTGCGTACAACTTTGCTTGAAGATTCACTGCGCCATTTCTATATATTTTCTTGCTCTACTACTAGTCTGGTTTCTGACGGTGACTTCATATACGACGGAATCGATATCACAATTCACCTCTATGCGGGCAATTGTTTTTGTCAGGGCATGAGCAGCCTGCGTTTACTATTGCTTGGGGCTCAGCATAGATGATTTGTCTAGGGTAATGGAATAGCTAAGTTTTATAGAGAGTGACACGTGACTTCACATTTCCGAAACAGATGACAACATCAGCTGAAGCTAGCCGGATGGCTAAGTCTTTCAAAGCTTGAAGCCGACGTGACGAATCTTGTACTATTTTTCCTTTACCAAGTTGTGGTTGTGTTTAGAAAAGAAATACACTATGTGCTTAAGTTGTTCACCCTGTTGCTTAGGATACGTATTCCATTATTCAATAGTGTACAATTTTACTAAGTGCAGAAATATGATTGACGCTAACGCGGGCTTACTGATCTTTCTCAACACGTATTACTTAATATAACTCAGAAGTGTATGTATAACAATAATTTGCTCTGAATTCTCTGTATGCTTATCTAGATATTGTTTTAAAGTGGAGCTCGGATAGGTGACCCCTAAATGCTAAGATTTTCAAAGAAATAAGTTATGCAAATGTTATTCACCGAATTCTTGCGAGTATATATTTAAAAATGTATGATGATAGTTTTATAAAAATAAATTAATAATAGTTTAAAAATTGTAAGATTATTTAAATATCAGATTTTATAAAGGTAGTAAGAGTGTTTCATCAAAGTGTTAGGAATGCAAAAGCTAGTTTTTAGTCATGAAAACAGAAAATACTTGAATAATTATGACGACTTCCTTGAAGAAGAGTACGTAGTTGTGTAATATGAATAATGTAAGTAGATGTCCGTCAGAATATAAATGGCAACTATTGACATGGGTCAATAAAGATACGATTACTGTCGCCAGCTCATATCGATTAGTGGGAGGTGCTTAGCCAATCTCTCTACCCATGTCTGCAACCTTGAGAAATGAGCGTTTTATTATATTACATAACACAGTTAAAACAAATAAATTACATTTTCTGTTAATAAAAACACAATCAACATATGTCAAACAGGAAATACGCGAATCTAAAATGCTATAATCAAACTATAAAACCAATGATATTTAGAAGTGACTATTCCAGATCTATACATGATTTCATCTATTTTAAATTTAAGTAATTAGCAATTAATCTCCTTAGACAGAACTGTTAACGTGTTAGCTGAATGAAACAATTAATTCGAAGAAGACTTGATGAAACAGCCATCGATTTAAGGATTATTAACCTTTTAAACTTCAGAAGATGAGCCATTTCTCGTGACGTTGAGAATATTATCAATGTTATGTTGCAATGGATACAAAATAAGCGTTATATACTTGAGGTAATGGATATGTTAGAGACACGTTAAAAGTAATATGCATATATATATATATATATATATATATATATAGTAGAGAATGGTAGTTTGCTTGAAGCATTGCTGGGTATAGTAGTAGTAAGTTTCGATTTATTGTTATTGTTTTTGTTCCTTTCCTTTCAACTTGCATCTTACCCGGAATTGCATTGCCCACAGCCTTTCAAAAACTTACTACTAATATATATATATATATATATATATATATATATATATATATATATATATATATATATATATATATATATATAAGTTACATTAAGTAAACAGTTCAAACCATACATTAAGAATTGTATTCATACTCGAGTAGATTAACATAAATGTGCATCCATATCACATAACCTATACTATTTAATGAAACTGTCTAGGAATTAAATCTATTTAGTTTTAACTACACATAGTGGTGTATGTTGCATCATGTATAAGGAATAGAGCGTAATATCGGTTAAAGAGTTGATGTAAACAAAAGTTTGAAAAAATGATAAACAGAATATTTTCTCTTGCAGTTTCATGGATTTTTTTATTTTCAGAGTGTAAATATGCTGAAATGTTAGGGTAGCCGACTGTCTTCAAACTGCTGAGTTTTGATCTCGGCTAGAGGAACTTGCATTTTTAGGTACATTTGTGGTACATCAAAATTGTTTGACTGTGAATGATTAAAACATATCTTACTTTCTGGGTTGTGATTTCTGGTAATTAAGATCAGCAAATGCTGTAAGCTTTTAATGTGTTGATATTTCTGTAAACAAATGAAGCTGTCAGGAAATTGATAATATTTACTTAAATATTTAACTTACTCTCAGCAGGTGCTGAATAATAGTCGAGAGGTAAGAATGACCTGATATCATCCAAATGGTCCGATATCAGTTTGAGGCATTGACTTGTCTAGTCAAACTTAAGAGATGTGATGCAGCAACACATAATGTTTATTAATTACTATATATGTAAATATTTTCATTTATATATATATATATATATATATATATATATATATATATATATATATATATATATATATATATATTAAATGACACGGAGTTGTTTTGTTTGATGCGACTTTTTTATTTTTTCAATTATAGTTATAAACTACTTGCCGTTATAATTAAAATATAAGCACAACAGTAAAGTCATAATTTGTGAAGACACTAAAACTAATACCGTCTGAAGATGATTTGACGATTCAAATCGAAAGTACTTGCAAAAAAGATAGAAGAATGGAACAAGAAACCCATGGATCATATTTACATCAATTTGACCGAAACATTAGATGAACAATTCGGAAAATTGAAAAAATAAAAAAAAGTCGCATCAAACAAAACCACTCCGTGTTATTTAATAATGTTTGCCTAAGTGAAAATATGCTGCCTAAATACACACTATATATATATATATATATATATATATATATATATATATATATATATATATATATATATATATACATATAAGAAATTATTCGTAAACTAATGGGGAAGTATCTCGTTTTTTACACACCACCTCCTTTTACCACAGAGAAACCGTTGCTAGTCTTCTTCAACTTGATCGTTATTTCAAAGCAAGGTGCCCGATTATGCGTTAATCTCCCGTTCTTTCTATCAAACATTCAAAGCAATAAATTGTTATGCTACCAGCACTTCAGATAATTTTTTTTTTTTTTCTGTGTAGCAAAAATCAAACACAGGTTCCATGAATAGATTTTATTTCCAAAAATGCACAATCTGTGGAACACATTACCGCAGGAATGTTTCCCTACAAACTAAAATATGGTAGTGTTCAAGTGCAATGCCAACATATAATTCTCAAGCTGTCCTCTTAAGAAATCAGTATGTTCTTTTCCGTTCATAGTTTTCTAAACAACAAATAGTATCTCAAGTTGCCAACTAGCACACTCAGTAACACTTATCTTAAAGTAGCGTTTCGCCTTAGAAAATGGTGGGTCATTTATATATATATATATATATATATATATATATATGTGTGTGTGTGTGTGTGTATGTGTGTGTGTGTTTAAATTAAGCTCTTACTCCAATTACAAAAAATAGGAAGAAACAAAGGAATAGAAGAAAAAAGGAAAAATGCGTTTTCACCATACCATTAATCGTTGTGAACCCTCTCAAAATATGTTTCCTCATAAAACTTACACTCTCATGAGCCTTATCCTTGAGTGGTTTCTTACCTTAGTAAGTTGGTGTTCAAGAGTATTAAAACAAACAAAAAGGGTATCTTAAGGATACATTTTCTGTATTCTTTTTACCATGAAAAAAAAGCTCCAGTTTTTATTTATATGGGCCGTGATTTCTATTTTCTTGATGAATGCCTTTGCTTATGAAACACTTCCATTCCCTCATAGGAATTGAATACATTTTGGGAAAAGAGAAGGACATGTATGATGGCATGCATAATCTATATTGGATATATTCTACTCGGACATTTTAGACGGCGATTATAATTATCTATTCATGAGGTACTTTTCAAGTAGGCGTCTTTACTGATATTCGCGTGCGCTGATGCACTTCTCACACCTTTGTGGAAATCACGTCGGATATCATGAGAAAATGATCTACAACGTAATTTCATTCACTCCTTATTTTTTTTATTTATTTGCTTATGAAGAAAAAGCTATTCAACAAAAAAAAACGAAATGAATTGTTTGCCTCTGACATGGATACCATTATGAACCAACCGTTAAATAAAAAACAATAAAATACAGGAAATGCATATAAACTAATAATGTAAAAAAAGTTACTCTAGATCGAAACTGATATTTGCAATCGATAAACGCCCTATCAAAACGACAGGAATTAATCAATAGATGTAGTAATAACAGTAGTATTCTGATTACTATTATTATCAGTTTCAAAGATGGTTCCACTATGTACTAATTTATCTGAAATTTATACCAGAATCCGACCCGCCTCTATTGTATCGAGAAACACATATGTAAAAAAGGTGTGTCGGCGATATACGTATACAGGCTAAACAGTTGTTGTACAATCTCTAACCGCATTATTCTCGATATACTATGAAAATATAACATCACTAGTGACACTATACTGACATATATTATTCCGTGCTCGGACCCTATCGTGTTTTGTTGGTATAGTATTAAGAGGAAATAATTTAATATCAAATGCTCAGTAGGAAGTGAGCCATTCTCTAGCCGGTTGGTCCACATCTGTAGGCTGATCTCTATCTGAGATATTGTCACAAGTTTTACATGGTTGGGGAAGCTTCTTATAGAGGTCAGTCGTCTGCTCTTTGCTCCCTCTCAATGAAAGAGATCGTGTTTATCACTTGTAGCCTGTGTGATCTCTTCTCAGTTGGTAATTTCTCGTCTGACATCTGCAGGAGCAATGCTAGTGAGGAGATACAGGTTTCCTGGTTAGTAGGCTTGAAACAACTAGTGATCATGCGACAAGTGTTGTTAAACGCGTGGTCTATTTTTTGTGTAATGCGTTGATCTCCCAAACCGTGGAATACGACAAGGTAGTTCATCTTAGTTCGATGCTATTGCTCCACACTTGGAGTTCATCAGTTTCCATAATATGCTGTTGTGTGTGCTTACTTAAGGAATGAGGAATAGCGGAATTAAGATAGAATTTCCTACGTTATTTCTCTAATAAGTTTCAATTGATTACACCAGGTAATAGCGAAGGTTATTTATACAGCCTTCAATGAGTGGGCATCTTTTAAGCATTATAATCAATATTACTCAGGTGATTCTGCAGGCATTGCAGCGTTGCACGCTAAATTACAAATCAAGACTCGTCGTGTAATATCATCACTAAACGAATTGATACCTTGTAAAAAGCCAGATGCACAGCATTAATACCTTTTAGTAGAAGGCGTATAATATTGAGTGAAGCTCTTATTAAGGGTGATGATAATGTTACCTTAGCTTTTCAAGGATTCATAAATAAAAGCCTCGGTATAGAGAAAAATATCTTTGAAATATTGGATGCGATTTCGCAGAAACATAAAGAAGAGAGAATGTTTGTATGAATTGATACCGTTGCTTGTCGCTAAGATGGCACATGATTCAAGACGCTGACAATAAAACAGAAAAGTAACGAAGAGGAAAAGAAACACCGGGAGCTGCTGAAGTAGAATTTATAAATAGAATGTATCATTAGAATGTTACTTAATAGGTGTGCAATACGCAAGCGTAAAAATGTACTTTGGGTAAATTCGGTCATTGTAAGCAAACAAATATATGCAAATCGAATGCTCCGAGACTTTATTATATTACAAGAGCAAATTACCCGCCCTCTGGTCAGTAATTACTAAGGCGACAGTCTTCTTTACAGAAACAAAAGAAAACAATTACAATTTTCATTTTAGTAATTTGAAGGAAAACACGAAAATGATGATTGCCGTAGTGTTATTTGATATATTCCAATGGGGAGAAAGATTACTGCGCATGAACATAGTCAAATTGTATGTTTTTGAAAAAAAAAAAGGTAATTGATATGGTCATAAAGATATTTAAAGTCGATGAAGTTTATTTTATTTCAGCATAAATGTGAAAATGAATTACCGATTAGAAACTGTTTATAAAATGATCTGATTCAAACATAATGGCGAAAGGTCAATTGGTCAAATAAACCAATTTAATATTACTGAGTAATTCGAAACGTACTTTTCTGCTTCATGCAGGAGCATGTCTTAATTAATATAAAAGAAAAATAATCTTTTTTTTCTAATTTAGAAAGATTACAGGAGGTTTTAATTTTGTTTGACAAATGTTAAAATCATCATCATCATCATCATCATCATCATCATCATCATCATCATCATCATCATCATCACTACTAACATGTCGACTCCTTGGCTTTTTGGCTAGGAGCAAAATGTAGTATATGTTCTGAATCTGCACTTACTTTTTATGTCCTCGGTCAGTGAAGGAGACATCTTTCTAGACCGAGGTAATTGATAATTTTATTCGAATCCAGAGTGCCCCTTTTAGGGGAAATGGATTTTACCCACGTTAAATATTAGCATTGTGCCTAACTCTGCTCTCGTGAGAGGAAGTAATTAGGATCAACAACAGCAACAGCAATAACAACCAAATTTATTTAAAAAAATAATAAACGCATGTATTTAAGTATTAACAGAAACTCTTTGGTTATTATTGCGTTTAATGCAAACTTTATTTTTTTAAAGTAATTATTCGAAAGTTTTCGAGGTTGGTGCTATGTGTAAATATACGCGTGGGAAAACGTAGCGAAAACAACAATAAAGAAAGAAACGGAAGTTTTGATTTTTAATTTTAAACTTAATTCATTAAATCGCTTAAATAATATTTCTACAAGTAATAATTAAAATATTGATATCAAGAAAAGTGTTTCGTGTATATAATAAAATAAGAGAATCAAATTATAAGGGGAACGTACTGAATATGAATTATTAGACAATGTTTACAAAATGAATATGCAAATGATTTATAGCCTTCAGAACGCTTAGTCAGGTTTTCTGTGAGTATATACACAGTATGTGAACACCTCTTAGTGTATAGTCGAATTAGGTAGAGCTGATGAATGAAAACACACTTTCGCATTTGTTCATTTATGTTATTGTATACTTGCTTGCTTCGTTAATAATCGAAATAATGAAGTATTACTATCGCCGACTATTGTTAGCGTTATAAATAATAGTTCGATAAGAATGTCAAATGTCTATTTAACTAAAACTCTGTTAATGAGTATATATTTCTTACTTGCCACCGTCGCGCATTACTGTTACATGGATGTTTCAGGTCAAGGGAGGAAAGACGAATGAAATTAATTAAGTGTAAATAATGGAAATAACTGTATTAAAAAAAGAAAGAAAATAGAGAAAAGAAAGGGGAAGAAAACGGATGGGATGAAGGAACAGAGATGTATGAAAGAGATAGAAGGAAGTAAACCAGTCAGAACAAAATAGATGTGGGGAGAATGATGTCAATGTATTCTGAGTGAAACAAATGCATTGAATAATTAATTGAATGATGTAAAATATTGAAAACAACAGGAGTTAGTTAAGAAAAATCAATTATAACATGACAATGTATATTCACCTCCTAAAATGTTTTTATTTGTAAACTTTGTAAAAACATGATTATTAACTGACCCCAATGTTAAAAAAATTATAAATATAATGTATCTCTATATAAATATATAATATTAGAATACACGCCATAGAACGTGTATTAGGACTTAATATAGAATTAGCTTTTAACTTTTAAATTTTTCCTTCTTTAAAGTGTATACATGGTCTCGGTGGCACTCTTTAAACGGTCAAGTTACTAAGAAAGTATATAATGTGCGCATGTTATATACCCTGTTGTCAAGTATACACATTACATAATACATGATAATAGGTTTTTAAACTTATTTACGATTTTACAAAGAACATTCCTATTATTGACGCTCATGAACGTAGCTTAAGGGATAGATGTGATCCTTTTAAAATATATTGCTTAATATACATACATATTTGATGTAGAGCTATTCTTTTCTCTATTAATTTTTTTATATCAATTTAAAAAGTTTTTTAGGCACAGTGTGCATATGGGTGGCCGCATCCCTTTAATATTACAATTTAGAGAAAAGTATTGTGGCCATGTTACTTAACCAGCTGTCTTCTGTCTTCTGGCATAAATTTAAGCAGATTCTCTGCACATACGGAGTATTCCTCTGGTGTTTATTATTTTTGACAAAAGGAAGTTTCTTTCCACGAAATATTAAATAAATGATTTTTATAATCATCCGGATATCACACACATAGCTAACACCACACTTGCTGTTATGTAAGATTTTAAGAAAAACTAATAGTAAGCCATATTTCGTATTCGATTTATTAATTTTGTTCTTTCCAACTTACATCTTAGCCGAACTTTGCATTGCCCACAGCCTTTGAAAAACAAACTACTACTATTCCCAGCAATGCTTCAAGAAAACAACAATTCTCTATTATATATATATATATATATGTATATATATATATATATATATATATATATATATATATTACGTATGTATTTATGTATGTATTTGTGTGTGTGTGTGCAGTGTAACCTTCTAAACTAATGAACGAAACATTATGGATTCTCGGATATATACTCTGGGCAAAACGCTGAGGGATATAGATGTATTATATAGTTGTAAATACAAGCATTTAAGTAGGTGTTTATATATATATATATATATATATATATATATATATATATATATATAGATAGATAGATAGATATATGTATATATTTATATAAATTTTTTTTAAAAAGTACATTTTTAACCGACCATTATACATTTTAGAGCATATACTTTTGCAACCCGGTGAATAAAATCGCCACATTATATTTTTGTTTATTAAACTTAAACATTCGGGGTATGCGTCCACCCAAATTCACATCCTCTCCAAATAAACTGTTGACAATTGATACACACATATTATTTAAACACACAAACAATATATACATATATATATATATATATATATATATATATATATATATATATATATATATATATATATATATATATGTGTGTGTGTTTAAATAACCAGAACCTACAGACAATTCCTCCCTGCACAGTAAATCTAGGCAGGCAAAAATGTGTGACAGAGCTCCACTTCC